>VXBQ01011269.1:53017-110602 GCA_013400175.1 Phainopepla nitens | reverse complement strand
GAATTTTATTCATTACACTGTACATGATAAGTGATCAGGTTATTTTTATTCTAAATTGTATTTTATATGAGGCAGTCATAGAAAAGTGAGGAGCCAATAGGTTCAGTGTTTAAAGCCAGAAGGAGTCATTAGATCATCCAGTCAGGTTTCTGAAATATCATAGGCCATTAAAGTTCATGATGGTATCTTATATATTAAATCCAAAGGCTTTAGAAAAACAGAAGATTTTCAGGCACTCGCATATTTTGAGGAGATAAAACTGCATGTTGGAGGCAGAATACCAGAGAGACCAAGCTGGTGCCGGAGGAGTAGTGAATGGCAAAGAATTAATTAGGTGCAGGATGTTCCTGGAAAATAGTGCCCTCACCACTGGGGAAAGTGAAAAAGAAAAAAAAAAAAGAAAAAAAAAATCTGTCTGTCAATCTTCCCTGGGATTTAAGCTGCATTTCTGACCTCCAGGCTGAACACATAATGGACGAAGTAAACAACCTGTATTATTGAGAATTGGTTACAAGAACAAGGACATGGGTCTATGGGACCATTATCTGGGTCTATGGATCCATTGTCTCAGGACTCACCAGTGTAACAGACCACACTTGACGGGAAACATTAAGCAACAGTCAGCAAGGACACAGTATCTTTGAAGTTTTGTGTAAAACAATCATAAGATGTGATAGGATCTGAGTTAGCAAGAATATGAGGAACTAAGCTATAAATGTAACTATTACTGTAACTGCAAGTAGGAACATGTTACTTTTAGTTGAACAATAGCAGCCTGTGAGAAATAGGATATAAGCCTCAGGAAAATCCTAAAAATGTTGGAGCTTGCTTATCAATCACATTGGTTTGTTGCTTGTCTCCCCTCACTGCACATCAACACTGTATCAGCGAAACAAGGGATCAATGGTAATCCAGTCCCACTGACTTGAGAAACAAGGAAGACCCCCTTGGTCTGTAGAGTCTGTAGCTTTTTGTTAAAAAAAAAAAGCATTAAGTCCTCTTTTCTAAGAAGGGATTTTAGAAAAGATGATCCTTTTCTGTTCACCTGATGGGAAATCAAATCAGCACAAAGAAAACTGACTGAAAGATTCGACTGCACTTCCTCAGTGGCAGTAGTTGGTGGTAGGGACCAGCTACAGAGTTGACTGAGGCAAGAAGGCAAGTCCTCATCCAGAACCCACCAGTCTTGCCTCTAACTACAACTCTCTAAGAATAGTAAACTTGGAGTTAAGATCGTGCTTGAAAGAAAAACCTGTTTTACATTCACAGCTTTTATTATATCTGGACTTCTTAAAATTTAAGACAACTGACTATATTTAAGTCAGCAAACGTGAGCTTTGGAATAGAATAAGTGAGTGAGAAAACATACAGAAGAATTGTTTTCTAGGGAAAGTGACAGAAGAATGAGCATCTTGCTCAAATGCCCCAAACTGCTACCAGTTAGGGTACATATTTATGAAAAATTCATGGGCTCTATCCTGCTACAGGCTTCAAATATTTAGCATGAAATTGTTCCCTACCTTTTAGTGATTCTGAAGAGGTTGAAAGATCCCCAGAATCCAGAAGACCAGATAGATATCGGCAAACCTTCATTATAATCATCTCACAGTGAGGTAGCTATGTTCAAGTGAATTGCTCAAGGGCAAACCTCTGAAGAGCTACTTTGTCATCTCACTGCATTGAGATACATTTTCTTTGATTACTGCTAAAATCTAAGCACTCATCTGATTCAGACACTCTCAATGTATTTCTTAAGTATTACTATTTTATTATTGAGCAAGGGTAAAGTAAACAGTGAATGTCATTGTAGTACCAAAGACATCCTTCTGGATTACAGGTGAACAGGAGTCACTAAAGTCAGGCAGGCACGCATAGGTTGTTTAAAATGGAACATTCAATATTCTGTGAATATCCTCTCGCCTTCAAGGGATCCCGCAGATTTGTGATGTGCTGTCAGCCAGTTTGCTTGCTGTCTTGAAGTAGAGTGGTGTCGGGGGTTGGGTGTCCTCCCTTTTGTTCTTTCTTACCTATAGAATTTTCTCCCATTAGGTGCTGGGAAACCTGATTGCTGGTGCTTATGGGCGCTTGACAAGACAAAGAGTTTGGCCAGGCCCAGGGGGAAAGGGGGAGGGGGCAGGTAAAGGGACACTGGGGGCAGCTGTGGGGTGGGCTCTCTGGCTCTTTGGCCTGGGAAGACTCTCAGAGCTGTGGGGGTTTGGAAAAAGGGTCCACCATAACCCAGACGGAGCTTCTTCTGCTGCTGCTGCTGCTTCTTTTTTCTTCCGTGGGTCTCTCCACAGCTGCTGCCCTGCTGGGATGTCCTACTGAGACTGCTACGGAGCTGCTAACCCACCTCGTCCATCTACTGCCCCAGGATTTCTGCGTTCCAGCTCTGGGTTTTTCCTCAGGGTCCTGACACAACACCCAGGATTGACTGCCCACAGGATTTGTGAAGCAAAGCCTCCCCTTCATCCTTTCCCGTCTCTGCCACGGGGTCCCTGATTATGTTTTGTTGTTAATACCATACATATAGTTATTGTTGTTTTGTTTACCTTGTTATACATACTAGTAAAGAACTGCTATTCCCACCCCCATATCTTTGCCTGAGAGCCACTTAATTTCAAAATTATAGTAATTCGGAGGGAGGGGGTTTCCAAGGGAGGCTCCTGCCTTCCCTAGCAGATACCTGTCTTTCAACCCAATACAAGGGGTAACCCATACAAAAGCAAATTGCAGCAGTATTTAGGTTCCTGAAAGGACAGAGGAGCACATCCTCTGAAAGGACAGAGGATTGTACATTGAACATCCTGAGTCTTTATTCAAATAATTTCTCAGTGCTGGAGGGCATCCTTTATGCAAGGAGAAAGTGATCTTAACACCTCTTATCAGTAGCTCTACAAAGATCAGCTCTTGACTGGTACATTTGGCTCATGTGTCAGCTTGGTACATGTCAGAGGAAATGACTCTGGGCAGCTACAGGGATGGGCTCTGGGTATCGTGGGAATTCAGTCTCCAAGCTCTCAAGCAACACAGCGCATCAAAACAAGGATGTGAGTGGCATTTAGTTCAGCCTGTAAATGAATAAAAGCAAAGCGTCATCCTGCGCTTCAGAATGAAAAAAAATAATTCATTTAGAAAGATTGATCTAGTTTTATCAGCATTGACTTGAATGGCAGGCCAGGGTGAAAGTCTTTTGAAATTTCTGTGTTGGAGTAGGAGAGTTTGCCAGTCAACACAGAATAAACACTACCTAAGATTTATCTTCTCTGACAGATTATTAGACAGTGGAATCCATAAGTGAAATTTCATGGCTTGTGGTTTCCAGGAGGTCAGACTTGATGAAAATGGTTGGTTCTGAACCGAAATAAATATCCATGGCTGTTTTTACAGAATGCATTCTATTTTAAAATTTATTTAAAAATCGGTGAATTGAGTGGAAGAAAGAAAGTTGCAGTGAGAGTAGAAAAGATAATTCAATCTTTGTTAGTATTTCTTGGCTCTTGCCAGATTTTTTTCTCTTTGTAAGAGAAGAAAAGATCACAGTCCTTTCCTTTCTCTCACATTTGTTCTGTTTCAACATGAAACAAAGAAGATTGACCTCAGCTCTTCACAGCTGAAGCCAAGGACTGGTTTATGAGGTTTTTGACCTATAATAGTAAAGCTATTATTGTAATAAAATATACTAAAATAAATAAATAAGAAGATTTTAATAACAGTTTGCACTGTAAAACTTTTGAAACCTTGTTTTATTTTTTCCCAGAGTTGTTCTTCTGTACCCTTCTTCTACTTTCCAAAACCAAGTCCCACACTGCAGATCTGGCTTGCCATGCATGAAAGTCTCCATCCTCCCTTACTGGCACCAGCCACCCTCAAATACAATTGGAGATCCTCTTAGCCTGGACCATTCACAAAAGCAGACTGCAACATTAGTAACAGAGCTGGTGTAAATCATAGTTTCGTGCAAGTAAACTATTTGCATGCAACTTTTCCAAAATTTCCATGTCGTTAGCAAGCAACATATAACTTGAAAGAAAACTGGCAATTTTTTGTGTCAAGATAAAAACAGCCATTGTTTTCAATGATCCATCCTTCGTGTTCCCATGTGGCAGTAAAAGCTAGGGCTATAGCAGTATAACTTGACTCAGAGAATACCTCCTATTCTACAGATGGTGAGTGAAAAAATGGTTATTAAAATAGCACGTGTAAGTCAATAGCGTGATTTCAACTTGTTCAAAGGGAGGCATTAAGAATATGAGGCCAGCTCTTTGCCATTCCAGGCAAGTGCCCAAAAGAGTTCCAGCTTACAATGGTCCACAATATCCCTGTCCTACATTTATCACCCTGGGCACCTCAAAAAATCTCAACAAGCTTTGGAATTTCAAGGAGAGATCTGAAGCTACCAGGAGAGTGAGTCGTAGGAAATCAAATCACCTTCCCCATTTTCATCTGCAAACACAAGCTACGCATCAAAGCACTCCTCCTCCCTTTCTCCAGGTGACCAGCACAAGCCGTGAAGCAATATGGACGCAGGACAGACACTGCAGAGCAGGGATTGATCCAGCCAGAGACTGAGGAAGTCAGAGCCAGTTCTGTGAGCAGAGCTCAGAAATGCTCTCAGTGAACTTAATAAGAGGCTTTTTTTGATGTAAATTGGCAACTGGTAACAAGTTCAGTGGTTTTGAAGGGGTGTATTGTGAGAGAATATGCAGATGGCATTTACAAGTGCCTACTTCTTTTTTGTCTTGGTCTACAAAACAACCCTGATTAGGTAAAGATGACAGCAGCTCTTTATCTTTGAAGGTACACATCACAGCTGTGAGTTTTACATCTTTGCAAGAGCACAGAATCATTTCTTATAAGAAAGTTAAGACTCAGTGCTTTTTTAAAAGGCAGTATGATATAGCACTGATACTACAACCTTAGGCTCCCACTCATTTCTAAGGATTCATTTACTTCATAAACTCAGAGACAAAAGTATCTTAACATACTTCATTTTAGCTAAAGTGAAAAAGCAGCTAAAAAAAGTAACAAATATTACGTTCCTAAAATTGGAAATTGAGTCATTTGGACAAATGGTGACACTCTTGTGCCTCTCTCCCTGGCAATCAAAAGACAAAATGTCAGCTATTTTCTCTAAAAAAAGAAACAACAGGCTAGATGCTAATTCTTGACCTCTATTACTCACCAGGGATTGTCTTAGTGCACATCACTCACACAACAGACAATTTTTATCAGTGCTGACTCTAAGATGTCTTTCAGCAGCATATTGTCAAGGACCAAAATTACACCCTTACTTCTTTTTTTTCCCCCCGAAGATATCATGCATTCATAGAGTCCTTGGAATAACCTGCCCATACTCCACAGCAAGGCTTTGAAAACACCAGGCAGAGCTCTCTGACAGTGAAGTTTGATTTTACTGAGCCAAATTCATAATGAACTTGTCGCTCTCCTCTTCTTGTGCAAAATGAACAATAAAATTGAATAGATCTGGTTATGATGTGCCATGTTTTCCTGGTGAACAGAAGTCTTTCTGGTTTCCTAGTTCTCCATCTGGGGAAATAAAAAATAAAGACATAAGTAACTTCATCTGAAAACAAACTCATGTGTTGTTTTATTGCTTTTTCTCCCCTTCCTATTAGTCATTTTACATTAATGTTGTGAGTGTAAACAACTGGCCTATTTCATGTGCTTTATTTTGTGGAGCTAAAATAAGATTAAGTGCATTCCACCAAGTATTGTTCCTGTTTTACACTAAATGCTGTGTGAACAATGTCATAAACCCTTGTGAGAGCACCACTCTGGGACCTTCCAAATTGTTGAGGTGATTAGGGCCATGTGCTCTGCTGGCTGTTATGGTTACACTTCCAGACCACTTGATACTTGTAAAATTCCCATACAGTTTCAAGCTTATGCCTAGACTAGATTGATTTTGACAATTTTAAAACATGTTTGAAACATTTAAAAAACCCTTCCAATTACTATACTGCTGAGAAAGACAGAAAATTCCAGGTTCGATGTTGATTCTAGCTGTGTAGGCCAGTGGATTTGCACTTGCCTGGCTGAGATCAACATCTTCATTTTATGAGAGACAAAACCCTGTTTGCCACTAAATCTCATAATGACCTCAATATTTTTTCATTCACATGATCATTTAGTAAGTCTCACATACTAGAAAGAGAATGTATTCTGCCTTGCACGTAAAAATGTGTGACATTTTTCCGGTATATTTTACATGTGAACAGCCTGGAGGCAGAAAAACTTCAATCAGCCTCTTTCTTCTCAGTTTAAACATCATATGTTCAGCTATCACAATGAGAAAAAAGACACTTATAAAAACTTTTCTATTTAATCTAATTTAATTTATTTGCAATAAATAACTGCCCTAATTTCTTGATTATTTATCTTCTTCAGACATTACTGGAAACTCAGATTTAATGTTGCGACAAAAGTATGACATAACCTCCGTAGGAAGTCTGGACTGCAGGAAGCTAAAGGAAGAATTTTTGACCTCTTTTTTCTTTGGAGAAGTACAAGCTTCAGGCAATTTATGTTTGGCTCCTCTCATAATTTCACCTAATACCTCTGAATGCCTTCACTCATTCTCTGCTCCTGAACCACAAACATCCCAACTATCAAACTGGAAGTGTCTTGGTCAAAATGTCACTACAGCCCTCCTGTGCTAAGCAGCTTCAATTGGAAATTCTCTTATTCATTCCCATTTTTCTACTATGGAATCATTATCTAGGATGACACCTGTCTAAATTTAAAATATTTAAAAATACAAGGTAAGATTTATTTTGGGAGGTAAAATTACTCCCCATCAAAATCAGAAGATTCAAAATGAGAAGGTATGGGAACAGCACAATAGATCTGTAGCTAAATCACAGGAACTTTATCCCAGAGCTTCTTATATTGATACAAAGTTCCCTTTCAAGTTTCTTCTCCAGTGAACATGGATGCTCATGCAAAAAGGACAAAACAAGGCACTAGTTTGGACACAAGCTTCCTATCTACACCACCACTCACTGCTGCTCTGGTTAGTGGTACTCTACCGGTTGTATGACTGTGATGGCAAAGGCGAAGAAAGATGCCTTTGAAGGCTCAGGCCTTCAAAGCTTGGTGTCAGTCTATGTGAGTATTCAATTTACAGTGTTAATGATGAAGCAAACTAGGTACCCATTATGTAAACAACAAGCGACACACTAAAACATTCTATGACCTAGTGAAAGCTGTAACATTAAAAAAAATGTTATAAGCCAACTGGCTTATAAACTGATGAGAGAGGAGTCCTTTCTCTGCTATTGCAGCAATTTACAGTATGCATTTTAATTAGTTTGTTCCCTCCATTGCTCCTGTCTTTCATTGCACAACTGACTTGTTTTCTCATTTGAAAAAATCCAGCCCTCTAGCAGCTCACCGATCTCTGGAAAAAGGATTAACCTATTTGAAGTCATTGCTCAGGACTTCAAGCAGGTGTCCAGAAAAGCAGATATCAACTGGTCTCAATAATTACTTTCAGCTCTCAATTTGTCCTTCATTGGCTATTGGAAATTTAACCTTAAAGGAGTCAAATGGCACTTACTCCTCATCATCTTCAAAGCATGTAAAACTCAAAGCAAGAAAGTTACAACACAGGAACTTCTCCCACTTTTCTTGACATGAAAGCCCTTGCAGATGCCTCTGAGATGTAAGAGGTAAGGAGAGGTTGAGGTTTTGCCTGAGCTGTCAGAGTGCTCTTGAGAGGGACTGTGACACAATAGAAGAGGCTGTGCTTGACCAGAACTTGTGAACAGGCCAGCTAACATCACCTGGCCACAATAAGATCCAGATGATAAAGATTTTCAGGCAGTGAATCTGTATTTCCTGTCTGTCTCTAGTGGGAATATATCTCAAGTTACTATATTTTAACAGTAATACTTCTGCTTGACAGTTGCTTTACAACAGACTGTAGTCTCAGAAACACTTTCTGACTTTGGCAAATACATCTTCATAGTAAAAATTACAAGGGAAAGAAGGAAATTTCAGCTCTGAGCAAAGTGATTACAGCAAAGATAGATAGGAATTAGACCATCCAAAGAATGTAATTTTAAGCTTTAATGATCACAGGCTCTATGCTGCAAAATGCCTGTGACAGATCATGTTAACCACCATGTGGCTGCCTGCAAAGAACACAGCTGTTTTCCTCCTGGCCGCTGTGGGGTTCTAATCTTTTTCCTCCATTAGAATGGCACATTCTTGAAAACACCTTGGAAACTGTAAAATGATGTCTTGGGTTTTGGTTTGCTTATCTGATACTTTTTTAAAGCATTTTCTTTGAAGAAAATTATCAAATTCTCCCTGGGGCCACAAACTAGAGTTTAACTTTTTTTCATTCAGAAGTTTTGCAGTTTATGTCAAGTCTTCTACCTTAAAAGTCATGAAGTCTATTTAAAAGTCTATTTTTTTGCACAGAAAAATCAGGCAGCCTTCATAAGCCTAAACACGCTTGACCAGGCTTTGAAACGTAAGGGATCCTAATTTGTCACCTTAAAAACCCCCACAAGAACTCTGAATTTTATGCTTATAGTGTTTCTCAAAATTCCTTAAATTTCCTTACAACTGTGTACCATCTCAAACATATTCACCTGGAATTGTCCTAAATCCAGATGCATCAGACTTTGAAGTAATCTTTTTCTGTGTCCTTTTTTTTATAGTTATATTTTTGATCCAATCAACTGAAAAGCATTCCCTGAACAATCATCATTTGCTGTTCTTCTCTACCTTAACTTGACAATACAATCTCCAGTTCCACAGTCAAATACCCCTGGGGAAGATAAACCAAGCAGGGCACGAGCAATGTTCCTGACTTTATCTTGTGGTGACACACGTCCATGGCAATCCTCCACCACTGAAGACTATAGCCATGGCCCAGCTGTGAGCTCTGCCTGTATCCAACCTCCCAAAAGACCTTCTGTAAAGCTTTGATGTCTCCCTCTCTCCACAGGTTTTTGAGGAAAAAGAATTTTACAGTTTTGGTACCTGGAGAGGTGAGGTTGTACAATATTTGGTGCTGCTGGGTGACATGTAGGTAAGGTCATTGGAAATGGGACAGGAATTCTGGGGATGTGATCAAAAATCAAGGCCAGATGCTTGGTGGGTTTTGGACGAATTTTCAGGTAAGTGGGGAGGTTACACTTTCAGACTGGCATGACTGTGAGAGAGAGGTCTGATTCCATTTCAGAGAGAAATAATACAGACTCTTGTTGCATTATGGGATGGCTGAATTTCCTAAATACTGACTAAAAAATGAACACTATCAATACCAGCACAAGGTATTAATGGATACCCCATAGTGGATAACCCAGCACATTTCTTCATCACAGTTTTAAGCAGTCAATGAGATGAAACACTGTTAGATTTCAGCAAGTATAAAGGACATTAAAAGAGAAATGGCTAATGTACAGAATAATAGAAAGTAATTGCAGAATGATCAAAAGTTGATTCATTTTGTATTAAAAAAATCAAAGAACAAGTGGGAGTAGGTCTTTAGCTAAAGATTTGGACTTCAGAAGAGCAAATTTTTACAAACTAAGGAAACTGATTAGCAAAATCTGTTGGACTGAAATGATACAGCAGCTTGACTGTGGAAAGAAAAAGGAATTTATTGCTGTCTGAAGAGCTGAAAGTAACAGAAATCTTTAACTTTAGCCAGAAATAAAACTTATAGAAATGGATTCCACACTTATGGAAATAAGTATCCACCTTCAAAAGGATATTTTAAAATATATTATACTACCCTTTATAAGGATATTAGCAAAAAGCTTACAAGACCTAGGAAGGCAAAATGACAGATATGTAAGTGAAGCTAAATTTCGCAGGTTAAGACATACAAGGATAAAAACCAGTAACTGACTAAAAGTAGCATGAGTTGGATCCCACAAGGAGTAAAAATCTGAACCAAAAAAATGCCATTTGGAAATCTAGAGCAGAAGAAAACAAGGAAAATACAATTGTCTGCTAGTCCTGATGATTGGGTAACCTGTAGATTATCAGCTAGGTACAATCCCAAAAATAAATGAACAATTTACACAGATTTTCAATAACCAAGGATGCACAGACAGCAAAGGCAGTATAGAGACTGGGAACAGCAATATGGTAATTAAACTTAGTTCCCTGGAGAAGAGAGAAAATTTAAGGAGGGTCACAAATGAATGTAGGAGGGGAAGAAGTGGGAGTATTCTCCACACCAGAAATAAGGTCTCATACACAATGTAGGTGTGTTTGTGAGCTGTTTTTAGGAAACACTCCAAATCCTCAAATCTGATACTTTCTAAATTGAATCTACTTACAAGAAAAAGGGAATTGGGACATAAGATGAGAAAACTTCTCCAGAAAGGATCCAAACAATTATCATTCTTTGACTTGAGTAATATGGCTTTACAACACCTTTGGAAGGAAGGAGAACACAGACATGGAAATAAGCACAAAGTGTCTTGCCAATACCCTAATCTCAGTAGAGAATACCTACTAAACATGAGTTTCTCCCACTGGTCTTCTTGCTGCTCCTGGCTCTGCTCGAGTCCAGCTAACTCGATGAAAACTCCAAAAACAAGGAGAGCACAGGAAGCTAAAGCATTTAATCACGCAAAATACATATTTTTCTATTTGTATTTGTACCATAAAACACACACAACAATCAGCTTTTTTTTTCTCTATTTCATTAATCATTTTCTGTTCTCCTGCAGAGTATCTTGTTCTCTGACTAGCTGGCCAGAATTTCTTAACATCTTCTGGGTTCAGTTCATTTTTCTTGAAGCGATGACAAAACTCTCGACTGCTGTATTTCAGAGGAGGGCTTGTCAAGATGTTGCTCAGTGATGTTTAGCCTTCTTGAACAGGGAAATATCTTTCCCAAAGAATTCTAGGGGTATATCTGTCTCTCTTTTATGTGACAAGTGACAAGAACCTGTCATTGACAAGTACATTCAAGTCTACCTTAGTCACTTCTCCCTGATCAGGTTACAGTGGAAGTTTATAACAGAGACTTTCTTGCCCTAAAGGTCTCTTTTGATGTCCTGTACTCAAATATTTTTCAGCCATATCCACCATCCTCCCCCTGTGCTGGTATTCTCATACTGTTCTGCATAATGATGCTTCTCAAATTTGTCAGTACTGCAGTCATCCTGTTTGTGTGAGAGTCATTAACGGAAACAAATAGGGTCAGATCTTCTAGGAACATCCTGGTGCCCCATCTTTAAAGCTGACTATTTCCTGTGCAGTGAGTTCCTGGGTGAACTCTAGCTTCCTATAGAAATTTCCATATCTGAAATAGACTGTGGTACTCAAATCTAAAGTGAATGGCAATGAAAAGAAATATGGAGCATCTAAACTCCAATGAGACTACCAGATTAACTGTAGCCTTTATCAGGATTTGTCTCTTTATCTGTTTCCAGCCCACATGAAACATGTATCACATAAAACTAATAAGTGTTGTCATCACCAGAAGGGGAATGAGGAAGATGTTTAAAGCAGAGATATCTGGCTGTTTTGTAAAGGAAATCTTTTACCTAAAGAGGAGAACACCTTAGTAAAGGTTGAAGAAATAGACCATATGCAGGAAAACATGTAAAGAATAGGAAAAAATTCAGGGCTTTTCACTATTTTTCTGTTGCTTTTTTTGTCCCAGTTTCCTGAAAATATTACTGTTTTCAGAAAAAAAACCAAAAACCGTAAGTGCCTGGAGAAGAGTTATGGGCAAGAGTCTCTGGCAATATGCCTGGATAGAGGCCTGAGTGTCCTGGCCTGACATTGGCTGACCCTGCTTTAAGCATGTGAACCATTCTGATGCCTCTTCCACTCTGAATTATCCGATGGTCCAGCGAGGCTAAGTTGCCTCTCTGCAGCCCTGTAGCACAAGCAGAAAGGCTGAGCTTGCACAGCAGGGGTGTGCTGGCTGCAAAAGGGCACAAAGTGTCTCTGACATTCCTGTCTACTTTCTGCCTCTCCAGGGAAGGATGCCTACCAGGTTTCTAAGGGGCTCTATCACAGACCTGTGAGACCCAACCACAATGCTCTGTGGAGGCTTTAAGTTACACAAAGTGAGTAGCAAGAACCATGGCACCAAACAAAGCCAACATCTGTCAGACACCTGCTCTTTGAGTAGAGCACAGTGTCCCAGGAAAAGCAACCTTCAGGCTATTCTGACTGCTATGCTGTCCCCTGGCAGGCCAAAAATATAGGCATGTAAGAGTAACTTGCAGTCATTCTTCTCACTGCAGGTGTGTGCTCCCACTCTAGTGCAGAAAGGATGATGAGGAACAATACTGCCTGTCTCCTGCCTGAAACTGCCTTGCTGGCCCTGCTTTAGAAACCAAGAAAAGAAAAGAAATAAAATAAACTTCAAATCACAATCTTACTGACCCCTGGGGATAATGTGCTACAACCAAACAAACCTGCAAGGACTGCAGCCATCCTTGCCTGCTGCTTCTCCAGGCTGGCTGCAAGTGACTCATGAGACAATGAAAAGAGAAAACATCACTTGGGTCTGTGCAACTCCCCTCCAGTGAGTAACCCTATGTCTGAAGCATCCTCTAACAATTCACAAGTGTACATCTCTTAGACAAACGCTGAAAGAGAGCTGAAGAAATACTACAATACACTCAGTTTAAAAAAAAAACATATTCTGAAAGAGACAGTGAATTCTGCCTTATACCTTAGAAAACCCTCAGGTGCATGTATTCAATGAAAACTCTCTTGGCAGTATGTCCAAGAGCTGGGTGATGTCCAAGATTTATAAAGTCCCAAGGCTGTGTCCAAGGAATCAGGAAAAAAAACAAAGACTAAGATCTTTCTGATAAAGATAAAGAAGTCCCTGACTATGTGTTATGAGATCTGAGTCCTGGCACAGCAAGTGTTTGTTTTCCTCTTGAGGGTGGGCTGAAGCATGAGTGAGACTTTGTTCTCCTGGAGCATGATAAAGAAAAGGGTAACGTTCTTCTTAACTGAACAAGAAAAAAAGATTCAAGCCAACTGCTTTTCCAATGACCCCTGGCTTCCACAGAACTGAAAATTTCCTTAAGAAAATTCTGGGTTTGATTTACTATTTAAATTAGAAATAAAAATAGTATATTTTATTCTTCCTCTACCAGAAGATCCAAATTAAATCATTTGTCTGCATGGCTTCAGCATTAATTTCTGTGGGTTTTTTTCAGCTGTTCTGTGCTTTGTAGCTGCTGTTGTCATCTGCTTGATATTCCCATGGTCTCTGGACATACTACCTAAACTATATATCTGATGGCACACTGTGATAGCACTCATTGCTCCAAAATTGTTCAGTTCATTTAATTTCATATCATCTTTGTGATAAAAGTTTCTGTTTCACCTTTTAATATTCCCAAAGGTAAAATCCAAACACCAAAATACTGGAAATTCCTTCCAGGTAAAAAATCCATTTTCCCATCACCTCTATTTTTAGTTGGATAAACTAAAAATAGAACAAAATGAAAATGAAAACATCTCTCACTTTGGCACAGAGGCAGGATTGAAGGCATATTCATTTTGAGTTTATTCTTCTGTGTGAGACACTGTGGAACCACACAAGATGCTTCAAGTTCTATTATTCAGCAGGGCTTCTCATTGACCCTGTCAAGCAATACCTACAGCCATTAGGACAGCAGGGTTAGCCATGACTGGTGGCAGCTGTTGGAAAGTCTAAAAGCAAACAAGTTGCATAAAAAAGAAGTATCAGGTGAAAAAAAAATAAATAGCTTGAGACCATGTCAGCAGCCCAGAGCTCATCCCTATCCCCTTTGATTAAACTGTCAAAACATATTCTTTGTGGTGTTCCAATACCATAGTGTTTGTCTAGGGCTCAGTGGCACTGGGAGGAAAGGATTTAGCTGTCTGCAGAGCAAACACAGAAACAAAATCACAAAGTATGAGCAGGTGAGACCAAAGGCATAAAACTCTCTTTTTCAATCAATAGCTCTACAGTGCTCACAGACACTGCAGAGGACGCAGGCTATAAAACAGATGCCTGTGTTACCAACAATACCTTGGGCAAGAGAATCATTCCATTCTTGTCAATAAAAGGGTAAATCAACCCCACTGATTTCCACTGAGGGTTATTCCTATTTATGCTGCTATTCATCAGGGGACAGTTAGGATTTTGATGTGCCCTGGACATCCTCTGCAGCCTGTCCTTCTCACTAAATGTAACATCCCCCCCTCAAGGAGGGGTTTTTTGGTTAAAAAAACAAGAAATTGAATTAGAGGTACCCTTCTGACCCTTGGCATACCCCCACACTCCCCCCAGCCAGCAGGCATCCTGATCTTGAGGAATGTGCATTGGAATGCACAGCAATGCTGAGGGCAGTCTCATGATATCACACAGCCATGGGGCCCAGGAAAGTGGCTGAAATTGTAGGTCAGGCTGGAGCAGCTGAAGTGGAGCCCAGGCAGAACACAAAGGCTAAACCTAAGCCTGTAGGAAATGTCATCAGACCTTTAGTTATTGAAGCTGGGCATCACCTTGATCCTTTGTTGTTCTGAAAAGCAGATGACACATAGGCATGCAGAAATAGTGGATATACCTCTCTGCACAGCTCAGTTGAATTCACAATAAATTTTAAAACACTGTCATCTACTCACTATCATTGCCCTCCTAGAGGCCCTAACTGTGTCAAGTTATGAGATTTAGAGAGGGCATTGGGCAATTATATTCCAAATTCAAGCCTTATTTCTTTTTAAAATTTACAAGCTTGCCTTAATATAAAAATATTCCCTTTAGGGTTTCTTGGCAGAATTAGAAACAAAAAAATTATTTCATAGCTGCAGGAAGGCATGCTTTCTGAGATAATACTGGTTTATGTAAAGAGATTATTCAAATACAGTGGCAGTCTCTTTCAAAATACTGGAAGGTTACATTCAGGAAAGATCCCAAGATTGCTTAACGTGAATTTTGGCAGAGTCATGCACTAAAGACTGTGGCAAGTGGTGATTCTGATTTGGAAGAAATTTACTTAAGAGGATAAAACTGAGGATGGGAGAAACTCACAAAAAAATCTCTGGATGGGGCAAAACCCACAAAAATATTTGGAGAAAAGGAGCCTGAAGTGATTGTCATGGAACCAGAGTTAATCTGGGAAGGCTATGCTACACTAATGTCAAACTGGTATAGCACACTATGAGCAGGATTTTAATTTTTAAAGCCTTTCACCAGGCCCACTCTCCTTACTCCACTTAGCAGAGCAGATCTGGGCATTTTTCAGATTTTTCCATTTCTTCCAACAAAGTAATGGGTCCATTTTCCCAAAGTGCTTGTTCTCTTGATGGAAAACTACAGCATTTAAGGCAACGACATGAAGTCTTATTTAGCAGAAAAAGTACACGTTTCTCTCAATCGTGTCCTGAAAAGCTACCTTTTGTTTAAACAGAAGGGAGAGTGCTTCAAGGGATGAAAGCTCACTAAATCATTCAGGTGCTCTGGCCTGCTCTGCCAATGGCTTACTAAGTGACATCTTTTAACTGCTCCAAGGATTTCCTCACATGCTGACCTGGCATACATTCAAGCAGATTGGTCTCCCCACTCCTGGTTTCGGTGTGCACTATCCTCAAACTAAAGAATGCTTCAGTTTGCACATCAGCTGTGATTTTGCAGTGTCTGTGGATTAACTGGTAAATGATGTAGATGAAACCATAGAAGGCGTTGCTTTACATCTTTGAGAGAATCATAATGGAAAGCACCAAAATAGAGTACATCAGGCACACCAATGTTGTTTTCCTTCTGCAGGACCACAGTTTGTCAACATCTCTACATGAGCAAGTGCTGTTTGTTTAGAGCACATATCCAGAAACATTACTTTCTGCATCCCTGTTTTAAAAAAACCCCTTACCCTTCTACAGTTAGCAGCCTCCTGTCCTGATGTTCACAAGCTTTTTGAAATGGCTTTATGGCGCAATCCAGAGTGAGCAAGCATAAAGCTGACAGTGTATGTGCAAACCGGAATGGAACAGCAGAAAATGGACTCATTATGATCCTTTGGCCCTTTGCTTCCTTTTACTTAAGTGATGCCTTGTAAACATTAAGTATGGAAATGAAGGATTGCAGGTAATCTGCTTCAATTTTATTAAGGACATTTATTAAGGACATATTTAAGGCAAGCCCTTGGAATGTTAAAACATCTTTAGACAGAGATCCTCTAATAAGTGAGAACAGATTGAACAAGTGACTAAATGACTGAACTAAATGGCTGAACTAAAAGGAAAAAGACATAGACTCATTTTAATTAAATCATAGTACTTCTCATAGGTGTCTCTATGCAAGCTTTTTTTGACCTGATATCTTGTTTTACCACTGTGACACCTACTTTGTACGTACCGGCATCCACTCATAGGCTTCTTCAGTAGCCTTAGTGGTATTCACTGTTGTTGTCATTTATTCAAAACTAAGCTTGTGCAATTCAGGACATGAAGTGTTTTTGTGGTGGAATAGGACTTTTAAATAAGTGATACAATGTTTAAAAAATACACTTAGCTACACTGTCCAAAATATTTATTATACATTGTCATTATTTTTAGATGTTGAGGTGACTTTGTATTAATATCTGGGGGTTTTAGAATTAAGAGAATAGCACATTTAAATGATAAATAGTTGTGTCAGTTTATCTAGTACCTACATTTGCAATCTAAGCTTTCTTCCTGAGGGAATGAGAGGAATACAAATACTTTCGGTATGAATTTCCTTTATCATTTTTCTTTTACTTCTAGACCTTCCTGTTGCTATCATCACCTTCCATATATAAATAGATGCAGTTATATATCCAGTTAATATATATGGAAGTAAGCAATTAACCTCAGGTGTTTCTTAATTAGAGTTGTAAAGATAATATGTTTTAAAATTTGATGCTAGTCATCCATGTGACCTTAGAAAAGCAGATAGCGGTCAAATTCTGCATTTCTGTGAAGTCTTTCAGGAAAATGAATTTCATGATGGAGTGCCAAGATCAAAGCTTACCTGAAAACATCTGAAGTAACAAAGATGCCAAGTTCATCCACATCTTCCCTAAATCAGTTTCCACCAAATATCTGGCCTAGCATTCCCCTTTCTTGAAAGTATAGCCAAATGCTTAATTCTTGGACTGAAAAATATTAATTTATATTTAAACAGTATCAAGAGATATGACTATCTTTCTGCTAGCTCTGTGGACAGTTTAATAACCCCGTTAATGATGCACTACTGTATGTCAGAGGCTAGTGATGACTTTAGATGGATAGATAATCTTGACCTACAAAGGAAAGCACAAGATAGCTTGCTTGGTATACAGAAGAAAGAGAGACCGAAGAAAGATACTGAACTTGGAGAGACAATACCAAGGCTTCCATGTGGAGGTCAAATACATCCCAAGGAAGTTAAGGCAGGTGAGTCACCTGGAAATACTCAGGGATGCAATTTCATTATAAAGAACTAAACACTATAAAGCTCAACATCAACCCTGCTTTATGATGCCTTCAGGCCTTAATAAAATAACTTTTCTTCTTTTGCTCATGTCCCTCTGATTTTCTCTTGCCCATCACTTTCTCAAAAGCAGTAGATTCTCTTTTCTGAACTGAATGTTGACCTGTTTACCAATCTACATTCATTTTTTAAAAAGGATAATCCCTCTGTTTGAATGGACCATAAATACCCAGGCTGCATGTATGAATTGTATGTAAACCCGTTGATTACATACAGTACTCTTTATACAGGCAGTAAGAAATGCAAACAGTAGGTCTTCTTGGAGTTGCAAATGTGGAAAGAAAGTGTTAGGATGCCTGATAAGGATTCTCAAAATGCAGCCAAATCAGATTTTTTATAGGGCTGCGTGATGGAAAGCAGCATCACCTAAGCATTTTCACCTGGTGTTGAGCTATCCAAGTGACTGTTACTGAACAGTTCAGAAGGAGAGGTTTTCCTTTTCTAGAAAAACTGGAGAACACCCAAATAGATGGATATTCAATATAGACATTTGCCTTGATCAATGCAGCCACTAACCAAAGTTGTTTATGAAAAAATATGTGTCCATGGGACAGATATGTCCTATTAAACTTCAACTCAGTCATGCAAGACTGGGGGGAAACAAAATATCTTTTGAGGATTAAAGACATTGGGGCATACAGTTCTGCCCCTACATTGGCAGTGCCTTTTCACACTTCTTGTCAGATTTAGAGGCTCTAACATGGGAATTGGTTTGGTAAATTATCAAAAAACTTTGGCTATTAACTAAGGGATGTGGAAAACTTTGCTTTAGTATTTTTAATGTAACTATCAAAAGATTGAAATGGCTTTTGTGTTGAGGTTGGACTAAAACATAGGCATTGACTCTTCCCTCTAAGCACAGTAGAAAATGCAGAGTTCAGTTAGTCCACTATCCCAGCTCCTGCAGTAAAAGGGCAAATAAAGCAAGAACCTTCCCCTTTCAGCTCTTCCAAACCTCTCTTGCAGAGTTTGTATGCAGGCCTTCATGTGGGATGTAGCTGGCCAAGCAGGACACCAAAGTTTTGCTGCTCTTGAGGTGTCACACCCACACAGTAGCACAGCCCAGCTTTGGAAGGCTCCTCTCTACAACTCAGTGCTGTTCATTACTCCCTTGTTGTCTGCCCATACACAAACTGCAAATAAATAATGAGACAAAAAGATGAATTCTAGAAGAAAGAAATGTTTATTTTCCCAGAACTGATGGATTTAATCCAACAGCAAACTCTGAGGCCCATGATCATTGCTCCCTTAAAACAGCAACATGCAGTTCTTCACTCTCTGCCTGATTTATTGCCCACAAATATGAGCCTGTGTGCAGGTCTTGTCATCTGATACACTTATTTTAGTAGTCCGTATATAATATGAATTGACTACCAGAAAATGCATATTTGTTTCACAGCCAAGAAGAAATACAAAATATATTTCCAACTCCACCATTTTTCTTCCCCTGTTTATTAATATATGAAGCAAAATGCTATTACTCTTACTGAAGTCAGTGGAATTAGTTGGCCTAAGGAATGCTTTCATTTACATTAGTCTATCAATGTGCATTTTTGTGATCAGACTAAATTTAGGAGAAAGACTTTAGCAGCAGGCAGAGAGCAAAGCAAGGGAGAGAAGACGACAGGAGAGGTGATGCTACTGCATAGCACAGCAGCAGGAGCAGCAGAAAGCATGGGAGAGCTAGAAACCCTTCAATATTAGCCTTCAGGTATCTCCCTGGGTCCCTCATCACTCAGGCTTTAATGATCACCAGTTATTCTGGTCACTTCAGTATATTTTGCTTCAGTATCTCAGCTGTAAATCAAGCATGACAACAGCAGTTCATTTTGCCTGCTTGTCATGACATCAAATGAATAATGCATTCAAATAATAAGAGGAGCAACCCAAGAAGTCCATGAGGAAAAAAACATTTCTGCCTTTAGCCCAGCACTTATGTGCAGTGAAGGAAACAAGAGAAAAATACTAAGACCTTTCCTTTGGAAAATGGAGTCAGAGACAGGGATTCAGGAGAACAATTGTGTATGTCTTAGGGAAACTGATCTTCACAGGAGCAGTCACACCATGGCCGCCAGAAAACATCTAAAAGTATCAGCCAAGGACTGCTCAGAGCTTGGGAACTGAGCTGGTTTAAAAGTAAACTGCTCAGAGAACTGAGCCCCACTCAACCACCCCAAGAGAGATTATACTTTGGAGTTACAGCTTACTGAAGAGATTACAACAAATACAACAATACAGAGAAAACTGGTTTTAACCCACAGCATCAGAGTACAACCTAGCACCTGTTGGTCAGAATGATGGTCACAGCCTAGGGAAAGTTCTGGTCCTCCTCTGAATCCATCAAGTGGATTCCACCTAGTCCTCAAACCCAAAGATTTATATATACCGAGTTCAGGTGGGGAATGCTCAGTACCACCTCCAGGGCAGGGAGTTTCACAGTGGTTGATGCAACACTGTGAGTCATGAGATATTTTGGGAGCCCTTGATGATCTAAGTCATTGCAGCTGCCTGTTCTGCTGGTGCCATTGAGTTCATCATAGCCCATTAGCAGAGATGACCCCTCAGGCTGGGTGTAGTCCCCAGAGAGGAGTTATCACAGCTGAGTTATTTGTGAAGACAAAAGAAACATTAGCCTGCCTTGCAAGGTTTGCCTCTGTATCTGATTTAACATTCAGCTTGTAGCCTGAGGTGTCAGGTGTGCACTGGGCAGCTCCTGCAAACGATCCATCATTTGCAGTTCATCAGGAATGGTGTAGAGGGGAGTCGAATACAGTTTGGTTACGCCCACATAGTGCTAAACTGGAACCCTACCCCTGCAATCAGGACAAGAACAAACCGTCACCCTTGGCACAGACTGGCTCCCAGGGTGTCAGCATAGTCCATCGAGTCAACAGTCCCAAGTGCACATTTAAACCATGCAGAAATTAGAGAGATGATAAGGGCAAGATGGCTTTAATAGGGGAAACTGATGCTGCTGACATTTGATGGTGCTTGGATTAGACATGAGCTCTTCATGGTGATAAACCAGCAACTAGTGAGAGATAAACTGACTGCCATCATAGTTGTTGAGTGTATTAATGCTAAAGAGATCTCTGTTTCAAAAACTTCGACATACAAAAAAGAGGGAAAAAAAAAAACCAGCACCAAATCACCTGCTGCTCAGTTCCTCTGAAGTTAAAAGCCAGTGGCTAAAATTTTTAAACTTTTTGCACCAACGTCTTGTTAGCAAATGTCTCCAAGCCACTGATATGAATAACAATTTTAACTTCAAATACCAAACTACTTTTCTATTGATCGATTTCTGGATGATGTAAAAGCCTGACAGAGAGAGAGCACCAGGTAACATAGGTGATCCAAGGTACTGCTACAGCTGAGAACCTGAGGCTGAGATTAAGAAAAGAAAAGGAATAAGCACACATGAAAGTGAGAACAGAGGAAAATGAGAAATGTAGCTTTCAGTTTTAAAGAACACAAGCCTTGTTTCTGGCCCCAGCATTTTTACTTTCTTTCCTGGCACACCCAGAGGTAGCCCTGACACAGACAAATTTATCTTAATTCTAGAAGGTGCCTTCTACATGGTTAAAATTTGAAGAGATCTAAAACTTTAAAAAATATTTGTGCCAAGTTCTCTCTTGGGATCTCACTGGGGAAAAGATCTGCCTCAGCAGTCAGGAAGCATGTGTTCCAAGGTATGTTTAAAGACATTGTTGGGTTGGTTTTTTTGTGTTGTATTTTTATTGTTGTTGTTTGTTTTTAAATGCCAGATATCATTGACAAAATAGCAAATAATAGTAGGAGACTCCTTCTTGATTTTAGTCTTCTTAGATTTCCCTGTTTTAGGAGAGCAGAGGAACAATTTATCTCCAGGAACTCTGTGTCCTGGCACCTATGGTTCTAGTGAGTGTAGTTTAGTAACCTAGTGATGCAGGACAAGTTATTGTGCTGGTTTGAACAAATGAATAGAAAAACCTTAAAGCAGTTACAAGGTAGTTTTACTAAGAGAATTATTGCATAGAGTAAGGAATTACATTATCCACTAGCAACAAGTAAAAAATTGGATGTAAATAAATAGGAAATATGGTTTTGAATATATATACATATTTATATTTAACAAGGGAAGTGTTGTATATATACCAGGGAAATTATGATACTATTTTTCCAATAAAAGAACCAAGCTCGGAGCCTACAAGAAGTTTTTTTTTTGTAGAGTTTTCATACTGTTAAATACACTGTGAGAACAGAAAAACAATCACATTTCACAGGAAGGGTCCAAGCCAGCAGGTTTGTTGTGTGTTTACACTACCTAAGTCTCTATAGTTGGGGCATACAAATGCTATAAAAATTTGCAAGAGTTTTAAATGCGTTGCTGAATAGAAATGAAAAAAGCTACAGAAAATCAAGCTCAATCTGCAAACTTGTTGATAAAAGCTATTTTCTGACAAAGCTGAAGAAAAATGTTTCTGCCTGGTTTAGGCAATCTGTGGAGAATTCGACAGTGAAACTGAACCCCAGGTATTTACTTGGGGTCCTAAATTAGCACAGAAGTAGCAAGAGAAAATATTTGAATTTCAAATTGTGTTTGAAGCAACTAAAATGTTGTCTTGATACCAGGGTGACAGACATAGCTGTCACTCTGGTGAGCTGGGAGTGATGAAGGACCATGTCCTTCTCTGTCATTGCACTGGCGAGAGTCAGGATGATCATTTGTAGGACAAGTACTGGGAGCCAGGGAGCTTGGACAATTACTTTTCCTTCTCATGGGCCCTGGCATCATCCCTCAATGCACCCACAAATCAATCTGATTGCAAGGATGCCTAAAATATTAACATTCAGCTAGTTTTTAAAATCATAGGTTCACCATCATCCCCTCTTGCATTTTATTTCTTGCATTTTATTTAAGGGGTTTTTTTTCTGTCTTTCTCAGCCTTCTCCTTTTGTGTTTTTCTTTTTCCTGTTTCAGACTTAACAAAGACAGGCCAGTTATTCATAATACCTGATTAATCCAAGTGTTTACTGGGAAAGACCTTGCTGCAGCCTGATAGAGAAGGTGTGATGAATTAAGAGTTTATCTTTTGAAAAACTTCATTGAATCTGAAACTGAAGAGAAAACTTTTTCCAAAGAAATTTTACTTTTTTTAATTTAACTTTTTTCTATTTAACTTTCACCAGTATTTATATAAATCTCTGGTAACAGAGGAGGGTGGAATATGGTTGATGTCCCTGTGACAAGATGCCCAGATCCACAAGAACCTTTGGATCTGATCTTGCATTGATCTCTTCTTGAGGTAAGGGGACAGGATTTTGTTTTGTGTTCTATCTTCTTTTTTTTTGCTTTCCTCATTTTCTGGTGCAAAGAATATAATCTAATCTTTTCACATACCTGAGAAGTTTCCTTCTTTCTAGGTGATCCTATCTGCTCCAGCATTATGTACTTACATATGTCAACTTGCAATATCATTTTAAATTGTGGTTTCAGTTCAATGAAACACTCGAGTGTTGAAATGCTTTCCCACACAGCAATACCTTAATGTGCTAATAGCCAACCACTCGTGTTAGAATTTCCTTCACTGAACACTAGCAGCCAAACCAACCCAGGAAGGTAATTTTTGCTAAGGTGATAAATTGCTTTTCAACTTGCTATTAAAATCCAGCTAAAAAGCAGTGGTAAAGAATGGTAATAAAACGACATTTTCCATACTATTTCAGGAGATTTATGCTGATAGATTTTAACTCTGAAATGTCAAGATGCCTGAAATTTTTCATTAAAGGTTAGAAGACTGAAGTACCGTCTTTTCACTTGGAATGGCCAAAATCAGAAAATGTTTCTGAAAGGTACTATTTAATTTATTTTCTTCTATTCTAAAATTCCAGGTATTCTCATTTCTATGGAAAGGACTGCAGTTAAAAGTCTATCTTCTTTCCTAATAATAAAAATAAAACCATCAAGAGCACAGAAAAATGCAGCCCTGAACCCTCTTGCTCAGTGGTGAGATACATGGTTTTTACTTGCCTAACATTCTCAGCATGAATGGTTGGAGTAATTTAAAGATGGTGATCAGTGAAATGCTGCTATCCACTTGGTGTTGGAAGGAATTAGGATGTGGAAAGTAGAATTTATTGAAAATTAGAGTTTACCAGAAATTCAGAACAAGAACGAAAATTAAACCAGACAAATTCCAAGTTTTGTATCTAAAACTCACAAGGTGAGACAGAAAATTTCACAAGGAAATCACCATGCAAAGTCCCATTGTCTTGATTTTACTCTGTGACACTGAGAAGATCAATTGCTCTCTGTTCCCAGCACACTTCCTCTCTTTCTACATTGTCCCTTCTTCAGTCAATATCTCCTACCAGGTGCCTCCCCATAACATCCTCTGTCTTCTTTGGCAACTTCCTTCAGGAAATAGAAATAGCTTGCAATAAAATACTAAGTCAAATAGTGCTTAAAGGATTTGAGCCACAAAGGACACAAAACAACTCTCATCTCACTTGTGTGAGTGATGCTTATGAAATCAATAGTACTCCACCAGAACAAAATAAATACTACTGAAGAAGACACTTAGTGATCCCCCTTATCCTGCCCTTGCTGTTTATCTCTTAGTGATTCAACCCCTGGCCCCCACTTCTCTGCACACTTTTCAAGAGGGATAAAAATCTAAAGACACTTTTGAGGGGTATTACTAGCTCTGCTTCAAAAGAAATGCAGGAAATTAATGTTTTGGGCAGTTCTTTTTTGATTTATTAAATAGTTACATTTTTTCCTTACACTGAATTTTTTTAAGGGTCCAAAAGCATATATTTTTGTTTGATCCCTTTTCCAAGCAGAGAAACTGAATTCATTCACAGTCCACTCACTTGAAGCAAAAAAGCCTGGTTCTTTTCATAGCTCTTTGTCTTGTTTTAAAGCCAATTGTTTGCTTCTGCCAACTTTTAATTGCACAGAAACTTGACGTCTGTGAGTGTGAAAGGAAGTATTCTATCATTATGTCTGATGGCTGTTCTGCTCTGTTGGTGATTATTCACTTACCTCTGATGTTTGTGGCTCTTGGCAGCCATTGCTACAAAACTTGCAGCACTTCAGTGTTACTTCCTATTTGTCATTCACAGAATCATTTGTTTTCTGTTCTATGAAAACATTAACATCTTCACGCAATTTATTCTTCTGATTAATGAGAGAAGTAAACCCGTATGTTTTTGTAGTTTACACCCATTTTATTCAATAAGCTATAGTTGTAAGTACTCAAGAATATTTGAATTGAAAGCACACTGTGAAATTTTGATCTTCATGTGGAAAAGAAAACATTTTTGCTCATTAGTCTCACTTTTTCCTATCATCTGCTACAGGACATAGAGATATTAGGGAAACGAGTTTTGCAATAATCAAGTAGGCTTGGCAAAGCAGTATTTTGTTTCCATGTGCTCACTGTGACCCATGAGGAGGCAGCTGGTTTTTATCTGTCATGAGCAGTACATCGGTCATTGGGGAATATAAATCCTAATGTCCTCTTTGTGAATCCCAAAACAGAGACTGAAATTCACATTTCCTAACTAGTCTATTTTAAAAGTCCATTTAGACAAATAGTCTTTTTCTATAAAGGCTTTGGAATTAAATTGTTTCTTAGTTAAGTGTGAAACAGGTCAGAATCAGTCCTAGTGTTCACTTAGGCAGTGCCGTATACATCAGTGGATAGATATGTATTTACAGAACACACACTGGATCAAATGAGTACTGGTGAAAGGTATGAGACTGCATTTTAACTGAGATCCTGACACTCTGTGAACTTGGATGATGATTTGAAGCTGCAAGGGGCACCCATCACCCATGTTTAGTTTTAGCAGACAGCTTTTCACTTAAAAGGATGATAATTTCTTTAAGTCTTAAAGACAATGCTTTTTGCTTGAGTTTTTAGGAGGAAGAACTTAACTGCCACTTACTGAATAAGTAATGATTCAATACATCTTAATCAGAGTATATGTCCTTCAGAGACTGAAGGTCTTGGGAAATTTCACCTGCAGCACACTTGTAACACCAGTTTGACAAAGTTCAGCACTTGTTTGACACTATAAAAAATGTAGATGCATTTCATCACCATCTCCCCTATGGTTTCTCTGAAGGGCATAAAGTTGCCAGCCCAGACCTTTCTGATAAAATGAGGTATCAAATGTATAATCTCTCACAGCAGTTATTATTTACCACCTCTCTTCTTGCATGGTCCAGTATGGTATGGGAATGGATTTATACTGTCTTCCTACACAACTTACATAGGCCCTGGTGTCTTTGACCCCATTTTTTCCATGACAGTGGAAATACCCAGTCAAGTGCAAACTCTACTGCAAAGTTTGTAGAATTAGTGGTTGAAAGATAACTCAGTTTTCAATCTTTTGTTTGTTTTGCTGTGAGTGGCAGAAGATGTCAGGGTACCATGGATATGGTCACCATCAACTTCTGAGTCCTAAGTGCAGCAATAGAATATGAGAGCTCAGCAGCCCAAAACTTTATCTGAAAAATAGCTAGTTCTGTATAGTGAACAAAAAACCTTGAGCTTCAGCTGGGGAGAGTAATAGATTTGCTTCTGGGTGAAAATTTTTATCCTGTAAAATGTACCCCAGGACTAAATCTGTGGGTATGAATAAGAGGCTAAAAATTACAAATTTTGCCATGCAGGTGAATAATCTGTCACTGATCTTCCATCAGCTTTACTGCTGTTAGTGGGCCTCATATGGATCTTGCTAATATGCGGTGTAAGTTTCCAGTAATTTTCAGTATATTTTCCTAAAAGGCTAGATAATTTTGTGCAATCATTAACCACCTCTTGCTGCTTGGCATGCTGAAACAATAAGGATAATTGAATATCATGCTTCTGGGTATATATTAATTGCCTGCAGGGCTCTAGAAGGATGTTTCTTTCCTGTACACCACACAGCATTATTGGATAGGTAATAGGCATTATGGGAGCCTTCCACCTTCCTCAAGAATATCAGTGCAGAAGGCAAAATGTCAAGTTAGATGAACAAATTATTTAATACATTCTGGCAAGCTCTCTGCTCCTACGGTGCTATGGTGAGCAGCTGATTGCAGGTTATGTACCTGCCATTGTGTAATGAAGCCCTGAGCATTCCAAGTAACTATTCTTAACCTGAAACACCAGCAAAAGCCCCAAACTTCTCAACATGCTAATTTATATGGCAAACTCCATTTAAAGTAATGTTCAGTTGTGAATTAAAATGTATTTATGCTTAAATAAGAATCAGGAGTGACTATTCCTAGTTTTATAAACACACCATCCCTTGAATCCCTTTAATCTTCTCTTTGTGCTGCTGAATGTCAGGTAATGAAGAGGCACAGTGTGAGTTCAATTAGTTTAAAATCTTATCATTGTAATTGGGCAGGATGAGCTGTACTATCTTGCCAAATAGGACCCAACACTGAGGCTGTTTATTAATTTTTTATATTCTTCCAAATGCAATGAATTGCATAAACATTAAAGTTAATATTAATTAATGAACAGGGTTCCTACATAATTGTATTTGATAGACATGCCCAAATGAGTCCTTTGAGATTACTGGAAGATAGGGAGGGGAACTGCTACCATGAATACCAAATCTCCTTGGCAGACTGACTCACCTATAAATTATGCTCAGGTACGATCAGGAAAATAGCCCATGCTAAAAATAACTCTAGAGCATGCACACACATAGCCTCAGCTTAGAGATGCAGCATATCATTAAATTAGAATAACCTTGGTAAAATCAGGACTCTCAAAAAGCTGTATACAAGAATAACCTCACTACTTTCATCTGCCTTAAACAGCATTTCACTGACTTCAACAAATTTCTGTCTTCAAATTCTTTTTTACTAGCTAAATATCCTTCCCTACAATTTTGGATAACTGGGGCTGAAAATTTTCCATGTAATAAGGTATTTCCTCAGGGGTTGTTTACCAAGGACCCTGCCTGTGCTTGCCAGCACGCATCTGTTCTACTTTCTTCCCTTCACCTCCAAAATAGCCTCCTCCCAACAAAAGTACGGACATAGAAGCAGTGCTTCTAGGCTGCTGTGCTGTTCGCTTGCAGACAGCGATGGGGAAGCCACTTAAAATTACATCACTGACCATCCAGTTGCTGAATTAAAGTCCCAGAGCACTTTTGCTATTCTGCCATTCGAAGTGCCACCGTTTATAGCAGCTGTAAAGCCTGAATACCTGTGCTTATCTCAGGTGCTGAACTGCCTTAATAGCTAGAAGAGGCTGTTATGATTCTGACCAATTTTCTGACTTTGTGTTTATTGTGCGTTAGCAGGGTACTGCTGTTATGGTCAAACTTTCCTGGAGCAGGAATTCATTTGAAATTCCTGACTTGGGCTGTCTAAGAAGCCTGTGTTTCAGCAGGATGAGTATGTGAATGGGGCTCCACCAATTTTTTGCGGGGACATTGAGCACCTCTGAGAGTCAGAAAGCATGTACTACCTAAATAAATTCAGAATAAACTAGAAATGTGTGGATTTTGATCAAAATACTAGCCATAGGGTATGACTGGCAGATAGGATACCTTCCACATGATACCTGTAATACAAACAGGTTTGAACCAGGTAAGGGATGAGATGAAGTGAAAGTTATTGTCAGAAAATTATTTCAGTTGAATATTCATTTTTTAGCTACAACAAAGGCCCCCTGCTGTTTCTGCTGGATTCTGCTTTGCTTCTGTCCTTCACTACAGGACAGGGTTGTTATATACAATTAAACACATATCCAGTTTGTGCTCCAGAGACTGTGGCAGCTGTACCTCAACAGAGGGTGAAGACAGAGCAGATGGATAGAAGGTGAAGTGCTGTCAGTCTGTCAGGATTGAAAATGCCAGAAAAATGCAAACAGGACCTAGAGTTTATAAGAGAAAATAATGTCCTGACAGCCTGATGAAAGACTAACTCAGAAACCGTAATTGCCTGAAAAGTTAAGATCAGCTAAGATTGATATGGCTGCACTGGCAACTGCTTCATCTTTTTTTTTCTTTTTCTTTTTTTTTTTTTTTTGAGAAACCAGACCAATCTAATCTGGATGAGGAAAGTCTCCTTCGCTGGTGCTCCATTTAATTTTCCTCAAGCAATAGAAGCGAAAAAGAAAATTCCATTTCAAAAACATGAAAAGAGGAATATTCTCATGAAGGTAGGAAAAAAAGCTTCAACAGCCCCACAAGAAAAGCTTTAAAACTGTCACTCACATCCCTAAAAAATGAAGCCCTACAAAACAGGATGTACAAACCCATATGTGGGCGCTGCATTTTGCATTTTTCTTTCCTCATAGACCAATAGAAACTGCAGTGACTTAAATATTCAACTAATGTATAGCAAGGGAACACTTGAGAAGGAAAGGAGAGAGAGAAGACAGATGAAGTCAAGTTGATTTGGAAGACAGTTTCAGAAAAGGATATGAACACTGTCCTGGAAGTCCCAGCTCTGCACATTAGTCAGTAATGAAAGAAGCTGCTTATGCACGGATCAACATTTAAACCTGTAATACTTCGGACAAAGTGCTGTATTTAGCTTTATTCTGTACTTACTGTTTTTCACACTGTATCTGTTTCACATGCTTTTGTCCCCATTTCTTATAGACCAGGTGTTGTAGGTCTGAAGCAGTGCCAAGTCCCATGAGATCAATGAAACTTTTAACCTTAACCAGAAAGCAGGATATCAGTATGTGTTAATCTTTGTGATCCCAAGCAAAGTAATCACCTGTGGCAGGGTATGAATTTCCCAATCCCAATGTAAGTAATTCTTTACCTCACCAGTTCTAGCCCAGCCAGAAGCAGTGAATTGTGTATCTGTTCCCTGTCAGTTTACTGATCTGCCCTTTGTGTATATATTACAGCAAAAGATTTCCAGTCAGCCAGCTTGACATTTTTCTATGAATTGACTGTGAAATGATACAGCTAGAGGGCAGTATGCCAAGGAATGGCCAATTCAAGCATGGCAAATATTGACTGAAGCAGAATATTTCAAAGTATGAGGGGCTCACTTGGATTTTTCCATAAGCACCTCAGACATACTCAGCATTTGCATTCCCAAAATTTCCACCTGCTTTACAGCCATGCCTCCACACCCAACAGCAAGAGGAGCTCATCACACTGTCTGCTCTGTAGATAGAGAACTGAAAAAATTGAACCTGCCCAAGATCATTAAAAAAAAAAAAAATTTCTACAGGTACATATTTTTACCCAGTAACAGAGAATTAAAAGAAACGATGGAAATAAATCCTGGATTGCTGAGGTCAGTGACCTGAAATCTCCCAGGAGAGAGGATGAGCAAGGATGGAAGAAGCTGGTTCTCATACCACAAGGTGCCCTGAGGACATGGAGCACGGGCACAGTCTACTGCACTGTCAAGTGAGATTAAGACAAAGGCACATTTAGGTGGATCTCTCAGGATCTTGCATCTTCCACAGCAAAGTGTTTTCCCTGCAAAGTGGAAAGCTTATTGGAGCTGCCTGAGGTGTCTTATCAAGATGTCTCCATTAGAGGGTTAATCCCAGAAATTATGTGATATATGAGGTAAACTGTAGGGGAGGTTTGTCCCTCCATTTCACAGAAACGTGCAGATATTATAAGGTGAAACACTGAGATAAGAGAACACACTTTTCCCTTGGAGTATCTTGCGGGGAAGTAGAAGAAAATGCAGTTTAGGAAAATTTGCCTGTTACAGTATGGCTACGTGCAGGGTAAATGCCTGCTTTTTACCAAGTGCAAAAGCATTATGATACAGTATAGAATGACAGGCCCATGGAAAGGCAAATTAATCACCAGAGAAGGTAGTATTAAAGGATCTTCTGTGGATTCCTGTATTTCCATACATATTTCATATATGTCTTCCAGTCAGCAAGGCACAGAACAAAATAAAACCCCAAGAAACAGTAATCTCTGTTTGGGCCCATGTGGACAGGATATTTTGATGAATATATGGGGGACTTTTTATCAGGATTCTATGAACATCAGGTGCTGTAAATCTAGACCCTTTTTTCTCCTACTTTCTTGGGGATGATGGGAATATTTTGACAGTTTTGCAAAACCACACACACACACACTCCTGGGTGTTCTCTCATAGTTTCTTCTCCTGGTGTATTTTTGCCTCACTTTCCAGGTCTCTCACTTTCTTTCCAACCTGGTTTCTCCAACTACCCTGTTTCCACACAAGTGAATAGCAGTTTATCTTTGTGTTTTGCTCTGCGTGCCTGCCCAGATAGGTGGTGTAATAAACAAACTGGGCAGGAGATCAGCTCCTTTTAATGCCTTTATTAAGAACAATCAGCTCTGGGTTGGAGGCCCGGGGGGTTGCAAACACTGCCGCTGCTCCCAATTACACGGTCCAGAAGAGGGGGTTTCAGCTCTGCTCAGTAGCAGAGCTGGATCTCTTCCCTCACGGAAGTCCATGCCAAGACTGCTTTGACGTTGGCTCGGAGTCTAGGCTGGTCTCGATCCAGTTCTCCTGAAATCCTGGTGACCCCAGCATTATAGTTAATGAAAGGACAGTTCTACTCTTTCTTCAATGTGACATATTGTTAGTTTCTTTAAATATCGCGTAGGTTTGGATTTTTGGGGGTGTTTTTCCCTTCCCCGATATCACCTATCGTTCCTCGCGCTCTTAGTTTACATGGCTGCGCCCGGCGGCAGATTGTGAAATCAGGGCTTCTGATTTCACAATGGTCCTGTGTAGGGATCATATATTTCATAATATTTCCGCTCTCTGCTGCGCCGTGCACTGCTCACACCGCTCGCCAACCACCTGCGCCACTGCTCTGCTGCCACTTGCAGCACCCCCAATCTCCGCTCTGCTCCAGGTCCTCTCAGCCACACTGCTGCTGTCACCGCCGTGCTGGCCAGCGTGCTCTCTGTCCATGCTGCTCGCACGCCATAGCTGCTGTTTTCCCGCCGCGTCGCCTGCCATGTGGAACTCTGCCGCGCCGGCGCTGCTCACCACGTGGAGTTTCACCATGCCAGAGGCTCCGGACATGCTACTGCCTGCCTGCCCGGCCATGTCGGCCGGCTCCACCCGGCGCCGCTGTCCTGAGGGACTCCGGCTGGCTTGGCCTGGCTCTCCGCCGGCCCTGGTCCAACCCAGCTCGGCTACGGTACACCCCGCCGGCCGCGGCTCGGCTGTTCTGGCCACCGCCGCCGGCACANTTAACACAAAAAAATACAGAGTGGCTTTACAGTCAACTGGGGGGAAGGGGAAAGAAAAAAACCTCAGAAACTTTATTCATAACAGGTGGTGGGGCAGTTTGGCAGGCAGGCAGGAGGCCTGGGCTCTCCACTGCCCTCTGAAACATGCTGGCAGGTGGCTGAGCAGGATTTCAGCACAATGCCCCAAACACATTTTGTGATGACTCTCAAAACCTTGCTCATATAAGGAGGCTATTGTGTGGGGTTTTTTAAGCATGACTCTGTCTCTGGTTTTGTGCCCAGCTGCAAGAGCTGACATTGCTACAAATTCTGCTGAAGGCTAGTCCCCACAAGCCATGCTGCACTGAGCCAGGGGCTCCCTACCAGGGCTTTGCTCTGCTTTCCTCCCTTCCATCCCCCCTGAGGTGCCCTAGGCCAGGAGTCTCGACTGCCAGAGTCTACACCACCACTGTGATGGGCACTCATCAGCCTGGACCCAGAGTACCTAAAAATTGTCCATAGCTCAGAGGTAGAGAGGCCAGTCTCTGCTGTAAGGCTGCCCTCAAATCTTACCCTCTGGCATACGGGTACTTCCCTGCAGGAGGGCACGGCCTGTCTGTGCACAGCAGAGCTCTCCCAGATTGCAATGAACTCCCACAGCAACCAAAAAGTCATCTCTCACCTTGACACCCACTTTGAAGTCATGATTTTTTTATGTCCTATCCTTCAAGAATGTATTTCCCGGCGGAACTAAGCCTAGTTCAGAATTCCCCCATAGTGGCACAAGCTGTTTGAGAGGTGCAGGTGAAAGCTGTTGGAATAGCTGCAAAGGCACATGTCCTTTCTCTTTCCCTTTCTTTTTCCCCCACACAGTTACCCTTGTTAGAAAACCACCAGTAAAATGGTGTTTTCTATGACTGCTCTCCAACTTAGCAGATGATTTTTCCCTTTAAATTATTATTTAATGATTTCACCATTTGGGGAAAAGAAGAAAAAGACAACAGGAAAATCAAATTCTTTATATTATAGACTTACAGTATTTCTCCATTCCAAGTACAGCTTTTGTTGGCAGTATATGGGTGTCTTATATGGGCTACAAATGGGAAGAAAGTAAACATTCCTCCTTTGATCAGGCAGCACACAAACTCTCCTCTTCTTTTTTTCACTAGAAAATGTTGGAAGTTGTTGAATAAAACAGTTGATTGCACATACACACTTTTTTTTTTTGTCACTTACAATGGATGACAGCCAAAGAAGGAGCTGAAATCCAAAAACCCTCTTAGATTCTGGGGTGATAATGGTGGTGTCAGCATAGAGAATTTCCAGACCTTGTATACATCAGCTGTCAGGGCTGGGATTTATGACATGGCAGACTCCTTAGTGAGTTGAGGCTTCAGAGCACAAATATCATTTACTGGCTATCAGTCTATTGATGCTGATATGAACGTGTGCTACCACTTCTCTCATTTCTTCTGAAACACCTGAGATTATGGTGTTATTTTTGGCATAACAGCTTTCTTCTAAGAACGCTTGCTTTGGAAGCGAGCATAAAATCTGCGTGTTCTAGGCCAGGCTGCAGCACTGTGGGATCAAGTCACCCAGTTCCCCGCAGCATCATGCCAGAATGCAGAACAGAAATCAAGTTTCATTGGGCCAGAGAGGGAAAGCACAACATGGTTGATGAGATGCTGATGGTGGGATCTGGAGACCAGGATGCTCATGGTTGACAAGGAGCCCAGTAGTGTCCTTCCCGCTCTCCAGGAGGTTTTTAGCTTGTTAAGGCTCTTCAACATAAATTTCTTTCACATGCTATACAGCTCAGCATCTAGAGCCACATCCTGGAAGACATAGTTGTGAAACACTGTGGGCAAAAAAGTGGATTAAGCCTACAGTCCCACTTTCTAGACCAGTATTTTAAACCCTGAATAATTGCAATAAGCACTACAGCTATCACCCCTGTCCCACCGCCCTGAAAAACAAGCAGGAGTCAGCAAATTCATTACAAATAAGAGGTGTCTCCTCTAGGGATGAGGCTATGCCCCATATCCCAGGAAGGTTGAGGTGTTTATCAGAAGCTCTCCCAAGCTAGGGACAGGCATCAGATTTGCCTCTACCTCTGATTTTCTATCCAGTATCTGCAGGTGACTCCTCTGTCAGCATGTAGATGGCATAGAGGGGCTGGGACATCAACAATATAGCTTCATCTGGTTCATAAAAGGACCATTATGTGGTTTGATGAAAGTTTTTAGCTAGTAATTAAAAAAATATATTAAGAAACTTCTTAGTGTCCGTTCTGTGGCTGGGCTATTACAACTGCAGGCCACACACTCAGAAATCAATCTTTGGGGAAAGGGATGGGGAAAAGGACTATAAAGTCAAATGAGGCATTCGACATAAACATGAGGACTCTTTTTACTTTAAGTTATCCTCCATTACTTCTAGGTCTTTCATCTGTGCATATATGCATCAGAATTTTTACAAATAAAATAAATCACCAGGATTACACTAACACAAGCACCAGCAGAGCCACAAAAGCAATGCCACTGTGATGATTGCATCCACTTGGTTGTTTAAGTACCTAGAAGCAGCATTTGGTGCTCACAGGAGTTTTACATCTTCAGGCTCTGTGAGATGGTGAGATGAGATGGTGAGATGATAGGGACTCATGTCCTTCTTTGTGCTGGTGGCCTCTGACCACAGCAGAGAACAAACGGAAATCAAAGGTAAGGAAGAGTTAAGAGAATGAAAGTTATGTGGGAATGGCATGCACACTTCATTTAATGGCTTAATAAACCAGAGGGCTTTTGAGGCAGCAGATAACAAATAGGGATGGGGGAAAAAGTTTGTCCCAAGGAAAGCAGAGGTTTAGAAGAGGCATTTTAAACCTCTACACCTAAATGAAGTTTTGGAGCAGGGAGTTCTGCTTTAAAGCAGAACAGAATTAGTGTAGCTCAGCTCCACAGCAATGCTGTCAGAGCTCTCAAGCTCAGCAAAGCATTTGCAGGTGAGATAGAGTTTAGGTTTGGGCTAAGGTTTTGTTAATTTCCAGTGGAGTTCATCAAGTGCTTAATATTCTGTTACATGTGTGCTTAAAAGAGCACATCTTCTCAGATGGAAAAGGTGGGGAACAGATTAATTATGCTCTGACTCTTCCAGTATGAAAACTTGGGAATATGAAATACACTGCAAAACAAATAAAATAATGTGGTTATTCCTCCAGCATGTAGCAGACTCATGGAGTTTCTCGCTAGAGGCTGCTGTGAATACTTGAAGCTTATGCACACTGAAGACAGCACAAGGATTTGAACAAAGATATATTCTAGATTACTGAACAGAGAAATTACATCAGCTCTGGAAATATCCTGAGGTACAAATGCTCAGAGCCTGGGGGCAGCAAAGTATGTTTGATGTTTGCCCTGGTCTCACCCTGCCCTTGGTTTCTGCCTTCATTCACTATCTGAGTGGGGTGTTGGGCTATGGGAACCCTCAGTGTGACCTCATGTCACTGCTCTGTGCAGCTGTGGCCTGTGAGAGAACAACTTTGTCAGCCTCACTTTAGAAGGACTGATGGAAAAATCCTGCTCAGGTGTAGGACCCAGATTCTTCAGTAGGGAGATTTCTATCTAATTGCTATGCTTTCTGCATGTATCTTATAGGTGATTCAGAGCCATGCAGAATCCTCACATAGTTTGTGTTTCTCTCCACTGAATAAAAGCACTATGAAGAAACACAGTTGAAAAGATGCAGCTGTGCCACCAAAGTATGCATAGTATTGCTCTGTTTTTTTGGCAAGTCTGGAATGAACAGTTACCAAGATAGAGTACAGAAGCCCATGGAGAAGAAAATTCCACAATTCAGAATTTTCCTCAAAATTTCTGTAGTATGAGTAATTTCAAATGGGAGGAGTAGCAGGGGCAGAAAATAAGCAGAAAAGTACAGGAGCAAATGTGTACAGACCATAGAAAAATGATGCTCATGCAAAATAGAACAGCAATATTGCTGAAAAATGCAGACTCTCACCAAGACACGCAGAGCTTAGTTGTATTTCCAGCCACTATGTATCTGAAATGTACACCTCCATTCTTTTAATTTGCAGTCTTGAAAACCCTCATCTTGTGTAGACTTGCTCTTTATTTTATTTGTGTTCCAATGAGGCATGTGACACATGAACAAAGATACTCATAGAAGTCTGTTGATGTATGAAACAGATACTGTAAAATATTGTTTGCATAAAGAAATTCCAACACTTATTACCACCCCATATCTTGAAAAATGAAGTGATTTCACTTTGCCACCTTACACAGCTTGTTTGAGTCACAGAGTCATATAATGACAGTGTCCTTATCCTCAAACTCATGGCATTTTCTAGGGGCATTTTAGGTGCAGCAATGAACCAATTTTTAATTTTGTTTCATCAAACAGCACAGTGGAGAATGCAACCAAGCACTTGGGCATCAAGTGTAAAGTATTCAACTTGAAATCCCCATGACTGTTCTGGTACTTAAAATTTCCACAAGCTGAGTGTATTTTGTTAGATCAATTTGTATCTAAAGGATGTGTGACCTGAGCGGAGCCTTTCAGAGCACAGGAGGAGAATCAGCTGATCACCTGCCCAAGTCCACTGCTGAAAAAAGGGAGGAAAGGTACATTGATGTGTATAGGTATGTTTTCTCTTTGACTTTAACAAGTTTTTATAAATAATTTTCTCTCCTGCCTTGCCAAATGAAAAGCAGATTCAGCGGGATAACAGCAGATTCTTGCAACTACTGCATTTCTCATCAATGTTTTACAGATGTGGGGCTTTTAACAACAATTTTAACACAGTGAACCTTGGATCTTCACAGCAACACAAAAACATAACAGTTTCAAACACATTTCTGGTATCCAATAATATATTTTAATCAGAAATATAAGACAGTTTTAAGTATATAATATAGACAGTTGAGTAAAAAGAAGATAACTGTTCTATGTTTAGTAATACCCCAATGAGCCAGACTTAAAAGCACACAAACTACCCTATTGATATAATTTCCATCAATTTCTGATACAATTCTTTGGGGGATTGTTTTTTTTTTCTTTTTAAATCAGAGTGCCACTAAAGGATACCTTGAAATTACAGCTATTCAAGAAAGCAAAATAAAACCATGTTTATAGCTAAAATTAAGTTACTGGTTTTAGCTCCATAAGCAGAAATACACTAATGGAGAGCTCAGCATTTTCAGAAGTGTACTCAAGTCATGTTCCCAGCAATCAAGAGAGACCAAATCAGATTTTTACCTCTCAAAAATAATGATATTGGCAGATTTTGTTAAATAGCTTGCCAGGCTGTGCTGTTCCCAAGGGTGTTGTGTGCTTATGGTGATTGCTGGGTGCTGAGATGCATTTGTATCTTACTGCTGCATTTCCTCAGTTCCCGGGCCTGTGTCTGCTAATAGCTGAATGAGGTATTTCCAAGTGCTCTGAAATCTGAGTGAAGATGGGAGGCTGTGACTACGGCTGTGGCTCTGGAGCCCCCAGGGAACAGGCTCTGCTCGCACCTCAGCCCTGAGCCTCTGCCCTGGAGCACGGCTGCTTCCAGCCACTCTCCGTTCCCACAGCTCTCCCTGTCTCCCCTCCCTGCCCTCAGCCTATGTTGCCAGCCTCGCTTTCTCCTCTGCTTCTTCTCAGGTGACATGAGAGCTCAGGAAGGAAGGCCACCTGACCACTTTCTCTGCTTACCCCAGTAGACTGCTCATTTCTTCACGCATTTTCCTACTCCTGTTTCTCCAATTTCCTCTGCTGGGCTAGTATATCTAGTTATTACCTTTTAGACATTTTGCAGTCCTTTGCATGAAAATTGTTGCAAAACAATGCATTTATTTTACCATATAGGAAGAACGGAAGACTTCAGAAATTAAGAGCAGCACTTTCTGCTTTAGTTGCCCATAGCTGAATAGCTAAATTAAGCTTAATTTAAAAAAACAAACAAATAACAAAAAAACAACAACAAAAACCAAACAAAGTAAAACCACCCCACAAATGAGATTTTCAGTGGTGCTGAGTATGAAAAGTACCATGAGGCACCAAAAAAAACAACACCCAAATCTGGCTAAAGATGACAGCATCCTTGTTCCAAGTGAGTAAGACATCTCAGGTGGGAAGAAGGCATGATCAAAGTCCTGGTTCTTATGCTAGAGCTGCCCGTGAGTGTCATCAAACTGCAATACTCACACATGTGGCAGGAAAGTATATGGGGGTCACAGACAAGTAACTCTCCGTGAAGTTTAAAGGTGTCATTTAGACTGTGTTAACATGGAGTTCCAAAGTACCTGAAATACTGTCTGATCAAGTGCTCCCAGCACCCCCACAGGCACTGTGAGTGGAGGCACTGGGAACAGCAGTTCTCCCATTTAGCTACCGGTAGGGGACTACGGTTAAGCATCCTTTGTGTCATGTTAAGAAACAGAATAACTCAAGTAGAGAGATTAAATAATTCATTTCACCTGTAGAGTCCAGCTGGTGTCAGGGCCACTGCTACTATGGAGGATTGCCCATTCTGGCTCTCTGGCTATAAGCACAGGTGTTGGAAGGTGGGAGACTTCTGAGAGGCTTGCCTGTTTCAGCAAGACACGTGCGAAGAGAAAGACTCCATCAAGATGTGTTTTTATTCAGACTTCCATCTGGAGCTATAATTTAAGCAAGTTTTAAGTGGTGCCCTTCCCACTAGCTCTTCTAAAGCATAGCCTTATCGATCCTATTTCTGAACCACACATCTCTACACAAAGGATTTATGTGACTGCCAAACCACAGGCCACCAGTAACCATTCTTGTGCTCAAGAAGCTTTACCAGCTTGAGAGCACTGCATGAGTTAATTGCCCAAGAGAAGGTATCCAACTGGTCTGTGCTCTTGAAAGCTTAGTCTTCCATGTTTCTTTTACTATACAGCTAAATATTGCAAACTGCCTTTTAAGCCTAAATACAGTCTTTCATTCTTAACCTCAGTGTTTATGCATTTTATTGAATTTTTGAAGATTGGATTAATTTTCAGTATTTGATTTGTTGCAGTGACTTTGGGCTGGCTGCCCAATTTAACCATAGCTGCTACTCTTGGATGATGGCCTGACCATTAATTATTTCCCTGCTGAAACTGCATTACCACAAAATAAATTTTGTTATAATGACATTAAGTAAAGGCCGCAGAAACCTGTCCAGCATTAGAAATTTTTTCATGGAAGCTGTTTTATGCTTTTTCCTCACAATATCTAAATTAAGAATGAGATAGCATTTAATATTTTACCACCTTATAAATAAACAGGCCTTCTATTTTCCTCGATGTAAATATAACAACATCAGCATTCAAGTAATTATCAAATCCCAGACATTATCCCGCAATCTTTATAAATTCAATCTCCCAAATAAGACAACACATTTAAGCACAAAAAGATTGAATCTTGTCAGGTTAAGTTAGTTACCATGTTTAGTTTACAAGGTATAACAGTTCTTACTTCATAAGACAAGACAAGTCTGAGTATGTAAAAAGGTTTTGATAAAATACTCATTACTCATTCTTACAAATAGGGAAAATTTTAGCCACAAAACTAAAAAGTAAATAATTTATGACTCTAACGAAAGACCTTGAGGTGAAAGGAAGATCAAGAGGAAAATATGTATAATTAAGAATGAGCACACCATAGGTTCACTGTTAGCACAACTGAAGTGCCAACAATATGTATTTTGTTTACTTGTATCAAAATCCTGCAATTATGCTAATATATGGTAATGTCATTGCCCTTGAAAATACTACTTTCCTCTAATAATTTAGGAAGGAGATCAATTATGAAGTCATGTGGTTTGGCCTTGCTGTTGGTGATGTCACTCTGTTGCTGAAAAACATAAAAATTATTAATTCCTTTCCACTTCTACCATTCCCAGTCTGCTCCATCAGGGCAGCCCATTACCCTTTACATTATATTCATATGGAAAATAAACCACAATTTTTTTCCAGCAGAATACTTTTTAAGAAATATCCATAGAGGTGATTTACCACTGAGAATGTAAACAGAGTTGGAGACATTCAGCTATCCTTTTCTGCATTAACCCAATTCCATTTTAGCTAACAGCAGCCTGGTGTTCATTATCTTTCCAGAAGGTAACTTGCTTGCCAAATATGCTTTTCGAGTAGTTAATATGCTTTTAAGTATTTTCTCATTGTTTTTTGCTGCACAGTGTATTTTTAAATAATAAATATTTTGTAATTTCATCATTATTTGAAACATCTTACTGTAATTTAATTATGAAGAATAAAAGGAGTAACAGGCTAATATACTTAGAGCTCAAAAAGGCCATCATGATAGGCAATGGAATAAATCTGACTTTTTGCATTCTTGTTTTAAGTAGGGATTTTTATTGTGCTCCTGCACAATCTACAGTCTTTTTTCTTTACCATTGCCCAAGTGGGCTTGCCTGGCAGACTCAAATTTTAATTTCATTCCAGAGCAGAGAGATTGTTTTGCACATGATTTTGTGCAGCACATACAACTCAGCTGCCAGGGTTGAGACTTTTCAACCATGGAGAACAGCCTGGTATCAAACCTGCGGCCAGAGCTTGATTGTGCTTGATGCTGTACAGAGAGGGAAGATCGTAAAACTTACAACATAGGGACCAAAGTTCAAAGTGCAAAATAGTAAGTAAGGAGTAAGGGAGGAAGATATTTGATAGTCACACCAGACACACCAGTTCCCTTTCATCAGCTTGCATCATCAATCTAAAAATGTCCTGCAGAAGATTGTCACTAGTACTTTGTGAGGTCCAAAGGAAAAATATTCACGAAACTATACCCTCAAAGCCCAACCCATCCCTCAAGGGGCTGTGCTTGTTACAAAATTGCTTTGTAAGAGAATTGCCCTTCTCCTTCATGTGCATAGCCCTGGGAAAGAATATATACTGTTGTTTGGCCTCATAATGACATTGAGATACTCTAACTACTTGGAGTTATAAATGTTCCCATTTCAAGCAGCAAATTCTACTTTCTGCTTTAATTGAATATTAAAGGTAAAAACATGGCTCAAACAGGGCAGAGAATACTGATGCTCACAGCATCACAACCGTTTTCCTCAACTGATGCTCTTCTGTGATGAGTTCTCAAAACATTTTTACCTGGTTCCCATTATTATGGCCTTCTTAGGCCCCCTCTGAAATAACCATTACTGTCTATCTGATTCTAATTCTTTTTATAGGAGCTGTTTTTCTCTAAATTTTGTAGTGCTTTAGGACTAAAGTAGCAATGAAATATATAAGTACATAAAAAACAGCCTGTCTTGATCCTTTCACCCAAATTACATCAACAGGCTAGCCTGCGGAAAGAGCTAATGATCCAATCAGTATAAGAACACATTACAAATTTGAATTCTAATACATAATCTCTAGATGCAGATTTATTATGTAATTATACATTTGAAGAAATTGAATATTTTTATATGATTGTTTTTTCTGTTTCTGTACTCTCTTGCAATGATCCCTTTAGCATTTAAGTTCCTAGTTGCATTCTACAGGAAAGGTTGTGAATGAATGTTGCTTGACAGAGCAGCCTTCATTGACAAAGGCAGGAAGATAGCAATGAGGAGGAAAAAAAGGATGCTACAAAAAGGCAGGAAGGTAGCAATGAGGGGAAAAAAAGGATGCTACAAATAGGTACAAAGGGACTGCAAGCCCTTGGGATTCTCCTGGGATCTTTTTGCATTCTTTGTTAACATGATGTTGGCAAGTTGCTTCCATGCAGTTCATGAGCTATTGCAATCTCTATGATGTGCTCCCAAGCAGTTCAGCAGAGAAGCAAACTGAAGTGGCAATAAGCAATGAATTAACAACCCCTTGCTGAAATGACAGTAAACAATGAATTAACAGCCTGCTAGGGCATCCTTGAATCTGTGACTCCTGTATCATATGAATTCCTGCCCTACAAATGAAACATCAGTCTGCTTCCATTGCTGATATAATCAGAATTAGGAAGTAGCCAATACAGAGTGGCTGTACTTAGTCATATACTTACTTGTTTGTGCCATGTTATGCACTGCTCAGTCCCAAGGGCCTTAAAACTAATGTATATATACATATACGTTGCCTGTTGAACAAGAATCAAATCTACAAGTATTTGCTCCAGTATTTACTACAAGTAGCATCTGGAGGAAAGGGCTGTCTGTCAAGGATGCTTGGAAACACATTTTATGCTTGCAGTTTCAAAGAAATCTCTGCAGAAATGTAAAACTTAAGCGAGTTGTACTCTACTTTTTTATGCCATTCTCCTTCACTCAGTGCTTGATTTTGAGGAGAACATGGTAGCAAAAGCTCACCAATTTTATTTTAAACTCAGTCAAAATGAGGTAACTCCTGAGTAAGCAGCTGTAACTCTGCACATTTGCACATGAGCCCAACAGCCAGACAGGAGCACTCACACACTCCCTCTGCTCTCTGCACTGAGCTAGGGGAAGAAACACCTATTTTTGTCTTTGAAGGTACCAGAGGTGCCATATGATCCACACACCTTTGCTGTGCTGTTTTTAGAGATTTCCTATCAAACTGACACAGCACACCAGACAAGACATGAGGTGTCACCCTTAAAGTGGTTGGTTCCACTTCTATATGGAAATACCAGTCATTACACTTCTTGCTGTTTGTGAAATTGGGAGACAAAGACACATGACAAAATGAGCTGCTGAGATAGCCGTTTTGTCTTTATTTAAGAGAGAACTTTTCTCATCCATTTTATAAACAGGCAGTGTTATTTCAGAAAATCAGGAATGAAGTCATGGTCAAGACCACACATATAATAAATAAACATTTTTCTTTTCAAAATGATTGAAGTATAGGATAAATAAAATGTATTATTTTGGACATTCTCCATAAACAGTTCATATCTAATAGTTACTACATTAAGTGTTCAGAAAATCAATATTTATTACTTAAACTACTCTGCATCTTTTGAGGAACAAGTTGGCTGGAAAAAAAATGAAATTTCACTGAAGAATAAACCTGTAGCAATTATGTTTCTTAATGCTTATGCATCCTTAATCCTCTCTTCTCTTGAACTCAAGCTACAGCAAGCTGGTTTTATCTGAGTGGGACTGGAAGCTGTTGGTGCCACTGCCTAGTTTAGCTAAGGGACCAATGGAAACATTAGGGATCATCCTAAGCAGCAATGGAAAACATTAGGGATCATCCACAAACCTAACACTGAGGCTAAGCTCCTGAGAAACCATCCTCTGCAGAGTTGTTCTTTGCTCTTTGCTCCTATAGAGGAATTCTGCCCAGAGATAGCCCAGCATTAGCTTCAATCAGCTAAACCTAAACACAGCTAAACCTAATGCTGTCTGCCTGCACACGGAGAAGCTTTTGTTGTATTGAAATAATAATCTAGGTCAACAGCCCAGCCGCTGTGGTGCCAGTTGTGCACATTGCTTATCACACAATTCCAATAGGTGCTGTCTTACCCCAGTGGTTACAGCTCAGATTGACTTGGCACCTAAGGGAGCCCCTGTACAGCACTGCATGGACCACAGGAGCAAAATGCAGCTCCAACTCAGAGAACTCACAGCCTGAGATAATGTAACAAACCGTGGTCCTGCCCCACAACAAAGCAAGGCTGCCACAGCTGGAGCTGTGTCCTCTCTTCATGAAATAGCCCAGCATAGCCTCAATGTCATGAAAGAATACAGTTGGAGCTCATAATATTTAAAAAGAGCAAATCTTAGTTCATTGCATTAGACATTAGCTTTTTGTTTTTAAACACTGAGTTGAAGAACCAGTTTCCTTCTGGTCTTTCTCATCAATATCACTTGTCTACAGAATTACTACAAAACACTGCAACAATCTAATATCTGCTTAAAATAACTGAGCAGCTTTGATGATGATCTGCTCCATCCTAACCTGAACCTTAATCCAGTCAATCTTTGTATTTTTTACTTGACACTGAAATATTGCCAACTGTTTCATCTCACATCTTGTCTAGTGTCTACCCTAAAACCTCAGTTCCTGTAGGCAAGTAGTTAGAAGAAAATCTTGTTTCACTTTGCATTGTTTCTAGGTCTATAATTGCACCAAAAGGCTTGAAAACATGAATCATGTCAGCTTAAAGAAATCAAATAAAAACTCTAAGGCACTTTTAAAACAAAACTCACATCACTTTCAGAAGAAGTTTATAATCTGAAGAGGTGAGGTGGGTGCCTGAGTCACAGAAATTTTTAAGAGAATGGAATCCTTAGGGTTCAAATGTAAGGATTCCTCTTCACCTTCTTTTTCCTCTTCTGCTTTTCTACTCTTGTATTTGGTATGAGGAATGAAGATGCCCAAATTTCTGGTAGAAATCATCTTCAGCACGATTGAGAGCTTCCTCATCTATGTAGACAGCTGGTCTCCGGGAAGCCAAAAAGTACTGTACTTTCCGCAGGCTCCATCCCATCACGTACTTTAGCCAGCCACTGACAGCGGCTGTAGACCTGCCAACACCAGCATTGCAATGAACATAGACAGTATGTCCATTCTGCAGCAGCCCGTGCAGGAGGCAGACAGCTTGCGGCAACATCTGTATTCTTCCTAAGGTTAAAAACAAGGCACGTTCATTTGCACTGGACAAAGTCAGTTCATGGCTGAGATTCTGCCTGTACAGCCTGATGAACTGTGAAAAATAATGGCAAACCTGACATATTCCACTTTTTTCTTTCTTTTCTCAGATGACCTTCTAGGCTAACTTGGTTTTTTTTTTCCCTTGCAATATAGAATCAGAACACACAAAACTATGAAATGTCCCAAGTCTTCTCTAAATATACATTCTGATAACATCAGATGTGTGCGGCACATTCATTTTGAAAGGAACTGAGACAAGGCAGCACATTATAGAGAACAGCACAACTTACATAGCATTAAAGTTAGCAAGCCAAAAATGAAGTGGTTTTTTTTAATACCAGAGGTTTGTGAAGGTACCTGCATACTGCTGATTTCCAAAATATTGTGATGCAGGCCATCAATTCAATATGTGAGGGAGGGAGAGCAGAAGAACACTTTACTGTATAACTTAAAACTGTTATGATTTCACTGTGTACTAAGCATACAGTTAAACAACACAGAACTTTCTCACTCCCAAAGGGATGAATATACCATATTTACTGACACTGTTCTTCTGGCTATCCTGGGAACCAGAGCTGCAAACAGCAGAGCCCAACTTTTCCTCATGGCACATATGAGTACTGACATTAAGTCCTTTCAAATCCCTGTTTTAAAGGTCTCCTGTCTTCCCTGATGTCCTATTGCTGATATGACAGTTATCTATTTGGGGCCATGGTATTTCACTGTGTTGAAAGCACTCTCTTCTGCTGGCAGGCTGCTCACTTGAAAACACACTCAATTGCTAACCTGCTGGTTGGAAACAAGGCTGAACTGAGCATTCCAATCAAGGACTTAAGAGTACTAGTAATTGATGTTACAGCTCAGGTCTACGAGTATTTTCAATTAATTGCAAACTATTATATAAATGTCTCTATGGAGTTTCATCAGACTGGGATACTACAGTTAAAGTGTTTGTTGGGAAGGAAACAGCAGACACACAGCACTGTCTCTCCATTTTTAATCAGCAAAGTGACAGGCTGCCCTCCTCTGCAAACTTGCAGTCTTCCACCTACACAGCATATTTTCATTATATAGGCTGAACTCAAGCTGAAAGCAAAAACAGTCAAGCAGTTATTGATGTCAGATGGCTTTAAACTCAAATACACATAATACTGCCAGACACAAAGTACTTCAGATGGTCTCTCTGCCTACAAGAAAATATGAATAATTTGTTAAAGACAGCACACAAATAAACTATACCTTGTGTGCCAGCTTTAATTCCATGCAAAATGTACACAGAACTCTGCCCTCCCCAACTGTCATGAGAGTGACAGATTAGTACCTCAAACTTAGATTAGTTTTAAATTAGAATTACTGCAAGAGAGACATAAGCATTACCTTCAGTGCTCATGTCTGCAGTTGGCAGCCAGATATAGGCAAGACCTTCTTCCTTATACAGTTTCATGAGGATTTCGGGGCTCATGGGTTCTGGGTAGCGGTTGCAGCCCCAGGAATTTTGAACAATATCAGATTCAGTCTGGAAGTTCATCACAGCTGTAACACCCAGCTCATGCTTCAGCTTGATAGTCACGTGCTCCAGCTGCCGAGGGCAACTTCCCAGCCAGATGTTTGGTAGAATCCTAGCATTGGGAAAACATTGCAGTGGGATTGATTACAGTATCTTAAGGAGACTGCCAAGTTCAGCAGCCAAATCTGCTTAACATCACACAAACACTGCTAAGCACAGAGCTTTCATGTCAAGCAGAAAGAAACTTGTTGTTTCATTACAACTTATTTTGTTACAGTTGAGCTGGTGATGTCTGATGCTGGAGATCAAGCTCCTAGACTAGCCCAAAGAGCCAGATAAACATAGAAAAAATTTCAGAGCATAGTTATAGCACTGGTTTCCAAGGCATCATTCATCACTGAGCTTGCAGTGGAAGCTTACTAGCATCAGGGATTAGAATAAGAAAACTCTTAAAATTCATGCAATTTGCACACACACACAAAAAACAAACAAACATAAATGCCAAAACAACAACCAACCTAAATAATTCACATGATCTGCATCTGCATTACTTTAGTAATAAGTCAAACATAAACAAGTCTTCCAACTCTTTCTTATAGCTACCACTATAATGAGAGAAGTAGGGAAAAAAAGGGTTTTGAATGACTCTTCTGTGATGAAACTTAAAAATTAATGAGTAATTTTCTTCTAATTCTTCTCTGATCTCTCTGAGTCTAGTGGGAATCAAATACAGAATTACAATACATGTATAGCTTCCCTCAAGGCCTGAAGGACCAGAAATTTTTCAGGAAAACAAGAGGTTTATGTAGGACAGAAAAGTACCGAAAATATGATTGTTTATCTAAATTGAACTTCAAAACTTCTACGAGTTTCCCATTGCTAATTATCATAAAACTATTGTATACTTCAACAAATGTTGACATTATAAACTAAATATGAAGAAACTTGTTTTCAAACAAGGAGTTTTAATATGCACATGCAATTAAACTTATGTTATCTACAATGGATTATTCAAATGCTCAAATTATTAGTGATCTACTTTAATTTTTTTATGTTTCGATTAACTTTGATCTTGAATGTGCAATCCACAAACTACACAAAATATCCCTGCACTTAACATAAAACTTTGCAAACCTTATTAACTGCAACAAATCTGTAACACTATTAACTGCAAACTTAGCAAACACTATTAAATCCAAATTTAAAACAAAAGCAAGATCTTCAAAAATAAAATGTCTGCCATGCATGTCTTACAATCTTTCCCAATTTTTAACCTCAGCAACAAATAAGAAAAGTTTTATGTTTTTACAGGAGCCTATAAACCACTCTTAAATCATCAGGTAGCTATTTCCATTTTACTATCACAGTAATAAGTACTAGCATTTAATTAAGACCTGTAATTGACTGTAATTATTAAATCCTGCTATATTAGTTCTGCAATATTATCAAAAAGAAAAATTCAGATACAGGAAGCACAAATTATTATTGTTTCCTGTTTGTAAGCTGCATCCATGGTGAGTTGCATACTAGCCACACAAACACAGCCTTTGGCCTTTACAGCCCCTGTTTCAATGGGACAAAACACTTGATCTCAATATATGGTAACTGAGACCAATTTAAACAAATATATTACATAACAAATAACCATTTCAACCACGTTCCAACAGTGAGATCACTTGAAAAGATTAGACTTAGCTTTTGTTTCACATACATGTTCAAGAATTGCCCAAAATCCAACATAACCCGCTCAAGCATTCTCACTGATCAGAGGGATGGGTGAAGGTCCACTGCAACAACTGCTTCACTGCCCCCCTTCCCATGTGCCAGCTCCACAGCAACCCCCATCCTAACCTGAACAAGTGACCTCTGCCAGGATTCTCCCACAGGAACCTGCCACAATGATTAGAGCATTTCAAGGTGCTGAATGTAAGCTACAGTTCTTAAGAGATGCTGACAAATGGCTGGAGATGAGCAATGCCCACAAAACTCCATTCTCAGGACAGAGAAATGGCAGTATCACTAATACCTTGTGACAATATGAGGACATTATTTCAAGAACATGAACATTAGTATCCTTCCTTCAAAGGCTTTCCTGGAGACTCATACATATGTAATTCACTTGATACTATGTGAAACATCTAATGCACTAAATTACCTTGATGGGAGAAAAAAAAAGTGTATTTTCTAGGATTTGATTCAATTAGAAGTGACTAAAGCATTCTTGAGATAAATAAAATTCTGGATAGTACTCTTGCTTACTGATAAACTAATGCTTTATAATTTTTCCCCCAATAATTTTTTAATGGGTGAACATCACAGCTGTGCTACCTGCAAGACCCCTCAGATATAGACCATTTGTTTATTTTGTTCTTGCAGCCTAACAGGTCTTGTACATGACAAGATCTCCATATTGTACAATATTAATTGCATTTACTGAACAATCTGAAGAGTTTACCAAATTTTTTATCACTGTCTTTCCCCATAACTAACTAGTGGAGGCAGTCAGAGAAGGACCTAAGAGATGTATTTGGGACAGACAATTACTGGGAATTAATTTTATGATCAGGTCCTAAAGTTTAACCTGTGAGAAGATCAAGATGTAGCCTTGACCTTGGTCTACAAGCCCCTTATCTACCCACCTACAAGTAACTGTAATTCTTGGTCTTGCTGGCCAAGGCTTAAGCATCCTTTTACCATGCAGAAAACAGTGCTGCAGAGCTGTCCTATCAGCCAATTTATGTAAAAGTTCTAGGATAATCCTACTACATAGTACCTATATTTCTATTCGGCTTTATCTAGTTCAAACCTTACCTTTTTCTGACATCAGAAGGAAGGAATAAAAGGGGGTAATGCAGGTGCAAGTACAGAGACTAATGGAGAGTTTAGCAGCTGTATTTTATACATTGATTTTTCTGATAGCCCTGCTGAGGGCTTCATTATGCTGAGGATCAGGAAAAGATACATATTGAACCAAGCAAGAATGTGGTCATTACATTTTTACATCTCTTGCCTTAATGGCAGAACTTTTAGTTTTCCTTTCCAATGTGGCTCTTCTTTAAGTTGCCACTGAACTTCAGTAAGTAGCTAGATTTTAGCCAAAAGACTATTCAGCTTGAGAAAGAGAGCTCTTTTACATTCCCCTCTAAACTGTCAAGTTATAGTGCTCTGAGCTCTCTGACAGCCACTGCTTCCCAGCTCACATGTGGGTGTATTCCAGCAGCAGATTATGTGATCCTTAAGCACATCAAAAAAAATTAGGAAATTACTAGTGATCAATAGACCTTTAATCTTTTCAGCTGAACCCCTTTGATGTTCCCAAAATATCAAAACAGGATGATGTTTTAGAAAAATTCTACTTGAAATTTTGCTTTAATATAAAAATGGCCCTTTGTCATTGTACATCTTTATTCTCTGCAGCAAGGATAATAAACCATGTTTGGCTCCAGAAGACACGGTCAATTCAGTCAGAGACAGTTTATCAATGAAGAAATCACCTAGAGTGATTTCAACATCAACGATATTTAGCAGTCTTCTGAGATTAAGACTTGCAGATTGTCTGTAAATCCTTTCTTCATAGGTACTTTCTGTCAGCTATTTTCAGCCTGCCCTACACTTCAGTTCTCCACCAGTAGTATGGATGCAATATTTACCTACCTTATGGGGACTTTTAGGGGTCCAACAGATGAATTAATGTGAGAAGCTTGAGGTTGTGGTAACAAGGACTAAATGTTAGGCAAATGTTACTCAGTTGATTTTTACAGAGCCCAGACTGAAGGGTGACATATTTAAAACCTACTTTTTGACTTATAAACTGAGAAAACCAAAAATTATTTATCATTACCATGAAGTAAATATGGAATATCCTGAAAGCACTTGTACAATTTTTTTCCAGCACACTTATATTTTTTAATGACCTAGACATATATTGTGTTTGTTGGCTGCCCCCCAGGACCCATCCCAATCTAGATTAAAATATAACAATTGAGAATGAATACATCTAAAAGAGCAAATGCATTCCACTTAATCAATGTGTACACAAATGGTCTCCCCATTCCTAAGGAGAAAATGGTTATGAGGCAATGAAAAATTAGCATTGTGAAACTTTTTTTTTTAATGGTGCAGACTAATTTTCAGGCTAATTCACGAAGCACGACACACTATACCTCACAATCTTAGTCCAGAATAAAACCAGCCCAACAACTGTATTTGTAGGGATCTGATTTCCAGGGAAGGTGACCTAACCTAGGGTAAGACACCAGGTTACTGCATCAGGCAGTCAGCTCTTCCTCCATGACACCAATGTCTACTCTGCTTCTTCAGCAGCTCCTGTTTTACTTTTGCTAATAATGCTTTGAGACAAACAGATCCTAAATTGAAATTTCCTTAACATGCTGAGTTGCAAGCTGGGATGACTCAGGTACTGCTTCCAGATCTGAGAAATCATCAGTGTGCTAGGAGCAGGCATCTTAGAATCTACCCTAAAATTAATCAACCCTCTAAGTGTCACAGTTCTAACAGAAAAGGATAGGATTTGGCCCTTTAGGGACATATTTCATCAGAGTATCTATCAGGTACTGACAGGTGTCCTTTTATTCTGATAGTTGCTGACTTTAATCAAAAGAGAGGATTTTGCCAAACTAAGGAAAAATAGCAGGGTGTTTGTCATTGGTTATTGGAAACAGTGATCCATCAACAATGCCATTTGTTTATACCAGTGATATTTTTGACCAAGGTCCAGTCTATTATTTTAAATGAAAAGTGATGGACTGAATCATCCCTCAGTGCCAGGTCAAGATGTAGCCTGTGTTACAGCTTGCACTCGACTTCACTTGTCTACACCAGACTTCCTTAGATCCCGTTAAGCATCTGATGACAGTGAGATAAGTACTAATATATACATATAACAAAATGGAGCAATTTAGCTGAAACAACAAAGAAAATAATGATTAAATTGACTCTGTCCTCCCTCAAGACTCTTTTTTCCTAAAGGTATAGCATGCAACCACAGCGACATGGTACTTGCAGTAAAACTTACTCTGTGTTCCCAGAAGAGCAGCATATACAGTTCAGTCAATTTACCCCCAGCATTTTGTGTTGCTTCTAGGCACACAGAGTGTTTTTTTGCACCAATGTAGTGCTATTACCCTGGTACCACTACAAGTAAGCAGCCCAAAGGGAACATAGGTCTGAAGTACAACTGAGTTACAGATGATTTTTGCAGCACTTAAACTACTAGAGACTGTTTCCAATTACACTGCATTCCTATTTCCTCCCCTGATGGCACTGGAGTAGGAACTCATTAAGGATTTTTCTTATAAGGTGGATTTTTAATGGAAAATTATGATCTGTCTGAACCAAAAGCTTCATAGAAATTTTCAACTTTCAGCCAAATTTAAACCAGTTCAGAGACCAGATGTCTCTGTCTCATTTGACACAAAAAAGAGATTTCCAGAAGTAGTGCTTTGGGCATATTCAAATGAGAATATAGGAAATTCTACCAGCTATAGCTGAGAAGCTCTTTCATCTTTTCTGTATTCTCTGCCTTGTGAAAAAGCACATCACTTCAAATGGTGATACCACTGGATTATGATGACCCAGAAGTATCATCCTGCATGTGCTCCTTCTTTTGCCTGTGACATCCTTCTAACAACATATAGCAGTTTATTCATAGGTCTGTGCGTGCCTTCCCTGAAGTACCAAATTAGATATCTCTCTTCCAGGCCTTCCTTGTTCTTTTCTCTGAACCTGTGACAGTGAGCACTTCCTAGAAATCAGATGAGGTTCCCATACTTTTGTTAGACAATCTAGAAACATTACTTAGATTGCTGTCTAATGTGCTGAAATGCATTCACAAACAGAGAAAGATTTTCAAATGACCAAATTCTGTTCTCCAGTGGAAAATCTGAGCATGTTCAATTTTCTTTGGTATGTAGAAAACACACTGATTACTATCCTCACCCCAGAAAAAAATTTCTTTTGTCCAATATAAATAGTGCAGTCACAGGTCATAGAGACACCTTCTTGCCTCCACAATGGACACAAAAACCAGACTTTTTCCTTCCACTCCGTAAAATCCTTTTACTTATCTCTAAGTTACTAACACATTCCAGCACAGCTTTGCATTCTTCACACATACACACACACGCTTGTCATATATTCAAAGCATCTGATCACTCTTGTTTGCCTTTGGACTCTCTCTCTTTTTGAATATGTTATGCTCAGTACTGAAATGAGAACATTTCTGAGAAGAACCAAAGATTACTTACTTCTTGTGCTTCAAAGGCTTTATCCCTCTTTATAGTTCCCTGGCAGTTCTACAGCATGTCATTGCTGACCTATATTCAACATGGGATTCCTTTTTCAAGTTAAGACCTTTCCAAACAGATGAACCTACTCAAGGAGAGACCAAAGTTTGCCCAAACCATTATTAGTTTCAACTGCCAGTGGTGTCAAATTAAACTAAATTAATATGCAGCAAAAGAGCAGATGAGAATCATGTGATGAATGCATCTCAGCAATACATCTTGGAATAAATAATCTCACATGCACGTCACTTAGTGCATGTGTTTGAAGCTAACTATCACTAACTTAGTGTTTTGAGCTAACTATTATCAAATAGAAAGGGAAACATTACCTGCTTGTAGTTACACCTGGTGAAAACATTGCTTTATAAAGAGGTCAAAGTGGAAATATGAGCCTGTACTAAAAAGTGAACTAAAAATAACAGAAAATTTATAAAAACAGTCTAAAAATCACTGATCCTATTCTATGCACTCAAACTTCGAACTTTTTACTAATATTTTATTGTATCAAGAAAGATACAGAAAAATGAAAATATTCAAAATACAGTAGATTCTAGCTATTTCTTGTGAAAATACTTTCAAATGAGGGCAGACTAAGAATTTAACATTCTTAAGAGGTAACTTAATTAAATAAATTAATTTAACAACTATTTAAAGACAATATATATGAGAAGGGCAAACCAGCTGGCTTTTTCTAAATAAAAGACATAAAGAATATCAAATTCCATATAGCTTCACCTATAAAGTAACTATCAAGGGATGGGGAAAATGGCAACATTTTTAAAATAATTTTTTATTCTTGTGTCTTCCTCCAAAATATGGACAGCATGGGCAGATATCAAAACAGAGGAGTCCCTTGTTTGGTCTTGTACAGGAATTCTGGTTTCACTATAGTCTGTTTAAACAAAGGACAGAAAGATCTCCTTAAATGCCTCCTTACCAATGAAATAATAATGTAGAACTGGGGGGTTACAACATTGACATTTCATTGCATATTGCATAGGGCACAAAGGTAAATGGCTGTGGTCTTAATCCCTTCTCCTGTTGTTTAATGATAAAGTCTCCTAGCAGAAGACAAACTGATGGACCCTTCGTGGTGAGAGGCCTGACTTAAGCAGGATTGACTGAGAACAGTCGGATGCACTTGATTTCCCAGCACAGAGTCAAGCAGTAGTGGCCAGAGCAGGAGAGAAAGGTTTGATGATGCTACGATCTAACTCCAAGATAGAATAAACAGGCTTAATAAGATCACTCTTATCAAGAAAGATGGAATAAATGGCCATAACCTTAGCACAAGCCACCCAAGAAAAGCACTGATTAATGATAAAACTATATCCTACTTAAATGACACAGCTGCAGACATTGTAGAAACTACTTATATTCTTGAACAAAAAATTGCTCTTACCTAAATGTCAAATGTAGGAGCACAAGTCATTGCTTATAAATTTGTTCTGCTTTACCACTGAAAGAGTACAGTTTATTGTGAAGTTAAGAATTCTACCTCAGGGCTTTAAATGAGGAGAATTAAACAGACTACAATGTAGTTCCAAGGTGGTTTTTTTACTTCTCCTTCTTATTTGGAACTCTGATGAAAAGTAATTAAGGTCTGGCAAATTTTCTCCTTAGATGTAATTTGAACTACTTATCTAACCTCTCACATGGGAGCAGACTTGGAATGTAGAAAGAAACACCTGCTTTTATCACTTTAGAACAACACTTTGTCAGCTTAGCAATGAGCAAAGTTTCTCAAGCCCTTGAATTTTGAGTCTTATGCTTAATAGTATCTTATTTATTCCCTGTCCACAAATCTGTGGCATAAAACTACCTCATTTACTGATATGCCAAGCAAATTGAGGTTTGACCTCAAGCTGACAATGTGCTAAAAGTAAAGCAGGTAAGAATCAAACTTGTAAGTGAAATACAGTATTACCCAGACATTCAACTACAAAGTGGTTCCAGTGCTGCACTGCCCTCAGGTTCTGCTGTCTCAGGAAATTATTTCCATAGCATCAGCTTGATGGTACAAAAGGGTTTGATTGTCCTCACTTTATCAACCAAACTGCTCTTAGAGCAGGTGCCATGCTGCACTCCTCAAGTTATGAGCAACCGTGTCCATGCCTACACACAGCACAGCTCTTCTCATTCACAACCTGCCGGCACATTCTGTAGGCTCTGTGTGTTTCAGGATTGTCCCAGATTTGAATTCTCCAGGGATACCGGATAAAAAGATCCACGTGAGAAGAATTAAAGTCACACAAGACTTCAGTCTAGATAGATCCACAAAATGTTCTCTTTATGGCCCATTTTCCCCTTCCACAGCAATCCCAAACATTCCCTTACAAGGAGCATAAGAGCTCTATTAGAAGAAACTCACAAAAAGCATCTTGTAAGGACAGATGCAGAGATCAAGGACATTCCTAACATCCAATACCCTGACACAGCAGGGAACTTATCTGATGAAAACACATAGACAACCGGGAAGTAAACCACATCCTACACTGCAAAATGACAACATTTGGATAAGCAGCAGCACTATGCTTGAAAGTCAGAAAAGAATCCTTCTGTTGCATTCAGTACTGGTAGACCATCATAAGGAAAAATGGGATGAAGGAAGAGAAATACCTGGAGAGCCCAGAAGAGAGTGCCAGAACAATCAGAGTTCTAGGAGACAAGTTTTCAGAGAAAAGACTGAAGGATCCAAGGACTAATATCCGAATGAACATAGTGAGATATTCCAAAGTCAACCATTCTGATTCTGGGAAAAAAGGAGTTTCCAAGCATATATTAAAGGGCTATGGAGGGTCAGGATTCTAATTTGTTTTCCAAGACTTCTGTGGAGAGAACAAGAAGAAATTGCACTAGGAAGACTTAAATTGAGATTAGTTAAGCTTTTTAATGGTTGGAATAGTGAGGTAATTGAATGGGAGAGTAACAGGCCTATAGAGTCTCATCACTAAGATGAGATCATATTTTAGATCAGGCTGGATAAACCTGAAATGATTTAAATGTAATTGAGATTAAATTGGGGCAAGGAAATGAACTGGATACTTTCTGAGGTCTCTTTGAGGCTATGATCTATGATACTATAATCATAAACTTTAATTTTCATTTCTGGAATCACTACCTATATTCATTTTTCAAGCTCCATCTTGAAATAATTTAGGTTCCTTGTCCTTCCTGCCCTATTTGAAAGGTCATACCAGAATCCAGACATCATTCCTTTGATGACAAAAACCTTGCTCTAATTTACACTTTAAATTCATTCAGAAGCAATTAATATCCATTTGATCTTAAAGAAGGCTCAATTTCAATAATTCTTCTTCCCCGTTTGTAGTAATTCCTGAATGTCTTTTACAAATAGTAATAGATCCTCTTTCTCAATCTTCATTAAACTATGCTGTCTATCCCAGGCACCAGAAGTAGTCAAACTATGGTAGCACAGAGTTTCTTTCAAGTCAATTTCTTTTGCTTCAACTCCAGTGGCATAAAAGCTACACATCCTGTGGAAAATACTCTCATTCATTACATATTTGTTCTCCAGACACAATAATGGATCAAATTTATCTAATTTTGTCTCTAAACTAAGCTCTCATACTCCAGTAAGTTCAGTGGAATTGCTACAATCAACCTTGCAGTACATTCAAATCTATATAGTGAAAAGACCCACAACATAAACTCTTCTCCATTCTTCTTCACTTCATCTATTAAAAAGCTTAAAGCAAATTAGTTTATTTCTTATACATTTTTTATAATCTATTTTGTCTCTAGTCTAGATATGATCTAAAGTAATGTGGTCACACAAGACTTTATGTACATAGCCAAAACTGACATGTGGAAGATTAAACATTATCCTCCCTGTATTCAAAGTGAAATATTTTGTAATATTTTCCTATGTATTTCTACTGTGAAGATAAGAAAGTAATGATTCACAAGGACAATAATGCCTTGTAGGACAGGGTGTCCAGATCCAGCCTTACAGGACTTTGCCAGAATTTATTTTCAAACATCCACACAAGGTTTCAACTGATGCCTAAGGAGTACACTATATGCAGCAGAAAGCAAGATTTGCCTTTGTAAGGAATGACTCTTCTTGTATTTTCATTTCATAAACATTCTCTGAAAGCAGACAGTGTGCCAATTACAAAAATACAGCCCGAGAAGAGAATCAGGTTCCAAGGCTTGTACTGAACAACCTGGAAAGGACTCCTCCATTGGCTTGTGAGCAGTAATGCCTAAAAGCACCAATTATAGCATCTTGTCTCATGCAACCATGGTTGCCAATGGTTACTTCCTAGTCTGCCAACATTCCCATTTGATTTTAGTTAGAACAAATACCCGGAAACACAAGAACAACAGGCTGCTAAACTCAGCCAGACCACAATAAGCCATGAATCTCTTGGCATTAGGAATGAGAATTTCTAACATTAATGTTTAGCAATGGGAATGATGCCATTGCTGGCACCTGTAAGTTAAATCATCTCAACAAAATTGACTTAAGCTGCTACAAATGAACTTTAAGTTAGTTCCTGAGAAGATTTGGGAATCTTGGTAAAATATATTTTGTCTTCTTTCAGAGTTTACCTAATAGCAGCTGCTTAGGAATCCAGATTGGAAAAACAATAAAAGAGAAATCCACTTTTTCAAATGTAGCATTTCAGATCCAATGGAAATACATTCCAATGCTCCAGAAATAAGTAGATATTAATGAAAAGGGGATAATTGCAAAGCACAGATTATTGCTAGGTGGCCTTGTGATCAACATGGCACCATATGCACATGTAGAAAATAATGGAATCTCTCAGAACTCCAACAGTCAGAAAAAGACGCACATTCATCCCTTGTGGTACCATCTGAAAACAGCCTTGATGAGCTCTGTATCCGTGTTCATGCCAATTCGCCCAGAATTTCTAAACCCACATCAGTTCATTTATTTGAATTTTAAAGAGGGACAGATGCATACTAGAACAGCACAGGCTGGGGGTCAACATCTTAGAAATAAGGAGAAAATTTGAATTAATGACTCACCACAGTCAGCTACATAAACATCTAAAATAAGGTATTCTCACAGCAAAGGCAAATCAAAGGAACGATATGTATATATTGCTACCATAACAAAACTGTCAGAAAACATCATTTTAGCTATTGTACCTGGTTACTATATTCTAAACATAAGATTAATAACCCTGGTGGATGAGTAGCCAACATCAAAGGTTGAGGCTAGGACAGTAATGGAGCTACTGAGAGGCCCCAGAAGAACCTATGTGTGTCTTTTTAACAAATAACTACAAAGTATGGTGGAATATCTTGAAGAAGTCTTGGATGCCAAAATGGGAAAAAATCATGAGAGTTAAATTTATGAACAATCAATGCTGCAGTTTTTATTGGAGCTTAAAGACTGCCATGAATTATCAGGGGTTCTCTATTTTTTAAAAATATCTTTTTTTCTTTCTTTCTTTTCCTAGTGTCGGGGGTTGGGTGTTATTTTTTTTGTTCCTTTTTATTTTCCTATAGAATTTTCTCCCATTTGTTGCGGGG
>VXBQ01011269.1:32296-52947 GCA_013400175.1 Phainopepla nitens | reverse complement strand
GACAGCCCGGGGGGTTTGTGAAGCAAGTTTCCTCCCCCCACACCCAATCCCTCTTCCCATCTCTGCCACAGGGTCCCTGACTCTGTTTCTTCGTTGTTAATACCACAGTTATTGTTGGTTTATGTGCCTTATTACATACACTAGTAAAGGACTGTTATTCCTTCCCCATATCTTGCCTGAGAGCCGCTTAATTTCAAAATTATAGTAATTCGGAGGGAGGGGGTTTCCAAGGGAGGCTCCTGCCTTCCCTAGCAGATACCTGTCTTCCAACCTAAGACACCTAGCAGTATCATTTCACCTGCTTGGAAATTTAAATTTCAAGCATTTGAACAAATATATTAAAGTGATCTACTGTTACCAAAGTTTGTTTAAATGTGTTTACATTATCAGCTGAAGCTTGACTTTGTAAATTTGTTAAACATACTGGATAGCCTTATTACCAAGACTACAGATATACTTGAGAAGCTTTTTCCTCCTTTTATCTCACCAGATTGAAGTAACTCATTATTACAAGGAAGCTGAGAAATTCAGTCTTCTGCAGTGAAAGCAGTATTTAACACTCTTTGGGACTGGTCTGCACATGGCCAACCCTTCAAGCTGGCAGCCGGACCACAGAAAGAAGGAATATTAGAAAAATCATTTTGTTAGGGAAGCTGCATATCCTCCTTATTAGATCATCACCTTGGGAAAATGAAGGCACTGGATATAACTGTTCATAAGAGCCTTTAAAAAGCACTCCTGGAAAAGTTAGTTAAACTAAAAAATAATAATTAAAAAAGAAAAGGCTCTGGAAGCCCACCAACACCCACCCATCATGTACTAGTCACCAGCATCAAGCCCCTGAACTGAATGACAGTCATAGAGTCTCCTCACTGACCCACAGCTGATGGATGGGAGGGAAGAGGAGGGAAAGAAAGGGGAGAAAGGGAGAAAGTAAGCAAACACCTATTGAATTATTGATTTTATATATATTCCACATTTTCTTGTGTCTATATTAAAACTGAAACGCATATTTTACCTTTATCCTCTTCTTGATGCTTAAAATTATATATTTTATTACCAGGTTTTTCATATCAAAGAAAAAAGACATTTCATTTTAACTCATAAACCATGCTGTCTACTGAACCAATAAGGAAGAAATCCACATTTCTTAAAGCCTAGCAATGTCTATGACACTTGACTCAATTTTCATCACAGTTCATGGGAGAACACACATTAAACTTCTGAACAACAGCAGGGTTTATGTACCTGACTCCCTGAAATTAAATTTCCCAAAGTACAAGCATTAAAGGAGGGAACAAGAGATTTTCACTTCGGCCTCTTAATATGTTCCCTGGGAAGACAAATGCAGTTCATTTCTTTGTTGTTTTTTTTTTTCTTACAGAGAGAAAATTATATATGGGAAAATACAGCTACGATTTGATAATCTCTATTTACTCTTGGGAAATAAAATACTTATGCTTCTGAGACACATTTCAAAGGAACTAGAGCTATATTTCAGCTTCCTTTCTAATAAAAAAACTTTTTTATCCTTTAAGTAGGACTCTCCATATTTTCATATGGAGAAGCATTTTTTATATTGTCTTGTAACTACCTAGAGCATTTAAGCATGAAAACTTGCATTTATACCTCTCAGCATTTGCAAAAATTATTGAAGATGGAGATAGAATTCATAACTTGATAGCTATGGCTTGCTACTGTTTCAAATGAAGTATCTTTAATGCTTTTCCCGTTTCATTTGAAATAAATACGCAGTTGTTTCAGATTTTTTTTGATTTTCAGATCACCTCTTTCAAAAATACAGTATACACTGAGCAAGTAAGTAAATGCCAAAGCAGCTGGTGGTAATAAAACATCTGATGGCGTCACTTTTCACATTTGAGGACTAAAAGCTCTCTTCCTCTGAGAATTTTTTTCTGTAAGAGTCAGCCTCAGGCTGGCTGGGCCAATCTGCCCTAGGAGCTGTGCCTGCAAAAAGATCACAGGAAGGGGAGGCAGAGAGGGTTTACTGTGCAAACACACAACCCTAGTTCAACAGGTTCACCAGGTGTAACTTATGGAGTTGTGTTGGTAAAGTTCTTCCAACAACAATCAGAAATCTAAATTCACTCCCTCCTGATAAGCTAAATAGCAATAAGGATTTGTACACAATCTCTGCTTTTCAGAAAGAGTTCTGCTATCTTTGGATAAACTGTACTAAGAAATGCCAGCAATTACCTGGCACCTAATAAATGCATGTAAAAGTTCAGAGGATATAAATATCTGCAAGACAACTGGAACATCATCCTCAGTGAGAGAGTGATGCTACCCCTTCCTTGTCATCCCAGCTGTGAGCTATATTGCCCAGGATTTCACAATCTCAGTCAATTTCATTCACAGCTGGCAATACCAGCAAATTGCTTTCCAATGGAGATAGAACTTTACTCCCTTGCTGACAGCCTGAATGTTAAAGAGCAAAGAGGCAGGAAAAGGGGCTGAAAACCTCCAGAAGAAATATGGACAAGCGGCAGGGAGACACAGTAAAACACACGGAGAAACTAGAAGCAACAATAGTTTCTGCTCCCTTACAGTGATACTCCACATAAAATTCATACTTACTGAACTATCAACATTTTTCTGTTATATCCCACAGAGAAAAACAGAATTACATTTACTCCTCCAGGTTTTTCCATGGAGGGTTCCCATTCTTCCTTCTGTTTTTTTTTTCTCCCAGAATGACACAGAATTGTAAGTTTTTCTTAAGAAGTGAGGAAATAATTTTGTGCAGAGGCACACCTATGAAAAGATCCATTTTAAAGAGCAACAGTGATTACCAGCCAATTGATTAAAGGCCTCATCTTCTCATCAACAGCCAGTCTCTGCTTGCTGCCATTTTATTAATGAAATACTCATTCCAGAACAATCATCCTTCTAAATAAAAAATTCTCAAACACCCATTGCCAAAACCACATATGAATGGCAGAATGGTAAAGAAAACTACAGAAAGAAAACCTCCAGAAAAAACTCACAACACTAATCAGACACCTTGCTAAGAGCTCCTTTAGCTTATTCACATAGGTAATGTACCGTACATCACACATTACTTCAACTTCATCCCAAAGTCTAGCCAAAAATTTGTGTCCCTCAGCCACTGCAGGAGGCAACAAACCTGGCAGCCTGCTGGCCAATAGCCATTCACCAGGTTTAACAGACCAGTCACTGTAGGTAGAAGTAATAATGGGAATTCAAACATTGATGACAGTAATGTAAAAATCTTTAATCTAGAAGCTCTGTGACATTTTTTCTTCTGGTAAAATCACCTTTTCTAAAGGTAGGTTTTGCTTGCTATCATGGCACTCACAAGAAATGCAATTAGAAATGAGTGACATCGAGCAGTTTCCATGTCAAGTTCCTTTTGGGTGCTCAGGCAATAGATCACAACAAGAGAACCAGAGCTGTGCTGGCAACAGTCATTTGCTAATACTCAAAAAATCTAAATAACTGAAAAGTGAGTTCCTGCCATCTAGTTCATCCACAGTATTCGAATTCATGGCATGTGACTGCACTGCTGGCATATCCTAACTCTATTTCTGTTCACAAGTTCACAAGACTGAGATTTGTAGCAAACTCTACGATAGCCTGGCTTGGGATATATCAGCCAAGTGCCATCTTGCCCAAGCAAGATCACAAAACTTCGAAAAATAGAATCATTTTTCCTGTTTTTATCTATTATTATGTAGGGCACAGTGTGGGGAGTTCACAAAAGGAAAAGCTTTTTGTTTGGATGAACAACAAATGAGGAAGAAAAGTGCATTTGTTACCCAATACAGCGATTACCCAAATGAAATATATGAAAACAAATAAGAACTAAAAAGAGATTGAATTCTAGCACCATAATTTGTCTTCGTCTTCTCACTCATGCTCCTATTGCCTCGCACTCGCTCTTCACTTTCAAGAACTTAAATAAAAGATTGCTTAAATATCACTTCCTACAGTGATTTGAAACCCATTTTCTTCACAATAGAGGCTAATAAAAGCATTTCCCAGCTCCAGTTGGGGGTGATATAGAAAAAATGAAGACACACAAAGGACAAAAAATAGAATTAATCTTTAAACCACTCTATAGAAGGTGATTCCCATTGGTAAGCAAACTGGTTCCAATTTATATTCGTTTCAGACTATAGTTCAGTACAATAAAACAATATTCAAAGAAGTAGTCAGATATCCTAGTTAATGGGATAAACATATCAAAAAATGTGCCTTCAAATATTTTCATTACTTAATGTATAGTGAAATGACCAGATAACTTTACAGTTAGAGCCCCAAGTATTGAAATCAAAGGATTGAACTCTTATTGATGTTAAGTCCTTTTGATCAGGACTATTTTACTAGAACACAATCAATGACTTTTGTTCCAGAGCTCATTATTTCTTATTCTTTTCTCTAATATCACAAGCATTCTTTAGGCACAGGGGACAGTTAGCTCTGAGCTTTAATGTTAATTATGGTAATCTCTGTAGACATCATCACCTCTCTTCTTAATTCATAATGTAGGCATAAAATATCAGCATAGCTTTCTATTACAGTAGCACAGGTCACTGCACTCTAGGGGGTTTTTGTGACAGCTTACTCTTTAAAGTCTTTCTTATAATTCAGTAATAAAAAAATTAAAATATAAGAATTATATTTAAAACACAAAGGTATTTTATTTTGTGAGTGAATTACAACCAGTAAAAAGAGAAATTAAATACTAAAAAAAAAGTGCTCTTTCTTGTATTTTTTTCAAAGGTAATTGAAATTTCATACTGAACCAAATATACTCAACCAAGTTCTTGTTTTCCACCTAATTAAAGATGCATATCAATCAAGTAAATGCTCATTTTTCCCATAGAAAGAAATTCTGTGCTCCATCAGCAATATACTGCTCTAGCGCCTCCAAAAGGTAAAAAAGAAGCATCTCCATTTTGCCCTGGATCATTGTTCATTCACTCACCTATCTACATTAACATTTACTACAAAGTAGGAACACACAGGTTATGTGACTCTCCTGATCATTCCCTCTCAACATCTAACTTAGGTTATAACCTATGTTACTGGCAGTGTTGTAGGAAATTGTCTTACCAACAAGCCATAAAACGTTTGTAAATACTACATCATAAACTGTGTTTCATTTGCAACCCTTGAGAAACAAAAATAATATTTCCAGCATGGGAGTCAATTTTCTTTTGCCAATACCTTAATTTTGTCTTAGGGAAAAAAACCCATTGATGATAGCAACACATTTGTCAACTTCCCAATCACTCCATAAACATTAAGCATTAGTATTTAATGGCATATATATATGTATTTAATGGCATATATATATAAAAAATGCAAAGAAAGGAACCAAAGAAACCTGTGCCTCAAAAAATTGTTGTCATGACCCATGGCTACTGTCATGTAGTGACTCCCCTGATTGTGGATTGCTAATTGCATATTTTCCTCCAAAATGTTTAATAGCCATACAATACCAGTTACAGATTAGCTATCATTGTTGTCTGAGGAATTCACTTACACATTCCAGTTTATCTGCATTTTACATGCAAAGCCTGTAAAAATTTTTTTCCTTTCTCAGATTTAAGAAGTGTGACTCACAAAAAGCACATACCTAAAATTAGTCCAAAAATAGGAAACTAACCAGATTGCTTATCCTATCAAAGATATTAATTTCCACAGTACCTAATTCTGCCATCAAGCATCACTGTCTTCAACACATTATTTAAGGATTTTGTAATTTCAGGCGTCACTCCCTCTCTTGCTCTTATATAATGCCTTTATTTTGAGAAATTGAGATGTTTTTATATAAATAATAAGGTACACTACATCTACGAATTAGGAACATCCACCTTTCACAGATGGAACTGAAACAGGGATAACATGGCCCAGATTAAAAAATTTTCTGAAGTCATCTTCTCCCAGAAAAGATTACAATAACTCTAATTTACTTTGGAAAATTACTGCATCCTAAGTGAACTCTCCTGCATTTTGAAGCCATCTTATTGCACTAATATCGGACACAGAAGAGAAACTGATTATTTTGTGGTTTTTTTTTCCTGAAACAGATTTTGGTTAAGGTGTCATAACATCTCCAAACCAAGTGAATATTAATGCCATGAAGGTATCAGTCATGACTCTTAGCTGTGGGAAAGCTTCATTTCACACCTCCAAGAAATTAATTCAAATCCTGCTGTGCTTAAAAACCACAGTATATACTTTCCTACCTGAATGACCAACACAAAATGAGTTCTCTAAATACAAGTTTAAATGTAAATTCACTAAATTATGAGTGATACATCTACATCGAATAAGGAAAATCTGATTCTTCAGAGCACTGTCATCAGCCTCAGCATAATGCAAAACTGGTTTTGGCCCCAGCCAGAAGCAGGCTCTTCTCATCCTGCTGTGGCCCATTTAAAGCAGAAACTTGTATTTTATGAAGAAGCAAGATGGCAGCAAACCTCAGAGCAACTGTTTCTAATTGTGATTCAACAGAGCATAAATAAAATCAGTCCCACCCCTCTGACAGAGGAAAACCTTTCTTTCTCATTATGTCACACATGGCAGCCCTGTTAAGTGGAGCAACATAGAGGATGGGCTCACATCAAAAGTTTTCATTGATAAATCACTCCTTTCAAGCCTCCATCACTGTAAAGATCCTATAAGGGACTCAGAATTTGTGGTCATAATGCTCCCTGCAGCACTGCTGCCTTCACTACAGCATGGAAAGAAGTTAGCTGGAAAACTGATCTGATCTGATCATACTCTGAGATTTAACTGTACATGCAGAGGGACTGGCTTTTTGATACTGTTTGGATTTTTTTTTTTTTTTGCCTTGGGGAGAATGATGGGTATATAGGCATTTAATTTTTTTTTAAAATTAGATTAATCTTCATAGTACTCTTATGAATCAATACATCCATTGCAAAATAAAGGCATTTCCATCCCTTCACTTCAGCTGCTCTGACAACAACAACAACAACAAAATCTAAAATAGCTAGTATTTTTGGGCTGCTCTATTAAAACTAGCAGAATGGTGAATCTGCCCCCAACTGTTAATAATTAAAAAAACATTTAAGGCTGCATATCTTCAAAGTCTTAGAAATAATTATGTGACAGGACTGTTATGGAGTGTGCTTACTTAATATAGCTCAAAGAAATGAGATAAGAATTATTAAGATATACATATAAGGTTGCCTTTAAATGAAGGTACATGTGTGTGAGAAGGGAATGAAGGAGAAGATCCTCATCTGCAAAAGACTACACAGCTCAGAAAATTTACTTAAAATATTCTCTAGCAGAATCTGCAGCTTTTTACCTAATCTTTGAAACACATAGTCATGTAGATAAGGTGGCATTAAATGGATCACTGCTGCCACTGGAAAGGAAGATAAGTTAGCCTTTGGTACTTAGATATTCACTTTTTGACAGCTGCTCTTCTTTCTCAAAAAATTTCTCGGCCAAGCAAAGATTATTTGGGATTGACAAGTCTGTGCTCTGGAATAAACAAGACCTTTACTCTGATAGGATGTTGGAAAGAGATGTTTAAGATCCACATAACACCAGAGTCTATCAGGCATACTGTGTAACTTGAGGAGGTCTCAGGGAAACAGTCCCACAAATATCTACGTGTGTCTGGCAGTGTTTATGAATTTCTGCTATTCCAAAAGATACCAAGGGGAAGAAATCTGTCCCTTGCACACTGCAAGTCTAACGAGGAAAAAACAATTCTCTTTCCAAACCTGTGAGAGGCTGGAGACAAAGAGCACAAGGAGGAGACAAGATGGTGAGGCTGGTGTAGCTGATAAAATGGTCTTGAGAAATTCACACAAAACAATGCTAAAGCCTAATGAAAGTACAAGGTGGGTTAATTTCTCTAAGAAAATACATCTCCCTTTGGGATAACTAACTGCTCTGTAATGCATGTGGCATATCAGGACTGCCAGCATTCCCAGAACCCTTATCAATCCACAAACTTCCGGCTGTATCAAATGACTTGGAGATGGGGAAAAAAGCTACACAGGGTTCCAAATTCCTCAGTGCCACTTTGTTAACCATCAGTGTTCAGCCTGTTGCTCTAAATACAGCCTGTGCTTCATCTGCAGTCCTAAAGGATGGTTGCCCTCCTTGACTTTTACTGTTTCCTAATTCAAGCCAGGATGCTTCACCAGTGGGACAGTGGACTGAATTGAACACTATGGAATACGAACATTTTAAGGCTTGTCTAAGTTTTAGTATTTTGTTAACTACATGCCCAGAAGTGGAATTCATCAAAAGCGGCTGTCACTAATTGCAGTGGCTGCCACACATAAGTGACAACATGTCACCAGTAAGTTCTGGTGCAGGATTATATTGTTTCCCAGGACATGTTCTCCAGTAAAATCATCCCAAACCTAACACAACATACATGCAAAGTACATGTGTATATAGACAAGCATTTGAAAATGACTATCCAAAAATTGCCACATAACAGACCCATCAGGGTACAGGTATCCTTGAACTTAGGATCTGCTAAGGTGACATTTAATTGCAAAGAGCTGCTGAATCTTTGTTAAAGTTTACTGTAACATACATACAAACATTCACTACTTCAAATGCAGTTTTCAGATACGCCAGTTCAGATCTTCTGTTTGTAACATTTGACACCAGTCAAGCTCTGCACACTTCTTTTACCTGGAGTAATGGATAGCTTGATGTCCTGCAATATTAAAATAGAAATCGGTTGTGTGTTTCATCTCATCAGTATGTCCAGAGACTTCAATCCAGTGTGCTATTGGGAGGCAGTAAACTCCATCTACTATGTTGCTCTGGTTGTAAACACAACTTCGATCATGATGAGGCCCACTACCTAGAACAGAAGAAAGGACAGTTGCAGGCTGTGTATCTGCATAATCTTCAAAAAAACCTGCAGGGAGATTTGAACTGAGCAGTCAAGGCCAGGAGTGATGCCTCCTGCTTCTTCAAACTGCATTATTAACAACTCAAATACTGGCAACTGAAGCACTGCCACAAAGCAAATTCAGCATTAAAATAAAATTTTGCAGATGATTTTTAAAAATGTATTTTAATTTAATTATGTATTTTAACACCCCCACAATATTAAAAACTCCTATATCACTTAAAATTTAAGGAATACCTAATGTCATTTAAGTTCCTCATTTGATGTCTTGCAGTATGTGACCTCAGTGTTTAATATTCTTGCGCAGTGACCTCTCTCTAGAGTATCGATCTTGCTGTGTTTCAGACATGCCATAGCAGCCTGACCTTGGTTCAGGCTGACTTCTAAGGAAGTTGCAAAGATATGAGAAAGACCTCAGAGAAAATTCAGAGGACAGCCATGCATGCTCAGAAAGGTAAAACCACAAAAAAAGGTAGGACTGGTGACATAGGATTTGCTACCAGCTAAAGGGTTCAAGATGAAAAATATCATTGTGGAAAGGCATCAAAGCCCAAAGAAGGTGGCAGACAGCAGCCTAGAAACAAGGCAGACTTGTTTGAAGCAGAAAAGAAGGGTGGCCCTCTTCTACCTCATTCACAGCTGCCTGGTCAGCAAAGACTCTTCAGATTCCTACTGCAGACCAGACACAGACGGATATCTAGCCAAGGAGTTCATGAAAGGCTATCTGTCTTTTATGTTTGCTGACCAATAAACACTCACTTTGTTGTCTTCTGATGCATGTCTCACTTTGAGAGTCTGTTCATACACAGAAGAAGTTGCCCAAAGTGACCCACTTTGTTGCCCAAAGTGACCCACCCAGAGAGACTGTCACAATTGCAATGGTGAATGACCACAACTACCTTAAACAGACTCGTTTAAAGTAAGATCCTTCTTCTTATGATTTTCCACTAATATTCATTACCTCTTCTTCTTCTCTTACGGCAATAGTCTAAGCTTTAGTCAGAAAACCGGATTTTAATACCATGCCAGGGTAAGCAACTTGAATTGTGTCGTGTCACCGATGAAAAGGTTATCTAGCCTCCAAAAATACAGTACGTGTACATTCCCTCCCCATCACCATTTTTATATACTTATTATAATACTAATTGCCGTGTAGGAATAATTATCGTGCAGATCAGAAGTGACCTAGTCTATGGCTTGCTTAAGCCTGTTACACCTATACATTATTAATGATGTTAAAATATTTCTGAGAAAAATTATGCCCAAATGACTATCTTAAATTTCACATTGCACATAAATGCATGACCAGTTTTCAAGCACCACAGCAAGGGAAATTTGCTAGAGCAAGAGCATTTTGGGAGATGTATTAATGCAATGATTAGAGAGTAAGAATAACATTTAAGAGGAAAGCTGAAACCATCTCCTCATTTCCAGACGACATGCAGGCCATTTTATCATAATTGTGAAAACTTACTATTTACCAAAATGTAAAATAAAATATGAGGCAGAAAACTATTTTCTCTTTCACACTGCTAAGCAAATTATGCATCCCATAGTTTTTGATTATTTTGATTATAAATAAGGTAAGCAAGACCAGTACAATTTCAGAAGCTACAAATCTTCTCACTATATTTTTATCTCACATTTTTAATTGTTTACATATTCTTACCACTTTTAAACAATACGAGAAGACAACAGCATATATCAACAAATACAACAGTCTAACAAAATCTATGGATGGTTATGACATTTAATTAATGACTTCATGCATTCAGCAAAATACAGCCACAAACACCTCATCTTGCCTCCCCCACTGTACCCTCTGACAACTGTTTGTAGCGATGCACATCACCGTGGCCATGTCCTGTCATCTTGAGGCTGTGTCTGATCCTGACCCCCACCTGTCCCCGGGGCCATGTCCTGTCTCCAGGGAGATGCCTGATGCTCAGGGCTGGGGCTGCCCTTGTGCCCCTGGCTGCCTGCTCCTGGCTGCCAGTCCCATGGGCTGTCTCTGCAGTCCCCAGGGAGTTGCCAGCCCTCATTGTACCCTGGCAGTTTTGAATCATGTTCTCAGGATCTCTTGTCTTTTTTGCTACTCCCAGCCCTGTGTTTCCTTGTATGCAGATACCCACCAGTGCTTCCTACTGCTCCATTTCCAATTGCTGCTGCTTGAGGTGCACTTCTGCCACCTGCCAGTTTTACAGTTCATCATCCTTCTCCAGCTTTAATTCTTGTCCCTTTTTTGCCTTCCTTCCTTCTCTGTGACCTTCCTCCTTCTCTCTGCCTTATTAAGTGCTGCAACCTCCTTGCCTTGTAACCTTACCACCTTCATCATCATTAATTCCTTTAAAGAGCCTACAACCGCATATGGAAATGGGGCCAAAAGTAAGTTGCCATGAGATGTTTATTTTATTTGTTCCCTCAAACAGGTTTAGCCAAATCTCATTCTGAAACACTTTCCTCTGTAATCAGTATTTATTGCTGTTGATTTTTCTGCACCACACAGCCTCAGCCTTCCCAGTGTGTTTTACAATCAAACCTGAATCGCAAAAGGTATGGTTCTGGTTTGCCTTTAATAATCAGGTAAACAATAGCAGCTTGCATTCATATCATATTTCATGAGAATTAACTAGATCTCTACTACTCCTTATGTTATATACTGACCTATGAATTAAACAACTTTCCCACTGAAATAAGGCATCTGTGCAACAGAATGTACATCAACATATTTTCAACACATACATATATATTCACATGTGATATAGCTTCATACAGGAAGGAGAGAGTGCTACCATCTTCAGTAAATACTAATTTAGGGAACAGTATGATCAAAGTGGACTGTGTTGAGAAAGTGAATTCACTATACTTCTTAAGGGAATTATGAAAATCTGCAATTACCATAAAAGATCAGGCTTCACTACCCAGGTAATATCCACATGATTACACAACTGCTTCTCATCACAGTTTGCTTCACAATATGCATTTAACAAATAAGTTTCAAAACAAGAAAAAATTGTGGTATCAGTCCACATCATACTTCTGCTAGCACAATTTGTCATAGGAAATCCACCATATTTTAGGTGCCATAAGACAACAATACAACTTTTATAATATTTCTACTTTTCTGTTCCTAGAGACAATATTAAAGCAAAGAATATCAAATGTTCCATTCACATGCTCATCTTGAAAAAAAAGAAAACAAACATAAATGTCCTTTGAGAAAGGGTTGACACAACAGCAAATATATGGTTTTACACCTAAAATCATTTCTATATCAGTATCTTTCTTCATCTTGTTTTTATTCATATTCCAAGAGACAAAACATAGCTTTAATTTTCCTAATTTGCCATTAGGAAGCAAATACACAATCATCTGAAAACATGTAAAATTCAGTCATAAAAAGGGAAAAGTTTAGTACTGATCTTCCCATTAATTGATCATGTTGGCTTTCCCAATTAAAGAAGAAAAGCATTTTGGAAGAGTTTATTAGAATATACAGGTCCTAGTTTAACTTCTAGGATAGCTTTCTTTTTCCTTTAATAAGGTCCATATTTTTTAATTTAAAATCCATCTTTGTGATTCTTCACAGCAAAAATGCTTATCTGAAAGAAAAATATTAAAACAATTTTATAGGCATTAAATTATAAAGTTTTTCATTGCTTTTGCACTTATTGCTCTGTACTGCAGATGGTTTTGCACAGAATCCACTGATGCAGGGAATTGCTGGAGAGCAAAGCAACCAAGTAGCCCCATTTACAGCTCAAGCCTCACAGAGGGCTCTTTCAAAATCTGCATGGCAGCAGTTTATGGCTCCTTATTTAATGCACATAGATCGTCAAAGAAGCATAAGAAATGGCTGTACAAATAACTAAACAAAAGAATAAAACTAAAGATCTCCACATAACTGATAGAGGGAGGACACCAGAACGAAACAAAGGAAAACTTTGGTTTTGATCCTCCTTGAGCAGGGAAGTTGGACCAGATGACCCACTGTGGTCCCTTGCAACCTGATTAATTCTATGATTCTGTGAAAACCAGATGAAGATTCAAAAAGTAATATGAGATGTGCCAAGATCTAGGAGTGGAAGAAAGTAAGCAGAGACTAGAAAAAGATGTTCTGAAATTCAATCTAATGAGGCACAACCACAAAACACTAAGAAAAAACTGCAGTTGCTATTTTATTACAGCTCTACTGCAGGGTTGAAAGAAGTATAATCTAACAGTCTGCCAACAGCACAGACTCATCTTGACACAGAACAGAACTGCACACAGATTGCTCAAGAGTCAGAGCGGAGAAATTACCAGACTGATCTTAAAAGATAATAAACAAAATATGGGTCAATGAAATTTCTTATCACCATTAAGAGTAGTGAACAAAAAACACATGAATAAACTAAGAAAACAAGATTGCCTCTCCCACTGTCTCTTGCAGAGCTCTTTGCAGCAAAGGCTCTGTCAGCCCCTGCTCTCCCAGTTACCAGCTTGTTGCTGGGCACAACAGCAGCGATAAAGGTGCTGGGTGTCTCATCCCTGCCTTAGCCTGACCCTAAAACATAGATATGCAACTTTCAAACCTTCAAACCCCAGTAAGGTGAGGGTGTTTCTCAGTTCACTGCTAGCTCTTTAAAAACCACAGGGCTACTTAGATAACCTTAGAGAAACACATTAACTAACTAACTAACCAACCCAAAGCACAAACAACCAGGCAATTTTCAGATCACCTACTCACAAATCAGTCAGAGCACAGACTAACTCCTATAATATTTGTCATAAATTTTGCATGAACCAGCACACTTTAGGTGTCAATTAAAAATTTTAACTATGTCTAAATATTTCATGTAATTTCATTTGCTGTAACAAATGAGGTCCTTTAACAAAGTAAATGAGTATCTTAAGTTCATGCTTAGAAATTCCCTTGGTAGAGTTTAATATTATAAACATTCTGGGGGCAGATAAACAGGAAGGGATCAAGGAATAAAAGACATTTTTTAAAAAAATAGTAGAACAGGAAGTAAAGAAAACATATTTAAAAAAATTCTCCAAAATAAAGCATTTAAAATAATAAGTTTTTGCTAGCTTCCTTATTTTTTATACCAAAATTACAATGAAGAAAAGTCTCAAGTCCTATTTTGGATACAATTCTCAGTTATCTGAATTTGCTACTGCACAGTCTTGTTATCCCACATCACTTTAACAGAACTTCCTTCAGTACACTCACAATATCCAAATTTGCTTACCCTTCACACCAGATTCTGTCACATAAGCCTCCCTGCTGCCTGTGAACAAAATTCCATCTCTGATGTTTTGAAATAGGATCTGTCTCAGTCTTGCCAAGACTGAATTGGTATTGATCGTTAAAAAAACAGAGGTAGGGGAGGCTGAACTCCCCTCACTGGAACTGAGCGAGGTCAAGTTTTTGAGAGTTTTGAGTCTGCCACAGACTCTGGAGTCCCACCTTCCTCAAGTCTCAGCAAAGCCCTCAGTAGCAGCCCTTTGTTTCTACAGCTCTGACAAATAGCTCCAATTCTGTATGCCATCTACGAAGCCTTATTCGTATGCCTAAGAAAAGCATACTTTGATCTTTAATGTTATTTTTTTCTGCTGTCAGTAAACCATCCTCCCCTTAGATTCTCTAAGTGGTAGATGAATTTATCGTATTACTTAAATATCTAGTATTAATGTAAGACAAAACTGTTAATTTTTTAATTAGTTACTGAACACCTAGTTCAGTAACTCCTTCTTAACTGGCTTGATTTTCAGAAATGTTTCCTTTCATTTGCAAGCCAAGAAGAGATACCCAAAAAGAAGAAAATAATTTACATCATACACCACATATTTATATTCTACCAGACTTAAAGCAGACTCTTTCAACTTCCCTTTTGGTAGAGCTGTTACACAGAACCATGGAAACAATTTTTAATTCTATTAAAATCCAGGCTGAATTTGAGACTTTTTAGTCTATTTATATATCCTAATTCTTTGATGAAATTATATTTTGAAATTATGCCAGAATTAAAATTAAATAGTTTACAAGAAAGCCATTCTCAACACTTAATGCTGTTAATCACCAAGGCTCTTTTTCTTTTTCTTTTTTTTAATCAGATATAAGAAAAATCAGAATTTTCAAAGGCAACTTTCAAAAACAAGTTTTATTTCTCTCTCTAGATTTGCTCAGGCCCAGGTGTTTTTCAAAAGGGAACTTGACCCTTCCAAGAGATTTTAACCAAACGCCTGGTTTAATGATGGAGTCAGAGAAAAGCAACTAAAAGGAAATTTTCCTCAAGTTTCTTTTCTGACAGATGGAAGAAATAAGACTAAAGGAAATACAGATTAGAGAATAATGGCTGATAGCAATAAAATTTGTAATCGAATCATCTTCCCATTTGCTTTGAGACTCTTTACGGTACTGTCTACTACTGATTGCTACTTTCTATCACACAGAAGAATAGGCAGGAAAGAGCTCTATCAAAAGAGCAACCATGGCAATACCTTAACCAAAGTATCATCCCAGTTACTTATCACTTCTCAGTGTTTCTTGCCATTGAAAATAAGTTGTTGAGCCCTATTGCATGCTACCATGACTTGAAAGTGAGGGACAGCAAAAATGGTAAACACAGGATTTGCATAAACAATGCATTTATTGTAAAATTGCCATTATAACCACAAACGCTTTAATTAGACTCTCACAGAAATCAGAACTGGCCTCTGATTATCTCTGTGGGTAGGAAAAGATACATGCCTGCCAAATCCAAAGGAATGCAAGTACATGTATTTATTTTTATTCTTGTAATTTTTCAGTTTCACATAGGCCACTTTACATTGTTTTGCTGATGTCTGGTTGTCTGCTCAGTATAAGCTAGTTAATGCTGATAAGCACATAGAAAGTAATGAGAATCTTGCTGCCGTTAAATTGCAGCAAAATGCATGCTATGTATATGTCTTGAGGGGGCAGAAGAACAAAATACCAAGAGCTACCGCACTTCGTGACCAAAGTTCCTTTCCATTCCTTAAAGAAGAATTGGGTTGAAAATTTCAAAGTCATCCACTTTTACTCGTTTTGTCACATCTGAAAGGTATTAAGGTATCTAGCACTGTCCAGAAAGCAATAGCTTTGCAGGAACAAAATGCTTATGATGCACAATTATTCAACTATCACATCAACTTGTGCTTTATGTTCATTTCTAGTCACCACCTACTTCAGAATAAGATTGAGACTGGGAAAATAAGTAAAATTCTGGATTATTTCCAAAAGCAGAACAGATTACACTAAATACTAATGAAACATGCAAGACACTAGGCTATACACAGGGAATATGGCACCACCCAGTGGGAACAGCACTACATGAAACATCTGCATTAAAAGAGCCATGAAGAAATGTAACTCGCCAGTGTTTGCCGGGGGTTTTTTTTGTTTGGTTTCGTTCTGTATGTTCTTTTTTAATAATGGAACTGCTACCTATTTTGGGGATCTGTAGATTAGCTTTGGAGGAAAAAAAAGAAAAGACAAAAAACATGGATCTCAGTTACAGAAATTAACATTGTATCCAACTGTACTTCCTAGATTAGTCTCACAAGAATTTTTATTTTGTGTATCCTCCTAAGGCTAAGCCCCAAGCATTTTTCATTCTGTTACAATCTCGCCATTGCAAATGGCAACTACACCTTACCTTCTCATACAGCCTTAGAAGAATCTCCTCCTTTTCTTTTAATTAAGAAATTATATCTGTTTTGTTCAAAGAGCTGAGGCCAAAAGTCAGATGGGTTTAAGTTTCAATACACTTTAGAAATAAAATTTTAATGTGATTAACTATCACTGATGTTTTCAATCAATCAGGTTGAAATTTGAAACTTATGATCAGAATTTACTTCTGATATTTTCACTGATTGTATTATAATGATGTGAAAACCTTTATTACTTCATAAATGTACCGATCTCTTGGTTTATATGAACAAGCTCACAGGATCACGAACTGGAAATGTCGGAAGGCCAACACACCACAGGCTGAATAACATAATTGTTTCTAAATTGCACTGTGTTGTATTGTTTTGTCTTGCAAACAACACACCTCCTTTTCTCTCCTCCTCCCTTCCCAGAACTAGAGATGGCAATTTTTGGGAAGGATTAAGGCTCTGTTCACCTGAACAAATTACTAGAATATCAACTCACCCTGCTTTTGAGCTTTCACTGGTGATACTCTATCTGTCAAGCTTCAAGCAAGTTCCATCTACACCAAATTAAGAGCTACACGAAAATCACAAAATAACAGAATGGTTTGGGTTGGAAGTAGCCTTAAAGATCATCCAGTTCCAAGCCTCCCACCTCTTCCTCAGGCAAGGACACGTTTCAGTAGACCAAGCTGCTCAGGGCCCCATCCAACCTGGCCTTCAACACTTCAAGGAAGGGGCAGCCACGATTACTCTCAGCAACAAAGGATCAACATTCTACAATACAAGCTTATGGACATACTACAAGCTTATGCAGGTTTTTATATAATTTATTTTCCCCTTCCCAAAAATACAAAGTGTCAGAAGATTGTATTCCATTATCTCAAAATACAGCTTGGGGCACACCTCTGGTAAATTCCCTGTCCTTTTATGCAGCATTGATTAGTACCTACAGTTTATTTAGATGAAAGTAAGGAGATAAAGGCACAGGCGAGTGTTCCATCATTAACTCACAAAAACAAATTCAAGCGTAAGTTTCATCTTGTATTTATTTCATTTTGACAGGAGGCACAAAATACTTTGAGTTTTCAAGCTGAGAGACGTTAAGTCCAGTTTTGAAGAATCAACATCAAAAACAAAGTACACAGACAGATACAGGTGCAGCTGGGGGCAAAAAAGGTACATACATGAATTTAGGTTTTTTTCTAAACCTATTCCCAGATTCTAAAACTCAGCATAACCAACCTGTTTCCACAGATATCACAGCTTATCACAAACCCTCCCGAATAGCAGGCTTCAGCTTTTACAGTAGGTAAGCAAGCACCAATCCTGAAGAAAGTCCACACAGCTCATGTGACCTGAGCCAGAAATGCTCAATGGCCTTTAAGGGACAGGCCCTGGGTGCAGACCAGCAACATCACTTGGGACAGCAGAGGCAAGTATCTGATCCTTCAGGAGCACAGGGGAGTGTCATCTTCCATCTCCTCCTCCTAGGGAAAGGAACTTGTTCCCTCCAGGCACAAGCAACAACCCAGTGAATCTTGCACAGGCAAAGCTTTGCCTGAAAGCTTCCTACCAAAAGCCACAGAACACTGGTCTGTGAATTCGACTCTTCTAGCCCAAAGAAATAATTACCCCTGCTTTTATCTTTCAATCTCCCCACTGCATTGGAATGGCTGCAATTTGTACTCAAAATACATGATACGGTAGGTATTTTACTATCATAAAAACAATATGCACTGCCAGTGGAATTCTCACACATGTATGTGTCTTAAAAAAACCCCTGAAGTAATTTTCTTGAATACAGCACATGATTTCAACATCCAATATATGCTAACATCTGTCATCCATAAGTGGACTACAGTTTCTCTGGTTACAGGTGAAGGCTTCAACTCACAAACTCAGAGCAAGTATCATTCTGCAAATTCCTCTATCCCTCATAAACATGTATTCAAAATTGCAGATGTTCTGCAAGTGATAAGTGTTTCCCACAGCACATTTTAATTCTAAACACACAGGATACTAAAGATGCATAGAATTTGTTCAGCACAAAAAAAAAGATTGTTATTTTCTTTAAGAAGTTGTTTATTCAAGTTGTGATTTTTATAAGAATAAACGGATCACAGCCAAAACTTTCACTGATCCAGAGTATAAAAAAAAAAAAAAAACCAAAAAACCCCAAGAAACGTTAAAACAAATCAGATTAAAAAGAAATGCAAGATTCCTGTTATTGGATAGGAAAATATCTTTAGGCTTCCTTCATGTAATACATGAAGAAAAATAAATTTCAAGGTTTAAGCAAATTTGTGCTTTCTGTAAATATCAATTAAGGAAAAAATTGGTGATATGAATGACTAATTAAAAAACTCTTCTGCATTTGGAAGCATGATATGCCCACTTGCTTTCTATCATTCCAACTAAGCACTGAGCTCAAACTCCTGAGTGTTCACAAGGACAAGAACAAAATGCCACACAGGCTAATCCTAAAATGGCAAGCCTGCCAAAACACAGTATGTTTATTACTCTGACTACATTTCCTAAATGTGCTTCCTGGAACAGTCAGTAATTTGAGCTACCACCACTTTCTAACCAGACAGAAACCACCGACCTTAGAATTGCTGATTCTCTGAGTTATTTTCTATTATTTCTATAGAATTCTAATTATTTCTAATTCTACTATTATTTATATATTCTGCATGGTGAGGACTGCTTTATATACCAGTATCATTGTCATATTATGTACAACTTGGCACCTTCAAAAGAGACCCAATTCTGCTTCCTTGGACAGATGTAAAGATTTTTATTCCATAAATTCACTTTTCCTGCAATTCTGGAAAAGAAAAACATGGTTAAAACAGGCAGAATATACTATTTGTTTTAGATGCTAAACAAAACAATTACTACTGCATGATGTACATAGTCCTTCATGATGTAAACTTCTGTGAACGTAGCATTAACATCAAGTCTTTTATTAGCATAAAGAAGAACAAACAAATGCAACAGTTATGACAACATGCATGTTTTAGTCTACATGACAGAAAGGTACTTCAGAAGTGTGGTACGTATTCTTAGAACGGGTGAAGAGCAACTGCTCTACAATGTGTTATTTTGGTACATGAATTATTATGCTACGAGTTAAAAAAATACTCTCACAAATTACCAAGTGACCTGTCTTCCTCTCACTAGGTCAGATCCAATCCTCAGTAACAGGAGGTATATTTAGAGCTTTATTTGACTCAGCAGACAATTGTCTGAATGTTCTCTTGCACTTAAGATACTTAAATATACTAGAACAGCACATGGAAACTGACTAGAGTTATTCAACACATAGCAGGACGAAAACACGGTGGAAGTACTAGTGAAACAGCAGGAAGACTGGAAAAGCTGTAATTGGACTTCTCCCTGTGTTATTCTTTAAGAAATCAGAGTAGTAAAATTTACCAGCCTAAAAATGCCATCATGACATTTCACCTTAGCGAAATAAAATAACAACCCACACCCCAGTGTGCGAGATCCTGAATTCTTTACTTCTGGGAAAAGAAAGAAAACAAAACAAAATCATGACAATGGATGCCTAAAGTAAGGGGGGAAAAATGAAACTGTTTCAAATAACTTTTACCAACCTAGAAAGGCAGCCTCCTTCTGCATTCACCCGCCTCCATCACACGGTTAAAAAACATTTTTGTTCGCGGGAACCCACGCCAAGCCAGGACAGCCTGGGCGGCTCTACCTGCAAGCACAGCTCAGACCACCGCCGGGCCGGAGCACCGGCAGCTCCCGGCTCAGGCACGGCCCGGCCGCCCGGGACACCCTGCCGGCCGCGGCTGGCAGCAGGCGGGGCTCCGGGGCGGACAGCAGCCAGAGCCAGCCCCCAGGGAGAGGCGCTCGCACCGCCCCTCCCGGCACGGCCGGCCCGCCGGCACGTCCTTGCGGGGGCAGCGCCAGGGCTGCGAGGGACGGCGAGGGAGTTCCCCCGTTACCTTCCCAGAGGAAGTGGCCGCCCTCCCGCCGCAGGAACTTGTACCAGAAGGGGCTGGCGGCGTCCTCGTCCCGCGGCGCCCCCTCCCCCCGC
>VXBQ01011269.1:0-32251 GCA_013400175.1 Phainopepla nitens | reverse complement strand
GGGCGCTCGGCCGCGCCCGCCTCATGGGCACGGCGCGCAGCGGGTCCCACTCGCCCAGCTCCGGCCGCGACCCGGCCACCAGCAGCTCCGCGCCGCCCTCCGTCCCCCGGGCGGGCAGCACCACGCCGAAGCGGAACAGCATTTTACTGCCGCACTAAGAACCTGGCTTAAGGAAGCGCTCTGTTACTGCCGCAGCACGGCCGGGGGCAGGGCCGCCGCTGGGAGGCCGCCCGGGCCCGCCCTTCCGCCGGGGCGGGACACCGCCCCTGCCCCGGACACCGCCCCTGGCCCGGACGCTGCCCCTGTTACTGCCCCTGCCCCTGCGCTCGGCGGAGCCCGAGCCGTGGCTTCTTCGGTCGGGGCTGTTCCCGGTGCGGTTGTTTCGGGCACTTGGCTGCCGCACGCACGTAGCCGAGGGAACTTCCCCTCCGAAAGCAGCGGCTGAGAGTTCAAACAACACAGACCCCCCGCTCGCCTCCTAAAGTGGGGGTGGAAAATCCTCTCCGCAGCTAAACTGGCTCTCCTGGTTGCCAAAGGCTACGCGTCACGTATGCTGACTTTAATAGGGATTGTTGCTGCATTAAAGGAAGCCACTGCAATTACTCCCAAGAGCCCAGGCTTAATGTAGCACAGCAAACACATCATTAAAAACTGCCATACGTGCAGCTACAAAAAAGGACTGGCTGCAAATAACGCTTTAGTGTTCATGATGTTTGTGTCTTCCCTGCTGACAGCCAGCCAGTCGTGGTGAGAAATGTGAAATGCTGAGGGAGGTTAGAAAGCATTTTAAAAAATCTGGAGTTCACTGCATTCTGTTTACAGCCAGAAGGGGAAAATTTGGCAACTCCTATGTGTAGCAATATTCAGGACTTTAAAAGACTGAGGAAGAGGATGCAATCCAACCATTTATAGGGCGGTCCTTGCTTGAATACACCCATTTCAGAAGCTTTTAAGGACAGAAACGGAGGAGTGGTAACTTTATTTAGGTCAAGTTCTGGGAACAGGATGAAGGCCTTTCAATGAGTCAAAAGAAATCCTGTCTCAAAAGATGGCTGTTTGTTTCCTTTATTCAGGGGTGAGGACACTGAAGTGTATGTGCTGCCAAATTTATTTTTAAGAGTGCTTTAGCCAATTTTCACTAATACTCACTAAACTTGTGTAAGTGATATTCCAACACTTTTCCAGACATAACCAAAGTGAATGGAATTCTCACTGTCCTCTATTTCTGCTGGCTTCACTGTAGTACAGCTGCCTTTGTGGAACAGAGCAGTACATTTTAATCTTTCTTCTTGCTCAACCTTACTGTCAAGCTACCCATACCCTGTCTCATATTGTCTTTCAAATATCTATCTCTTTACCATACACCTTCATTTTAGGAGCATGGACGACGCAGAATGTAACAACTTTGGGGTTTTATCCTAAAGCTCAAGCATGACAGGAGTTGTAAAACCACCCCAGCATATTGTGTCTACATAAAACCATATGCTTCTGTTCATTCCAGTCACAGTCTCAGCTTAGAAACTGCAAGATCCAAAAGTACCTCTGACTGACAGTTTAGTTCCTGGCTGTTGTCTAAGCCTCAGTGTAAAGACAGACTAGCAACATCCATCTTTGGACAAATCTGAACTGCTTTATGCCTGTAAATATTGAGTCCTCCTTAGACCTGTAAGCCTTGTGGAACAATAAAAAAACTATTCCATAGACTCTGATGTGTCAAGTAGCATCTTTATAAAAAATTCAGTCAATTTCCTCTCCAGGATCTGCCTTAATCCATTTTGTACCACTCAATATTGTCTGTTAGATTAAGGTTAAATATGACAGAAAGTGGCCAGCTTGATTTCCTGCAGTTTCCTCAAAAGCCCTAATGCAGATTAGGGTTAGGCTGTGACCCCAACATGAAGGGCTGAAAAACTGGATCAACTGATGGATCCTGCAAGACTGAGATAAAAACTAGAAATGTAGATTGGCTTGGGACCTCCCATGGCTGGGGATAGTGGGGACGGAAGAGCAGTTTTTATTGGTGAAATTACAGGCTGAGTGGGGACTGGAGACAGGATAAAATTTATTAGCATTAGATCTGAGACTGAGGAGCTAAAGGTACTGTAAGGTTTGTTTTTAAGGTCAAGAAGCAAAGGCAAATGTATGGGGTTTTATCCCCCTGATAGATTTCCATGGTCTATGATTTGTCAGCTTCTAATGGAATTCCAGCTTCTAATGGAATTCCAGCTGGAGTAAAGGCAGGGTACGTGGGGAAGAGTTCCATTTACTGTTAGTATTTGAGACTGAAGGAGTTGATGAAGTACTTCCACAGCTGAGCCATTGCCATAACCCTAAATTTAGTTTTAAGTGTCACCCTAAGCCTCTTAAGAAATTAACAAGTTTCCTTTGCCAAAATGACCTGTTATTCTAGTACTGCCTGGCCAGTGCTCTTCCCCTAAAGCCCTCAACACTATTCTGAAACCTAAAAGCTTTCCCTATAATCCAGTCATCTTTTACAACCACAAATTAAACATGACTATTTTCTTTTTTTTTTTTCCCCACTATAGTAAGTCCTCATTCCAACTTGGCAAGCCTTACAGTTCTCATCAAAAAGCTTTGGCACAAAGGAGAAAAACCCTAATAATCAAGTTGTTTTTTACTGTCACAAAAACTACTGTCAATCAACAAATTGTTGATTCCTGTGGAAACAAACTACCATCTTAGTAGTCTGTCTGCACTGTAACAATAAATGTGCATACACAGCTGTGCATTTGTGCTGCTCACAGCTGTTTAGGATCTCTCAGTATACTTAACTTACAGCAGCCACGGGCTGAGTGGAAGCCTTGATTGACCTCAAACAGTGAGCTAGCAACACAGTGAGGCTTAGTGCCAAGTATATTTTAAAGCCTTCAGTTTACTGTTGCTGCTAGCATCCCAGGCATTTGCTAAAGTTGTTTCTAACTGGCAAAAAGGGAAGAATTGTATGAAAAAAAAAGAGACAGCTCATTTTTACACAGTATTAGTGTGCAAGAAGGGACTCCAGAGATCAGTTTCTGCAAGGATCAGTTGCGTCATGGATTTCACTTAAAATGTACCAATATGTAGTAACCTTATGTAATTTCCAGCTAATTAGCTGGTTTGTTATCCAAAATTAGTGCACATGGTGGGGATCTCACAGGAGGACTCAGTGAGGCTGTGTACCAACTTAAGATCAACCAACCATTAGTTATGCCTTCAGGTTTCTGCCTAATGGATGTATCTGAAAGGATTCTAGCGAAAAGTCAGAATGTCCAGAAATAGGAGCCGTGACTTATTTGCAGACATGTAAAACACATTTAAAGGCACTTTCACTTGCTGTGCACTAAACTTCTAGAGAATCACAGTTCTAACTTTCTGTAGAAGTCTAATTTCTTATAGTGTCTCTTTCAGCAATAAAAATGGGGTATTTTTGTGAGCCCAAGAGTTTTAAACCATTTGTTACAAAACGATAAAAAGGGGACTATTTTCTTTGCTGAAATTTTAGTAAAGACAGTAGTTGAGAAGTTTGACAGTATACAGGAGTTCAAAATTCAGGTTTCCAAGTGGAAAGTCATATTTTTCTTCACAATTTTCTTATTTGGAAAGTGGCTACTAGGTATAGAGACAGCACACAGTTATCTGATCAATGTGAACACTCCTAAAATGACAGATGAACTTAATAGTTCCACGCTGGGGTAGCCTGCGTCTGCAGTGTACATGTTCTTTACCAATTCCAAACCTTTACCACATAGCCCAGCTTGCAGCTTGGAACAGCTTTATCTGTTATTGCTGTACCGTGATCTCAGATGATAATATTTCCAAGTAGGGAAATCTGTAGTGAATAGAGAGAGAGTTTGAATAACAAAACCAAAACACAAATACAGAAAGATCCGATTGGAGAAGGGAGGGGGTGTCCCTGATTGCAAGTTGTGGGTGATGTTTAGATTAGCAGTGCTCCTTCCTAGACTTGCCTTTCTTCCCTTTTTAGGTCATTTTCTTTCTTGTAAAGATACAGAGAAAGTGTTATTGCAATTTCCAAATGTTTCTGCTAATTATAGAAAAGAGAAAGGCAGCACATGGTACGCAGTCTTGCTTTTAAAAAGGCAAACATTTATATTATGCGATAAGCTGATTTAGATGTATTAGTGATTTGGGTAAAATGTTCATTGCTGAAAAATTTAGACAGCCTGTATTTTTTCAAAGAGATGGAGCTAAATATAAAAGAAACCCTATTCTAGTGCAAAAAATTTAAGATCACTGGTTTAAGTGAAAGTTGATTATGTTGATTAATCTAAACTAATCAGTCTATGGACCCAGAGTTTCTAATTGAATTCTAACTGTCACTCTCATATAAATTCTGATAGAACTATGAACTAATGCTCTCACCAATACATCTAATTTGACAATACAGCAGCTAAGAAATACCTTTATAGACTGAAGACTGAAAGAAGAGCAAGAATTAAAGACCTTGTTAACAGATAAGCACCGCTATCCATAATTTTTAGTTTTAAATTGAGCTGTGTCAGAGCAGTGATAACTGCATGCATCATTTTAACTGCTTAATGCTAGGAGCAACCTTTTATGTAGACTAAGCTACAGAAGTTTTGTCAGGACTGACCATTTTAGGAATTGTGTTGGAAAATTATTCTCCAACAATAGGTATGACACTACAGATGGTTTCCACTTTTGCATGGGGGTTTGTGTAGCATATTTTTTAAAAAATTTGTTGTTTTTAGAAGTAACTTGGCAGTATAAGTACACAGTAACATTACAGTAAACATTACAGAAATACATACAGGAACAACTGATCTGGTATGTTTCTTTGTTCAACATCCAGTAAAGCTATTTGCATCCTCCCCAGCCTCTTATGCCTTCGGAGCTGGAAAAAGTCCCAACATATTTCAGCACAGGGCCCTTTCAGGATGTCCTATCAGCCTCATCAATGTCCAGAAATCAAAGAATATTGCAGACCAGTCCAGCACACGGCTCCTTTCCTGCCCAGAGTGAGCCACAGTTTTTGGAGGGATGCTCCAGGTCATCTGTGGTGCACTTGCACTGAGATGCTGACCCAAGCCAACCCAGTGTTCTGGTAGCCCTAGCAGGAACATAGCTCGTCTGCCTGGCACAAAGGGACAAGAGAGGCCAAGTGCTTACTTGGAGTTCAAAGTAACTTAAGCTTCTTGAGTGAAAAACAGTATGTAGCAGTAATCACTACAATATTAACTCATTGTAAGCTTCATTTTTGAAACCAGCCTGTTACCACAATGTTATATCAAGTTTCTAATTAAAATATCTAGGTAAGGGAAAGAAGTATTTCGGCTGTTTAGAAACAAGACAGTGTAAAAACAAATACTTGACTGTAGAGAATAGCAAAACTTTATTTCATTAGTTAGGAGGATGCAATCTGACCCAAAATTTATGTACAATATGACAGATTAATTTTCAAGTAGAACAATGTGCGTGCCTTTTTTCTGTGGAGACTTAAATAATCCTTCCACTTTCAAAGCTGATGCTCACAGATCCTAATAACTATGCTCCAGTCTAATGCACCCTCTGTACTTGTGCAGGGTTTCAGTGTTCTTGAGTTCCCCAGTAAATTACTGATTGATAGAAAGTTATGTATATTATACTCCTGGGGCCATTTTAAGAAAAAGTTAATTGGTTACTTTTCATAATGCAGACTTTTTAATTGTTTATGTATGACTAACAACATTTCAGGAAGTCACATACAGCATTAGATGTTGAGTAAAAGGTGAGAAAAGCAACCATGGGAAAGGAAGTTTGACAAGAAAACTTCCTTCTCAATATGTGCTTAAGCAATAGTTTTCTAGCTCCAAAACTGACTGGAATTTAATAAACAGCTTAAAAAATTGGAAGTCTTACTGAAAAGTCTGACTAGATTTTAGGTAAGTTAGAAATGAAAGCTAGGAACAAAAGTTAGGAACAACTAACAAAAGTTAGGAACAAAAGCTGTTTGGAATAGTAAAGGGAAACTTTTACTGTTTTTTAAAAAATTAGGTAAACACAAACTGAAGGATATTATCCCTCAAGCCATGGCCCTACATCAGAAAAGGGAACAGAACCAATTATTCATTTAAGTATACAATTCTCAGTGGTTATTTTATGCTCCTCATAGTACAAGAAGTAAAACTTACTGGTGACTGACCCTACCAATCAATTTATTTTTCCAATTATATTAAAAAAGTAAAAACAACTTAAAGCCTTTTTCTCCGACTGAAACTGGATCAAAAAATAAATCCAGAACTTATCTTCAGATCAATACATTATTTTTAAGGTCTAGGAAAAGTGGCAGCAGAAAAAAAAAAAATTCAGAAAGCACCCTGCTACCTACCCAACAGTCCCACCACATACAAAAAATATGAAGAGATTATATCACCAGCTAAATCTACTAAAACAGAGATTTAATGCTGAAGCATATATAACAGCATACAGAGTATCTACTCTCTTATCTTCTTTCCATATACGAATCTGTTGCTGTATCACTGCATCAATACAACACATTGCTGCTGATTATCTTCCTGGTTTCATGTACTGACGAAATTTTCCACCGCACATCTCTTTATTTTAAAGAAACTTTACTTTGGCTGATCTGGCAAGCTTCCCTAAATTCACTTACATGACACACAAATAATCCTTTCTAAGAAACAAACACTACTTTCATCCAGATATAAAGAAACCCTTGGAAATAGGAATTGCAGTCTAGAATGAGAGTGTAAACAGCCTGCAACTTAGCAACCTTCCACAGGCCATGGCAACAGCTTGCAGCCAAGAACCAGGAGATGTGTATGACATACTTTGCAGACTAGATCATAGACAGGGGACTCCTGCTACTTAATTTGGTATGTGTATGTTGCTGTGTACCATAGTAACCTGTTTCCACTTGAGCTCAAGTTCTCACACAGATGCCTCCCCATTAGCACAGCCATCCCTCAAGGTAATGCCACAGACACCACAGCTGGCCCCTAAATCAGCAGCAGATCACTCGGTTTTTCTTCACCTGTTTGAAAGAATAATGGATTTTATTTTAGCCCAAAACCAGATAAGTCATGTTAATCAACAGTATTACAATAGCCCTTGAAGTAAAACACACGCTTCAAATATTCTCTGTGTAGAGTTACATTTGAATTACACATACATTTTCTTAAACAGCTATAAGAACACTTGAATTTTCAAATGACATTATCTTTCTCAGTGCTTACTTTTTTCCTTACTGCATGAAACTGTAATTATGCAAGCTGTCTGAAACTTACACCTGCACCCTCTGAAGTGGTTTTGAGTTTACTGAACAATAGTAATGAGATCTAATTTTTAGAGATTCCTTCTTACTTTACTTTTACACATTAACTAATCTGCACTCTTCTATAAGCACATATTCTCAAGCTAAGCTCATTAAGGCTTAGTGCTATATAAAATATTGTTGCCAAACGCCTTTCCTATTCAGAGATAAACCTAAATAGAAAAGTTAACAAATTCATATTAGTAACAGACATTAATTTGGCCAAAATTGCATATTTCTTAAGTATTACACTCAAGACCTCAAATTCCTAGTAAGTAGAATTATTTCCTTAAATGATCAGAATTACTTTTTGCTTGATAGCAAATTCCTTGTCTGTGAAACTTGTAGAATAAATCCTGATCTATCTCTCACTTTTTAGGTTCCTCCCCATAAAACAATGAAATGGGAGTTTTTAAAAATATATTTATATAGGGATTGTTGGAACTAGTCCCATGCCAAGTTCAAGCACTTTTGAGTTCCTGTCAGCCAACTGACAATTCTTTGTAGCATGTAGTGGAAGATCATGTTTCCACATTCTCAAGCACTTGATTTTATTAAAGAATAGGGTTTTTACTGCACATATTTATGAGTAATTTTAATTTATTACCAAATACAGCTATCCTAGTGGCTAAAATATTTCTAAGAAGGAAAAGGCAAAGGTAATAGAGCTGTTAGACTTGTGTGATGGCCAGTCTGGATTGACAGGGGCAGCACAGTGAAGCACTTGATGTGCCACTATTAAGATTTCCTTTGGAAGCATACACATTTTAAGTGATTTAAACTGAAAGCAACAATTAAACTCTGCATTTTCCCTTTGACTGTAAGTATGAATATGCAAATAAAATAACTTTTTTTACCTTTATGACGAATAATAATGTTAGTGTTCACTACCCTGAACTGCATTAACTGAAACATAAAATAAACTATCCTTCAGCATTTTGCAGACTGTGGTGTGATAACTTAATCTGTTGCTTCCACAATCAGAAATTCTGAGAGTATCACTTCTGGCTTGGTGAATTTGACCGGCGTTATTGCTCAGTTCCTCCTCACCAGAACACGAGTGTATTATGTGAGGTACTGACTGTGGGTTCCAAGTATAACAGAGCACTTGTCTTATCTCTGCTTTCTGAACTACCTCACTTTCAGTTGTACACACATTGCTTTCAAACGACATAAATTCTATCAGTATAAAATAATAAGCTAAACTAATTGACAGGGTTTCCTTCAACGCTATTTCTAAAGAATGATTATGCACACAAAAGATACATTTAATGTTTGCATGTTGATCTGCATGCTCCTTTAGTCACTGCAGCTACTTGTCTCTATCAGCCATCCTCCTGTGGGTTGGAAGTAAACAGTCTGGCAAGTTATCAGCATTAATTAAAAAACCTCAAAACTCAAGCTTGTTGCCATTGCCACATGAGACCAGTGGAACAATCCATGCTACAGCATGCTCAAAGCCAAGTACTGCAGGAGAGGTGGCAACCACAGACCTACCCATATCTGTACAAAACAACCATCTGCAGCAGAGCAACATCAGTATTTGATTCCAGAAAGATCCTATGCTGAGCAAGCATGACACATAATAGTGCAAGAGCTGAGCCCATCATTATTTGCATCCAAAAGTAACTGAGCCAAGGTGGCATTTGGTGTTGTAACAATTCAATTATATCTACCTTCTAATGCTTTTCCTTTTAATATTTTTAAGGAGAGAAACAAACTGGTATTCATATCATTCTAGTCCAGTCTCAAATGAGCTTCTCTAATGCTGTTATACACTAAACCTCAGAAGGTAGGTTTTTCTCTCTTCGTATTTAAAAAGCATGAAGTAAAAAGCACTGACTGTCAATGCCTTCATTTGGTAGTAGAAAGACTCAAAGTGATTCTAGCAAAACCATTCTTTTCTGGAAGTCGAAAGCTAAGACTTTTTGAGAGATAACAGATAAATCCACACTCTCCTTTGCTTTTATTACCGCATAAAGGATTATGTACCTCTGGAAATATGTATTTCATTTTCTGTGCTTTCAGACCATTTTAAGCCATGGGTATTTAACATAAGTGCAAGTTTTAACTTAAGACTTAATGAAAATAAAATTGCTGTTTCTAAAGCTATGCAAAATGGTCTTTTACATACATAATTTACACTAGTATGACTCAAGATGATAAAATACTCTTCAAGCCAGGTGTTATGAGCTTTCAGAGAGTTTATCACGTTTGAGTTTTGTCCTGCAATCCCCAATGGCATAAAAATAAGTGGGATTGGCATCTAAGGCAGTGTTGGAAACAAAAAAGGTTTATGAACAACAAAAATAACAAACTCTACAGAGAAAAAGCCTTGCCAGAGGCAAGGAGGTCCTTGTCTCTGCTAAAACACCCCAAAAATGCCACGAGGTTCCTTTGTTCAATGCTTTTAGTAGTAATTGTTTAGGCAGGACCTTTGGCACTCATCCAACCAGATAGCTTCTGGTTTGAGGTGAAGTCCAGAGGGTCCTATGAAGTGTCCTGTTTCAGAATACATCCAAATTGGGAAAGAAAGTTCTGATTTTTTCACCTTTTAAGGGAGACAGAGAACCTCAAATCCCTTCCCAATCTGGCCACTCCGTCCTTCGGGGGGGTGCACTGCAACATGCAGATGAAAAGTCTCAGTGGAAACAGTCAGTTGAGTATTATTATTTTTTGTACAATGCCAAGAAAATTACAGAAATTTTGGAAAAAGGAAATATTGCAAAGAAGCTCTTCTCTGTCTAACTACATAGACACCAAGAGAGACTGATCTTTTTTCTACTGCTTCCCTCAGCCGTGTTTTTTGCAAAGCTCTGTGGATTTCATTAAAGCTCACAAACAATCCGCTCAAAATGTAAAAGGGACTATTAAACTTCAGCAACTGATTTGGGTAATAGATTTTTTTTTTTTTTTGAAAACTGCAGTTCTCTGCCATTCAGAAATGCTTGCAAATATAACAGCTTTTTCTTTAGGGACAGGTCATCGACTAGAGACCTATAAAGGGAAAGCTACTGCATTGTTTCATGGCAATGGACTAGTGATGGATGAATGGCACATTATTACCTAGAAGGCTTATTTCAGACCTGGAGAGTTAGTACTTTGGTTTAGAACTGAGATGTAGTTTAAGCAGCAATCCACTTGACCTGGATTACAACAGCCTGAAAATTGCATAGAAGTCAAATGAATCCACTCACTTCCCCACAAAAACCTCTTTATGTGAATTTAGTAATAGGGTGACATATGATGGAATGTGAACATATACAAATGTCTATGCCATGAATATGTATAACACAAACTAACAAACTTCAGATTGATCTACTGAGATAAAAAACACTCAAAAATCTGTGAGAAGTTGTTATTTACATAATAAATCCATCTGGTAGTTACTCGTAGTCTTTCCTAAGTTCTGTTAAGTTTTATGTCCATACCACTAGAGAATGAGTGGTTTTGTTTTACATTTATTAACATTTGCTTTGCTGTAGCACATCTTTGTTCAAATATTACTACCTGCATAAATTCAAGGAGATAGAAACCAATTCATTTGATACACTGATCCAAGTAAGCATAAAATTAACTCTACATGTTTTTTAAAGACTTACCATAGTCATAGCTTTAGCATCTCACTTTATTTAAACGTGACAACATCTATATGATCCATATAGCAATAAAGTGACTTTTTTTTTTTCCTTACACAAGTTGCCTTATGGATAAGTTAATGAGAAAAACTGTAATTACAAGCTGTGTGGTCACATGTGTCTGGGGGCCACTTACCCTTACTATGGGTGAGTCCCCAGATAATGATCCTTATGGTAAGTTTCAGCTTGAGCACAACTCTAAAACATTACCACCATAGATGCAAGTAGTCATTCTAACCTGGTCAAAATATGTAAGAAAAACATGCTCATATGATCTTTGTGCAACTATCAGGTACTTTGTTCAAGATCTGATGTCACTTTGCATGCATCAGTTGGCCACTTGTTAATTTTTCCTCAAGCTCTGCTAGGTCCACCACAGCTGCCAGGGAATACTCATTAGCTTCATGTGTTGCTCTCACTAAGTACCATAGTTAACAGTAAGTTGTTCAATTGCTGTCAACCAAGAGTGGCTTAAAGTTCAAACAGAATATTCCAAAGGCAGGCTGTCCCTACCTTTAGATTAGTGGTTTTCAAACCACTTTTGCTGAGAGCATATGTATGGACAGAGCAAAATTAAAGACTAGTTATGATTTACCTTAAGTGTCAAAACCATAAATGATTCCATATTCTCCACCTATTTCGATGACTTCTTACTTACATTTTATTTCCATTTACATCCATGGATGTTCTGGCCAACTTTATTTACCACACCTCTACACAAGGTAACTAATTCAAACAGGTTTCTGTGTGTTATTCTGGAAATAGTTAATGTAGTAGAAATGTAGTAGCCACAAAACCTGCTCCTGCACAGACTCCCTTCCACGGGCAGAATCTCCTGCCAGAAGCCTGCTCCTGTGGGGGCTTTCCACAGACCTCAGCTTCCCTCAAGGTAGATCCACCTGCACCCCACATGGCTGCAGAGCTAATACCTGCTCCTCTGCAGTCCTCCATGGGCTAGAGGAATGACCTGAGTTACTACCATGGTCTTTTCCACAGGTTGCAGGGGAATGTCTGTTCCCACATCAGGGACCTCCTCCCCCTGACCCTCTGTGTCTGCAGGGCTGTTTCTCTCACATTTTTGTCGCTTTTCTCACACAGCTGCTACACAGTGTTTTTCACACTCTCTTAAATGTCCAGTCTCTTCTCACAGAGCTTCCTCCCTCTGGATGGTAAAATAAGCAAATCTGGGATCATTGAAGTTTCACTTGAAGATCAAAAGGAAAGCAGAAAAGAGATATTGCCAATCATACAGCTTTTGTAAATGTGTTTTGTTTTGGCTTTGGTTTTCACTAAAAAGATGTAGATGCTTATCTACATGCAGGACATTTCATTTGAACAAAATATAGAAACTGAGTTTTCTACTTACTTCTCAGGCTCTCCTAACAACCATTAATTAACACTCTTTATACATTAAAAAAATATATTACTGAGAACTTTTCCAGTTGTTGGGGGAGGTTTTTCTGTGTGGAGTTTTTTTCTTGGTTGGTTTGGTTTTAACCTGTAATATAAAACCTTCTCTGTGTATCCAAAATGGCATCAGCTGAAAAATATGATTACAACTTCATTTAACTGATGTCAAAGATCCAGGTCACTTGGATAGAGTCTGTTTTATCACAAAGTATGGAAACAATTTTTGTTGTATGCAACCCTCATCTACTCAGTAGTCTTACTGCATTGTCAATTCAAAAATATCTTACCCACCTGTATATTAACAAACACATGCCCATTGCTATACCATATAAAAATCTTACTTGTAAGTAAAGTAAAGCCACCTTGCTTAGGCAACATGGCATCCAGTCATCCCTTCTTCTTCAAATACACAATGACGTGAAACTCCAGACAGCTGATGCTCATAAACAGCTGTCACAGTTCATAGCACTAATATTTTACCTTAACCAAGGTTCAAATCTCTTTAAGCAGCACACTATTTCCTGTAAAGGCCTCTGGAATAACACGTGGAATACAACTATATAATTAAAATACAAAAGAGAACACAATATTCAGAAGATTACACAACACATAACAATCAAACATTAACACTTCTGAACAAAGTCCAAGGTAGGTTCATGCCAGGTCGTTGACTGTTCATTTGCTAACCAGTCACATAATCAGATTAGTTTAGTCCTGCAGCCTACCCCTGTGCTATGAATACTAATGCAACCCAGCTTTCCTTTTACTAGCAGAATGGCTTCCATTTAAATCACAATAAACTTGAAGGTAGCTCTGCTGTTACATACTTGAAAATATACATTAGAGGGGAAAAAAAGGCAAATGTTAAATGAAAAGCATATATCAATGTATTTCTTCTGTTCCCTTCTTCAACATCTTGTAAAATTCTCAGTTCAATACGACATGATGATACTATGAAACTGAAACAATTTTGTGAGGTCATTTCATCTTCTCCTACTACTGTTTTCCTGCAGCTCATTCATTTTATGATTTAGGTAAACATATAAATGTCAGCCCAGTTTAGGATGACACTAAGAACCAGAACACTGAAATATCCCCAAGGCAGAAATCACATTTTCCTGATTTATTGTGCAAATCTAGCCCTAATTAAATTCTAGCTTTCCTATATTTTGCAGTCAAACTGTATACGGTTTTTTCCTACTGCCTGAGGCTGTATATCTACTGCTGCACGTGTCACAGAATTTACTCAAAATGGCAGAGGTGTGGACTTTTGCCATCATACTGCATCTAATGATGATTAATAATGTTTTCTTGACTACCAAGGTATTTTATTAGCAAGCTATCCTGAATGCTATCAGTCTTGCTCCTTGCATTCCCTAACACATTTTTGGTCTCTTTTTGTGGCAAATATGAATAAAAACCAAGCAGATGAACCCTCTGTCTCTGAAGAACCTTGCTTCTCTATTATTCTTACAAAATACTGCCTCTGATACCACCAGCGTGTACCATCTACATCCAATACATACCTTTCCTTCAGCAGAGCAGACTGCATTCAACTTAACTAATATTTGATTCAGGAATGCAAGCAGTGCTTGGAGACAGTTTACAATTAAAGCACATTAAAGCTTACGTACCAGCAGGATAACTCCTGCTATTATGGAAAAACTGATAAGCACCACTGAAAGACAGCTGCAGCACGTACAAGTCAAACTCCCAGCATTCTCAGACAGTCTCTCAGAAAAGTCTGTATACTCTGGGACTCGATGCCTGAGTTATTCTATTTCTTCATTCACTTTCCCTCTCCAGTTTGGATTATTGTTTCAATATTCACCACATGCCAGAAAATCACAGTATAAGACTCCCATTCTTCAAGCTCTGCTTTACATGCTTTACTTTTTTCCTCAGTGCTGTAAACAACTGCAAGGTTCTGCTCATCTGACGATGATCAAAGCTGCCTGAACAGACATTCTGACTAAAGGAATTTTAATCTGATATTACAGCAGGCATTGAATTGTCCACTGAACTTAAATGCAGCACAGAAGAAGTTTCAGCAGTAGCAATCTCAGGAAAACAACCTAAAACATACAGGCAAATGCCCTACAATACTTTAGGCATCGAGAAAGTTGAAGAACAGTTACTTCCTTACACAGCAAAATACCTAAAGCAGTTGGGGAGAAAACCAAAATCTTTAAAAAGTCTCTTTAAAAAGTCTCTTTAAAAAGTGAAATAGTCACAAGTCACAAGTTTTTAAGGTTGAACTTAATATAGTATGGATACCATTTTTATTAGTAAAGACTATTAGTTTGCCAGTATTAGCAAATGTCAGGGTAAAATGTCAATTTCTGAGTAGTCTTCTATTTCAATGATGTTTTATATTTTGCCATTCTATAAGCAGTCTGAAATACAACTATTATCTAAACATACTAAATTTTTGCTTCTGCTATTCTAACCAACAACTTTCTACAGAAAGCTTTACTCATGAAAAAACACAATGAAAATGTTCTTTGCAAACCAGCAGCATATCATATTGATCAGATAATCTTTCCAATTTATTACTCAGAAAAATCAATTAGATTAAACCTACAAGCTACAATATGTGTCTTCAATGTTATGTATTCAAATGTTTAATTGTAAAAGGGAGTGTATGCTACATAACAGACCAAAGCAATAGAAATGGGTAGATAATCTGAAAATGAATAACCAATCTTCATACTGAAATGTGTATAAATATTAATCACCTTCAAATTATGCAATGTTTGAATGTTTGTAAATAGTTTCCCGTATGTAACTTTAATTTTGGAGTACTTACTGAAATCCTATAGGCAGACACTGAGCACCATGCTTGAACTCCCAAAGGCTGGGTATGAGCTTTAAAGAAAATACAATCATACTAATAGTGAAACTCCCAAAGTTTTATTAGGATTTCAACAGACATTGAAAAAAAATATTGCATAATGATTGAAAACATAATATTTTAAACAAAGTAGCAATGTGGTATCAAGTAAAAGAAAGACTGGAACAGCTGTCTATATATGCTTACGGAACATGTACCAGGAAAGAGATATGACATTTTTAAAATTCAAGGGCAAATGTGAACAGATCACATTTTGACAGACTGACTATACACCATAGATGTTTTTCAAACTGCATAGCAGTGTAAAAAAAAAAGTTTTTATCCTAAGTGTACTGTATTCCTGCATTTGGAGCAGTTTACAAGGCAGAGATCTTGTTTACAACATTGATATTTTAATAGCTCTGGATTCCCATAAAAAATAAACTAATTTAACAAAAAAGCCTGTATCTACATTTGAAAAGTGCATGTATTGAGAAATAGTGTTATTTCTTAAGAAGAGTACTTTAAAAGTTCATTGTAATAGATCAACCACTGATGATACTTTAGATGCAGTTCTGCACTGTGCTACAAGCAAGGTTCTAATACCAGTTCCTCTAACTGAACATCCTCTTTTCTATAAGCACCAAGACACGTGCCTGCCTACCGTACTTAGCAGGGTTCTGGGGAGTTACAAAGAATGCAGAGTACCAAAACCAACACAATGCTCCCTAAAAAATACCAGTAACCCAAGACAGAAGTTTTAAAGGAGATTTAGCCATAAATGCAAGCATTATCTCCTCAACTTTCAGGATCCTTCAGTCACACAACTACTTTTAAACACTGGAGAGCAGCACCAAGGAGCCACTAGAGCTAAAAGACAAGAACTGATGAAAGTCTGTCTCCTGCCTTGTACTGAAGAATTTGTGGGTAACGAGCATTTCAGTGCATTCAAAGAACCAGGCTGAGGGTGTAAGATTCCTACCTAAAACCCAGTTGGTATAGTCAGCTCTGCACTTGAATCTAGATTCTCCTTTCCAGATAACTGTGGTAACAGCTAAGAATTACTGCAAATGTTGCTAACTTCTGTAGAGGGTTTACTCCTTTCTTCTTTTCAAACAACAAAGAAGAGAAATTGTGGAACGAGAATATGCAGTTTAAAGATCCAGGCAAAGCTCCTGTATTTGAGTTCTTATAATTTCAACTCATGGCACTGAAGAACTAGTTGTTTTTTTTTTTTTCTGGGCACCTATAGCACTCTGAATAGAAAAAAGGCAGTGAATGTTTAGCTGGACTGAATCCAGAATGGGAAATGCACAGATACCAAAGGTGTGAACTGCAGCCAGACTAGCCATAAACAAGTGTCTGGTACAGAAATTACAAGTAATAAATTTAGCCATTTTTGTAAACATCTCCTCCTTACTAATCTCTTTTTTTTCCTATAATGGAAATACGCACTGTATTTCATTGTTCCAAGCACTGGTCTGTTTCTGTTTTAGCTTTGTGGCACAGTTGCTAAGTGCAACAGGCTAGAGACACCAACAGTAATACAAACAAGTTGGAAAGTCAGTTCAAGTTATTGAAGTTTTGTATACCAGGCCATTTTTCATAGCATGCATTCTCTGTTCACAAACACTTTGTAAGATCTTTTCTTATGGAAGACTGGAAGCAAATTGGACTTATTGGTTTAACAAATGTAGTTTAATATAACATTTCTGATATGCCTTATGCAATTAACAAATCATGTCTCATCTTATGAAGATGATACATTTGCTATACATATCAGTAATTTAAAATGCTCCTTAAAAAAACAGCATTTTTATAGACAAATTAACAGAAAAGGAGACAATACATCTCACAATACCACAGAACAAGTAAAGCCCTTTCATTAGCTGCACTATAAATTCGTAACGATTCGTCACATACTTTGAATTTCTGACTGCTCAAACAATTTAACTCTCAGCCAACTGCAGGACAAGGAAAAATTTTCTGAACATTTGACATTGATATCATTGTAGGTGTGAGAGTAAAAACTAGTATTCCATGGTTTTAGCTCTCAAAATTTTGCTCCCAGAAGTAGAACAACTGTTCAGAGTTCAGAAAAAAACCAGCAATTGTTGACATGTCAAAACAAAGCTGTACTAAAAATTAAGCTGCTGTAAATCTGAGTTCACTTAGATCATTCCTAAAAAACTTTTTTTTAAAAAAGTTGATCCTAGATCACCTGTTAATTAGGAAGAGCAGTAGAACACTGATTTAATGTGAAAAGATGTGCTTAAAAGCTGTATTGGAGACAACTATGATAAAGTTTTGAATTCTTCCTTATCTTTCAAATATCTGGATTATAATTTGTTTAAAAAAAAAAAGGACCAGATACAGAAGGTACAGGATTTGGACAGAACTTCTCACTACAATTCAGTGCTTCCTATCCAAATATGGATACCATTTAGAGGCCATTTTTGAAATGTTATCAGTCAACAGCTACGTGGGCATCAGCGAATCAGAAAACACACCTTAGGATTTTGTTCTTAAATTATATAAGTTAGATAAAACTACCCTGTCCAGCAAGTTCCGAAGTTTTCAAACGTTAAGGCAACTTTCATTACTTTCCAGCTAAACAGTATTATAAAAAATAAATGTCACTTCAAACTGTATATACACAGTGACAGCATAGGTTTAGCTAGAAAGTATCTTTAGTACATTAATAAAGTGTCTCATAATATTACCAAGGTTATATCAGGTGCTTGAGTGTATGTGCAATTGGAGTGGCTGCAATAGTTAAAGTACTGGTTTCAAAACAGAGCGCAGTGAACGTCCCTCCTTGGTGAGCTCTCGTGTCACACACATACATGGCAGCGGCACGGCCTCCTCTCTTCTCTCCACAGCGTTGTAGCTACACTTCTTCAAGTGGTCAGCCATGCTCACGACGTCAGCAAACTTCCACTCATTCACAGTACAAAAGGCTGTACTGAAACGCCAAACCTAGAAAATAAGCTGCGCTTAGACTCACAATGTTTTAAGATACCTGAACTCAGAGCAGAAAATTACATGCTTGTGCTAAAAAACTTTCAGGTAATGTTGTCAATAACTCGTACTAAAAATCAACATGACAAAAATACACTATACAGAATTTAGTATTGTTAGTCCCAGCCTGATTCAGACTCCAAGACAACTCTGAACACTGGGAAGAAACAAAGGCAATATTTTTTGTGTCCACAAAATAGATACAATCAGAAGTTAAATTACAAGGTATTTTAAGACCAGCCACAACAGTTCGTTTCTTCTCAACTTCTGCAGCTCCAAATGAGGGCTGCAAACACTGCAGTTTGGGGTGAGGAGAATGGTAAAAAACTGTATTACACAAAGGTCATCGAAAGGTTTTAAATTATTTCAATACTTAAGGCATTCAATACCAAGGCAATAAGATATAATCTAGTCAGGTTTGAAAAGAAAAATTGCTGTAAACACTACACAGGCAAGAAAAACAAACTTTGTAGGCAGCTTTCACGCTTCTGTGTAATATTGATCTTAAAGTAAAGCATGAAGTAATCTTTTAACATTGTAAAATATTGGAAAAAACAGAAGTTAATTTACTTATATCCAGCAAAAACTAGACAGACTCTACTTCTACTTCTCCAAGTGTGGAGAAGACCTGCAGCAATTTTCACTTTTTCTACACAACAATCTCTTTCTTGAAAGATTATTATACCAAAATCCAGTAATAACAGACATCATATTAAGAGAAAAAGCAGAAACAGGACTGATATAATACTTTCCCTTTCACATTCAAAATAAAAAAAATAACTTACCTTTTCTTTTACCTGCCAAGAACTTCCTTCTGGACACTTTCTCTTCTCCCAAAGCAGTATCACCATGCCACGTGCTTGAAGCAAGCTTCCACACACATCTCTCATTAAACGTGACACTCTCGAAAGCTGGCATAAACTAAAGCCATCTAGAAAACTAGCAATGTGCTGCAGCACCTCAAAAGGTAGACTACTCAGATGGTCATTGTGTAGTCCAATTAAGCAGCTTTTTGCTGGTTCTACTAATACTGTGGATATACAAGGCTGAACTCCAAATGACCGTAAGTGGCGGTCGTGAATAATTTTTGCCCCTTGTGTTGAAGGGCAAAACCTTCGTTGAGAATATGTACACCCATAATATGCCAAAGGACACCTCTGCTCCATCCAGCCATTAAGGCCAGCATGAATGTCTCCATGGACATTCTTAAAATGCGATGAAAATTCATTCCTTCTAAACAACTGTCCACAAACAAATGTAAACATTGAACGCTGTTTTGTTTGGTATCTAGCCACATATTCCAATACCAAATCCAATCCAAGGGTCTGGAATGGACTTGGATTTGAGAGCTGTGGGTTGGCATGATCACATGCAGAAGCTGAAGCTATTTCCCCCACCATTGTATTTGTGGCCAATATAGCAGATGGGAGAGAAAATGTTTGGGTCCCAAAGTCAACGTGATACACATCGACAGCACGACTTTCTGATATCCCCCTACCTCCAGGAGAATCTCCTAGGCAAAACAACAGAGCTGCAGTGATTAGATCAATTCCCTGAAGACCCATAGGATCTTCTGTTATCTCCAAATCTGATGTATCAACAGCTTTGTCTTCTTTCGATGTTGACCAATAATGGTTAACAAGGAATCTGTATGATCGGTGCCGTAAAAGTGAAAATGCATCTATGTTTCTCAATCTTTCTTGCTCCACTTGTCTCTCTAACATTTCTTCTTCATTAGCATTATGGGGAAGTAGTACATGATTAGCATTGCCATTAACTAAGTGATCAGCTGGTATTACTTCAACTTGGGCTGTTACAGGGCAGGAGCTGCAGGACTGTAATGCTTCATCATCATGAGATTCAGTACATTCACCATTTGCTACACTGGACGGTTTTGAATTGGACTCACCAAGATCTTCACTGTGGTCCAGCACCTTTGAACATTCATTTTCTACATGAAAGCCATTACACAAAAGTGAGGAGTTACTGAGGTCTAGATTTAAGTCATTGTTTTGCACTACATCATAACAAATATCACAAGAACCATTTTGCTCCATTTGTGAATTTTGACTCAGGCTATCAAAGTTAATTCCCCCAACCGCTCCTACATTATCTTCATCTGGATTTTCAGAGTCAGACTTTTTATCCTGAATAATGCCACTAGGAGCTTGTTCTTTAATCCTGGGATCTTCTTTCATTTCATGTGGTGAAATGCAGAGGTTTGAACTTAACATACCAATGTCCCTTGTAGCAGTGTTAAGGATATCCAGAGCAGCAGCTAAACTCCTCGTTGTTTCTACAGTAGCTTGATAAAGTGCACCGTAGGACTCTTCATCTACAGGCATCAAACCATTGGTATGCACTGTATCGGGGGCACTTGATTTGACAGAGGTTTGCTCTCTGGATTCTTGTATTTGTTCACCTGCTTTTGACATCATAGTTGCTACTTTAAGTGATTCTAATAACATGCGCTGGTCTTGAAGAGCTAAAGCCATATCTAGCTGCTCCACTTCATCAACATCTTTACTCAGGTTTTCATAAGATTTTCGGTCAGCATAACTGACTGGCCATCTATTCCACTCCATGGTACAACATACCACACTTGCTGGACAAATTTCTAGATGATCAGCAATTTTATTTCGAGCTACTATGAAGGGACATCCAAAGCCACTATTCAAACAAGGCACTCTTTCAAGTGGACATAACATGCGATGTTCCTCAGCTTTACATGAGTGAAAAACTGCTCCACAAACCAAGGGGCAGCCAATCAAATCACAGGAAATGCCCGGCTCTGGTCTGGTCATACAACGACGGCTGACACAGTTCACACAGTGTAAGTGTTGCTGATGATCCTCCATGATTGTAAATCCAATTCTGATTAAAGAGAAAGGAGACAACAGCATGGAATATTAACTCAATATTGTTAATACTTACTAGCTACTATTTGCAGTTTTGCATGCTTGATCAGTAGACATTTTAAGAAAACAAGTATGTAACATCTTATTACAAAGAAATGGTGCTCAAAAAGTTTGGCTAAAAATTGAAAAACCACATTTGTATCAGAGCCCAGAACATAGACTATGCACTTATTTATCAGGTCTAATGCATGCAACTTAAGTAAAAATGTTGTATAATTGTTGACTGTGGAATAGCCCTTTTTCAATTAGATCATTCCATGAAAAACTAAGCATGACCTTTGACTATATAGCCAACTACTAAAATTATAAATGATACAATTGCACAGAGTACAGAGACAAAAGAAACGAAACCAGATTCATCCTCATGTCCAATTCTCTAAATTAAACAGAGGCAACCTGTTCCCCAGGCTGCCTGCTACCACCCTAAGTGCTGCCACCCTCTTCTTGCAGTTCCCTTTAAGGCAACTGCAGCCTTCAGAGAGCATCTCAATTCCATGCTATGTCCCATTCTCTCCCCACTCCCTGCTTCTGACAGACTGCAGTCCTTTGCAACAACAGCTCTTCACTCTTTTTCTTCATCTATAGCCTACAGCCCCTCCCTTTACTTTCTACAGTAGTGGTTGTACAAGGGTTGCAATAATATTACATAATTACATTACATATTAAGTAAGTCCTTTTATTTCACTGAAAACATTAGCTGCCAACATGGTCCTACCTATATGTCCACTTCAACCCACAAAAGGTAGTTTTTTTTAATGCATCCGATGGCTGCTCTGATCACAATAGCAGCAGTTCAAAGTGTAAGGATAACAAGAAGTCTGTAAAACAAGGCCAAACAGCAATAAAAATCAAAATACATATACATCCATGGTGCAAACTGTAACAACACATTGACACCAACAAAAAATTAAATTCCTTCTTGTGGCATGGAAAAATAAATAAAAAACAAAGGGAAAAAAGAAAAAGAAGAAGAGTAACCTTTGTGTCTTTGTATCACAATTAGAGAAAGTTTGAGGCTGCTCTCTAGCTGGAGTGCAGGCCCACACAAGTTACCAAGCTCTCCCCTATGCTCTTACAAACTCCCTCTCAGAAGCAACACCAGTAGGGATTAAAGTTCAGAGGTATCAGAGAATGACTTGCCCAGAGCCAAATCTCAAAAATACTGTTTCAAAAATACATTGCTCAGTTCCATCCTTTCCTTACTCCTCCCTCTCTAGCAATTTTCTTGAGAAATAAAATGCTCAAAAAATTTAAGATTAATAAAAATGGTTCCTTATTTTGCTAACAAGTGCTCTCACACATTGTCTTTAGACTAAACACTTCAGGTTTAATGCATTAAAGCTACTCAAATTAAAATTACTCTAAACTATAAAAAGAAAACTCCTTCTCTTCACACTGAAGGTAAAAGGAAACTAAAGTGCCTTTTAGACATTCCACTTTAAATAATTTAAAGCATTTAAATATAAATCTATGTGACACTTCACTCACTTTTATTCTTTTATAATGCTTTGAAATTCATGCCAACTTTAAGCTCAATCAGTTCTCATCCCCCCATGCGTCGTAATTTGGATAACTTAAATATTTTAGCCACCCACTCTCCTGAACGCTTTTAACAAAAAAGCATATGTGCTACACTTAGCAGGCAAAACACAGCTGAATTTCTCCCACCATACCTTAGCATTAATATACTGAGTAACAGTAAGTTTCAAATAAATTGTTAAGTGTATCAGTCACTGGACTCAGTGACTGACCCGTTCAATGTTTTTGCAAACCTCTCTGGCACACAACCTGCTTTTGACTTGCAAATTAAGTCAGATAGCATCTACTACGAAGAGATTAAACATGTACAGTAAAGAATTAAAAAATTATTTGACTTCTCTGAAGATAATTTTAGTTCTTCCAGCAAAGCCCTCTCTGAGTTATTCTTGCCAAATACTGTGGCTTGTTGCTAAACCAGAGAAAATCTCAGAAATTTCCATTAATCCTGAAACCAAACTACTTCTCAAGTGAACAGGTGAACAGAAATCAAAAGGAAGCTCTCGGGTTAAGTGGGTATTTTAAAGCGCGTAAGACAAAATGGAAATAGCACTGAAAAAGACAATTGCTAGCTTATAATGCCAGGGCCTTTAGAGAGCCCAGCCCCTGCTGCATCTATCTAAACAAACAGAGTCCTGCTCCCATAAAGCAAGAGCCTGCTCACTTCAAGCTGGCCATGCAGCCAGCATGCAGGTGTGTTCAGGGCAGCAGCACTTCAGACTCTCTTAAGATGGGACAGTATGTCGCTAACCGGGCTCAGCTGCAAAGATCACATCTGCCCGTGAGGGTACCGGAGATGATCTCTGCCTCACTGTGGAGGTTATGGATGCTCTCACCCTATCAAGCGGCTTCACCATCCACTTGACAGTATCCCAGGTGAAAAGAGGGCACTCGTGTCACGAGCTGCCACTGCCCTTTCCCACAGGGTGGAAAAGCTGGGGAGAGTCTGACAGCAGCTCGGGGCAGCGCTGTCAAGACTCGCAGGACGCCCGGAGTGGGCGTGTTCCTCCACAGCAGCGAGGGGCTGCCCCGCGTGCAGCCGCCGCAAGGCTCCGCGCTGGGCACAACCCAGGCGTGTCGAGCGGCTGGAGACACGTGTCCACTCCAGACCCTCATGGCTGCCTGTAGCCCATTCCATATCGATTGTGACACTTGGACTGAAGTGGGAATTTCCCATCAACGCTATCAGATCATGTCAAGATGTATCGCATGACAGCAATGTGAGCCAAAATTCTACTAATTTTGGGCAAGGTGGATGAGCCACCTTCATTTAACTCAGAAAAGGGATATATGTCAATTATGTTGGAAAAATAGCACACGCTACTAAGCCAGCACTATTCTACTGCTTCTAGGCCAAAGCTGGCCCACATGCAGCAGTTCGGAACACAGTCAAACTGAGCTCATGTTTGTCTACACCCTTTCTGGAGACATGCCCTAAATTAGTCAACCATCATTAAATACTATCTTTAAATAGCTGAGCTTACACAGAACATTCTATTAAGACAGTAAAACATCCTCCTCCCCAGCACACTATCTTGGTCTTTACAAGTCAGATTGTGAAACCTGAGTTGCACAATGATACTGGCTTTTTTCAGGCTACTGAACTCCTTTCACTTATAAGCTAATACTCATCAAAACTTAATTATCTCATATAAACAAATGACCTTTCAAAGTAAGAAGAAAACAAAATCAGGTGAAAACATCAAATATCACTAACAGACAGCATGTGAAAGCCAAAGCTGACAGTAAAATCCCAAGGCTTATCAATAGCTAAAGGCTAATTTGTTCTACTACAAATGCTTCAGGTTGGTTTTATCAAGAAACAGTTATGCACAAAATCAATTAAATAGCTGAAGTAACTTATTCTCTACGTTTCTATAAATAAGAATTTTGCTGTCACCAAGAAGCTTAAAATTCAATACTTTGGCTCATTTTCTAAACATATAATTTAAAATATCTTCAGACATCAGTAGACCATCACTGGAACATTCACTAAAATTCTGCGTTCTGCTAACAAGCCTTAACTCCTCAGCACCTGCTGCAAAACTTGAATTTAGTCAGAATGCTGCATTTTAAGTTACTACAAAGTCTCTTTAAATATATTAAATATCCTTTTATGCATTTTTAATTTTAATACTTCAGCTTCAAACTCAACAGCTGTTTTGGGGAGTCATGAGTTCCTGGACTGCTTGAACTACTTCAGGCTTCTGATATAACTCAATTCTTATATTGCAAATTAAGTCCAAAGGAAAAAAAAAATGACCCTATCAAACTGGTAAAATAAACAGATAAGACCTCAAGAATTAGCACACTGATTAATCAGCAAATGGCCATGACTCACTCTATTTTGTAAGCTAACTCTGTAAACTCCAGAACTCAGCACCTCTTTCATTCATAGATTAAGAGCATTCACATATGAATAATTTCCCATTAAAGAACCACAACCACTGTATCATTAGTACCATACTAAGAACAAGAACCTCCCTCTTCCCAAATATTGCTTTGTAAAGAAAAAAAACTGTTGAGTAAAGGGGAGATAAAGAAAATTCTCACTGGAAGTAACAAGTCCTTTTATTTCCTTTAATACAGCCAACTGAAAGGGCTAACAAAGAATGTCATTGCTGACATAAAGAAAAATGCCTGTCATTAAAACATGTACCAATAATATTTACAGTGTTTATATCCCATTGTGTTCCTTGTCACAATATGTTCAGAAGACAGTGTCAGATCAATGACTACAGCAAGAAGGAGCAGCTGTCTTTTTCTGATAGTGTAGCGTCAGCAACAAGCTTCAGTTCAGGGTGACAAAGTACATACACTTAACTGTTACTAGCAGAGAAACCTAAAAATACATCCCATTCCAGAGAAGTGACCACTGCTCACAGAATTTGTGCCATCACTTGATGTTATTGCACATACTATACAGTCAGCTGACTAAATCAGCCAGAACATGCTTTGAAAATCTGTCATAATTAAAAGGATTAAAATTCCAGCTACTACAGCCACGTGATTTCCAGCTGCTGTTGTAACACAAACATTAAAATAGCATAATAACGGTTTCAGACACACACAATGCTTCAGCTGCAAGTACAAGCTCTCACATTCTTCTATACCACAAAAACTGTACTTAGTATTCTCAGATCCAAAGCCTGCTTGCTCACTCTCTCCTGTAAGAATTCTTTGGGGCCAATAAGACAGGAAATCACAGCAATCATTACTGTTACTGGAGCCTTCTGTTACACAGGTCCGTTTTATTCATCAAACCTATAAAGCTCAACTACCTTTGAGACTCTTTTATCAAATTCAACTGAACAGATCAACAGGTTCTTAAATTACTGCTTCAAGGAAGTAGAAGACTAGAGACACACAAGCTGTACTACAGGTTTAAACTCCCAGGAGCATCCAAATTCACCCACAAGCAAATACATGCAAACCGTACTAAAAAATTCCCTTTTGTTTTGGACACTGCAGAAGTGATGCCTTAAGTTTTAGCTTTTATATTTTTCAGATCCTGTACTGCATTAGTGTATAACTCTGAATTTCATACAGAGTGTTAGTAAGCTCTCATCACAGTTTGGTCAGACAAAACAATCCTTCCAGGCCTGAGAACCAAGGTCATCATCACAGCCTCAGGCCTGAAAAGGATAAACAAAAGTAAATTGGGGGGGAGCGGAGCAAACTGGGGGAATGTGACTTCATCACTGAAGCTGTAATTGGACAATTAACCCCCAATATGCAAAGAGACCAAACTTGTATCTGCCCGAAAAACTCAGATGATGTGACCGTCATCCATCTTGGGTGTAGCCTCTGCAAGGTTCCTGCACTACCCAAGATGTATCTGGTTAAAGGCCTTTAATAAGTACTTCATTTTCTAACTCTGTCTAGCCTGTGTTCTAGGTAGCCAGTCAAAGGCATCAGAAGCAACAGCTGTATTTCTCAATCCTCCATCTTTTATCCAGGTTTCTGTCAGGAACTTCTCTTTATAAGGCCAAACTTAAAATCTCAACCTTACACAATACTAATTACCACCTCCCACCCCTAAGTTCATCAGGATAACCCTGATTTCTGTTACAACAAGGTAGACCAGGGAAGCTAAAACTATATTCAAAACAGTTGGATGGAGGAGCATTCACTGCATTCTCAACATAAATTCATCCACAACAAATACAAGAGCATCTTTCCAGGCTAGAAGTGACTGCACATACAGAATATACCAGAATGAGTCAACATTAATTTATTGTTAACCACTGAAAACAGCTCCAACTGAAAAGAGCTCCAATTACTAAAGCCCAAACTACTACATAAGCAGTAGTAAGCAGTACTTCAACCATTACCATCACAGTCTACAGCTATTATTATGTATTACACAAAAGAAAAAGGTTACACTAAAACATTGCTTTTTACTGCAAGGAATAAAACCCTCAGGGAGACACATACTTCCAGAAAGATTCTAGTTTTATCAGTGGTCTAGCATTGAAGGAATATATACTAGCATCAAAGTTACCTATCCACCTCACAAACAAATCAGACCAAAAAAAGAGAAATCTTAACCACAGCAGAAATAACAAGCACTAGAATTATGGAGAATTGCCAACCTTATAAAGAAGACTTTTTCATGTCTGCCCCTGCCCCAAATATCCCTTCTTCCTAGTGGCAAACCATCTTTCTACCATTCAGAGAATACAGTGAAATTATTTCCTCCCAAATCATTGCAGTCAAAAAAAAAAAAAAAAATAGAATTCAAGGGGAAAAGAACCAAAGCAAAACACTGCTTTGACTGAAGTGGACCCTCCACTGATGCCCTATGTGTCTGGCTTTGTTACATATTAGAACAGAAGCTCTGATAAAATGACAGAACACTTTCTTCTATTCCTGTTAAATTCAGTTAAAAGAGTGCTAAAAATCGAAAGCAAAAGTACTAGGCTTTTTTTTAGAGTACTTTTGTGACAGATGTGCCATGCATTCTTGCTTCCTTGACAGATTCCTCAGAGAAGAAACCCAAAGACCTCCATGTGCCTTTGCCCGCAAACAGACCCAGGACAACCGCACGAGGAAAAGCTACGCTTACTGCATGGCTCAGGCACAAAAGCACTCTACCTGTTGAGATGGTGACAGGGCAGAATCAGCTACAGAGCCAGCAGATTTCATGTGTAAAGCACGTCTGAACTTGAACACAGTGTGACTCCTTGACTGCTGCAGATTCTGTAAGAAATGAAATCAGAAGTAAGGTTTCATTTCAGGTGTAGACATTACTTTCTCTATGTACAATCCCCTGAAAAGGTCATGCACTTACACTGTCTGGGGCTACAAACACTGAATTTTTTGCAGATTTTATAGGAATATAAACAAGTTTTTAACAGATTTCCCAAGTACAACCTAAGTTCTGCCATTTTAGCTTATTGCTAGCTAATAGTCACACTGGCTGGTAACTTAATTATATTTAAGGCTGTAAGAGATTATTAAAAGTTATTCTGACCTACTACACTTAATTCACTGCTCTAACCACTTCAGGAAAAGAAAACAAACTTGTATGAAAGATTGCAACAGCTGGAGAACTAAACGAAATAAATAAAGTTTGATTCTTTTACAAACTGCATTTTAGTCTAGTTAAAATTTGCCCATCTTCAGTCTTCATACATGGGAACTTATTAAGCAGTTGCTTACTATCAAAAAGCTTTTTACTGTAACAAGATGCTTCTAACGTTCTTTCATGCCCAAGGATTACCACTAAAACTTAAAGGGAGGTGAAACCAAGGTGATATGCCCAAAGGAACAATGACATTCTTATCCCAATACCAACTCACAAATCCTCCAGAAAAGCAGGAAAGAAAATAAGCCATTTCTCAGTAACCAGAAACAGAACTACTGGAAAAAATAATGCATTCTGTATTACTGTTTTAACCACCCAAAAGAAACCAAAAATAAATCCTTCTTACGTAATATTTTAATTCATACATGCTGCTGCTGAAGAATTCCTGACCTCTGCATACTTACAGAAATCAGGCCAAACATCTCATTAATATACTGTTTCAGGTCTTACTACACAAGTTTAACCAGGTCCCACGGCAAAATGAGAAAACAACTTTAAAGTAAATAGCCTATGAAAGCAACTTCTCTCCAACATCCTACACTGAAGTGCAATTTCATGTATTCTGTCTATATCAAGTTATTTTTTCTGCTAAAAATTTTTCTTGTTAGTAGACAATAGCCTGACTAATATGCAGCAAAATAGACAGCACTCAAAAAAATTTAACAGACATACCCACAAGGATGCCTTATCAGATTACACTGAAGTAGAAATTATGGGAGTTTGTCTCAAAATACTTCGAAAAATTTGAAGTAAAACAAAAAAAAAATTGGTATTATAGGACAGAGTTTAAACAACTTTAATCTATTCTATTTTCAACTATTTAGCTTTCTTATGAAATGAAAGACAATTTTTGCAGCAACTGTCAGGCTTTTCCCCCTTCCGAGCTGCTTGGTTTTAAAACTAACAAAACAGTAAAAAAAAAAAAAGAAAAAAAAAGAAACTGTTAAATAAGACTATTGTCTAAACAAAACCTCACCTATTTCAAACAGCTGATGACAAAGCAGGGAATGTAGCTCAGAGTGAGTATGTTATACCAGCTCTTTCAATATTTTTCTAACATGAATGAAGAACTGGAAAACACAAACATCTTCACTACAAGTCTATACAGGGTTTGAGGACATACAATTATTCATCAACTTGTTATCTCTAATACCATTTAGACCGCCTTTTCCAAATGTCAACAAGCTTGGTGTTTTTTCTTTTTGCCTGAGGACTCCAGCTGAATGATCCTATCCAAACACATTCCTTATCTGGTGACAACAGTGACTCAGACAAAACAAGGTTTTGTAAGAGCATTAAAGCTTTGCCAATAAAGCATGCTCCTATAAAGATCCTATTTGCAGTGAATTTATCACACCAACAAATTTGTCTGTCAAACAGGACTTCTGGAAAACTACAGTTTGTACTAGAGATGTTTCTAAGCAGACAAATAAAAGTCTGAACTTGAACAAAACACCATCCACCTTCCAGCACCTCTGTAGCAAAGTCTGAACCAAGTATCACAATCAGCCTGAACCACTACCTAAAGTTTTACAGGAACAGCTACTACATATAACTACACCACTCAGAAACTCACCTCACCACACCTCCCATTCTCAAGCCTTAAGTTTAGATCTATCACTTTTTCACCATGAGTTCACATTAAGAGCTTAGATCAATGTTGGATATTTGTTAAGAAACAGCTCAATCTACTCAAGTGAATGTTCTACTGACTGCAGAGGTTTGCAGGGTCATGAAGCTTCAAACAGCATTAACAGATTACTATAAAACTATAATGAGACACAAAGTGTCGCATCAGAAACTATTAAAAACAGTAGCTTCCAAAGTAAGTCAGAATCTAGAACTCCCCTGCCATTTTAACTCTCTTGGCCTGTTTCAGACCAGTTTATATTACAAGACTTTTCAGTCTTCTTCCTTCATTTAATATTGAGATTAGACAGTGTCTTGACAGTTAGGACAGCTTACACAGATTTCTCTGTAACCATCAATAATGGAAAAATTAGTTTCTATGTGATCTGTTCAGGAATTCTTACACCCCTTTTACGATCTAACCATCTCACCAATCGATAATGTATCTTTATTCTTATTATGTAGATAAGGAAACTGAAGGGAAATTGTCACCAGTACAATGATGACTATACATGATTCCCTTCTCCCATCTTTATTCCACTGGATCTCATTGCCAGAAGCAACCAAACATTTGCCTTCTTTTAGACAGAGCCTACCAAAGAAACAGGTCTATCAATAAGAGGGAAATTTTGTTCCTTTAAGTTCAGTTGGACTGAAGGCAAAGCAGGGGTTTCTTAACCAGCTGAAATCTGCAGCAGCCGCAGGAACTCATTTGAAGATTAATACCCATACGCTTTCTTCTTCACAAAGTTGTAGACTACACCCTCTGATGTAGACACTCTTTACAACCTAAAAACCTGGCTGTCCAAAAACATGCAGAAATCTTGTCCAGAAACTTTCCAGCCAGATACTTCTTGTTAAACGCAGCACTTATTTTGCCCATTAAACACTGAAGTAGGAGGCAGGGGAATATAACCCAAATTTAAGAAGTTAATTGAGTAAATGCAGAATTTAGTGCAAAAGAAAGAATATTCAGGCAACAGAGTGAAAGCATTTTGTCCATTCTGCTGAGATTCTCCTGTTCTTCTAACTTTAGAAGCAAATCAGAGAAGAGACCCCAAAAGTCTCAGCTTGCAATACAATCCCAATTCCCTCTCTCTAATCTATTTCTTCTCTAGATGAAACTTGACCATTATGGAGAAATTCCACATAGATATTTACATGCATACAGAGTGGAAGACAGAGTAAAGCTACCAATGCATTTTTCAGTATTCCAGGTACTCGACTTGCTTACCAACAAAGTTCCTCTAATATTTTTTTGTACTTATGGGAGAGGAGTGCAGAGGGGAAGGTCATAAATAACTGACATCCTCCTCAAATGGGATGCATGAACCGTAACCCCCCAAAATCACAGCACAAGTTAAGGTGTATCACATCAATGTAAAGCAGAAGGCAGTAGGTTTCCAGGTGAAGGACTTAACTCCATCAAGTACTCCACACCATTTCTAGAGAAAGCAGATGAGATATCTTGCCTTAAGTGCTAGCACAAGCAAGGTGAGGCTGTTACTTCAGGGGCACCGGGTTTGGACTAGTATAGTAACAAACACTTATCTGGCATATTAACAACATAATCAGCAAAAGGGAAACAAGGATTATGAAAAGCTCAGCAGCCAAATCCGAGTAGAGCTTTACAGAACAAAAGAAAGGCACCTCTCCAGCCCACGGGTTATTTCTCTTAAGAATTTTGAAGACCTGCTGCGAACAACAGCGACGCTGGAACTTTTGCAAGTGAGGCCACACAACTGTTCCAACACGCGAGCCGTTCAACAAGCTGCTGTCATCTCCCTGTATGCTTCTGATTGCCGACCCGTGGGGTTACAGGAGTACAGCCACACAACCCTCGTTACCTTCGTAAAGGAGAGAAACAAAGGCTCCACCGCATGTCAAAAATAGGCCAGTAAAAAAAGGGACTGAGAGAAGAGAGAAAACACCACCTCTTGCACGGTCCGAGCACATCTACTCGAAATAACACAAACACGGGGGATTAGAGAAGGATTTCGGCAATACCTCTGGATTATTTGCTCTCTTCCCCCTCCTTTCAGGCAAAAAGGCGACTCTCCGACTGCGGTCTCCACAGCACCAGGCAGACCCCGGCCCTACGCCCTTCCCACGTGCTATCGCGACACCTCGACAGCGCTGGGACCACGGCGGGGTCAGAGGAACCGGCTGCGGCACAGCTCGGTCCGCCGCCACCCGAAAGCCCGGCGGCAGCGGCCACCCTACATGGCCCGGCACGGCCGGCACACACCCGGCGCTCCGGGCCCCGCGCGGAACCGGGGGCGGGCGAGGAGGAGGCGACGCCGGCGGAGCCGCACATCGAGCGCCCCGCGGCCTCTTCCAGCCGCGACCCGTCAGGGGCGGCAGCGGGGAGGTGCCCCCGGG
>VXBQ01011268.1:82973-95093 GCA_013400175.1 Phainopepla nitens | reverse complement strand
CTCCCGCTGATGCCCCCGCGGTCCCCCCGCCTAGGCTAGAGCAGGCTGGGCGCCAGCTCCTCTGAAACTCTTCAGCAAAATGTATTTCCTCAGCGGCTGGCCCAAGAGGCTTCTGTGTCCTCTGGAGTCCCTGGAGCAACCGCTTCACATACAGACAGATCCCCAGAGAGCTTTCTTCGCAGTTTTGTTCCCATCTCAGCTAAGCATCTGGTACTGCAGAGGGAGTATCCATCGTCTTATAAGGTCTCGGACCCTGCTCTCCGAGATGAAAAGACCTGTCGTGTGCTATTTTTTTTTCCTTCTTCCAGAAACGGTTGTAAAATTTCGTGCAACTTCACAGGATATTCCGGTGTTCCTGAAACTGAGCGGTTGTCCACGATGTTTAGTGGTAGCGCTGTAGTCTTAAGAAAATATGCAGCGTCAATCTGCTTGCAGTTAACACCGGTTTTTCCTAAAAAATGAGACTTCCAAGCAACTTTTTTTTCGAGACTGTACATTCTGCTCGTGCTTAATGTGACTCCTTACTCCTTATTTGTAGCAGTGTGGGGTTTTTTGCGTATATGCTTCATGTCTTTCACCTTTGTGTTTTCTGTGTTTTATGTAAAGGAGCACATGAAAATAGGAGATATGAAACCCTCTTTGTGAAACACAGAACAAATGCTTTCACTACCCAGAATGTAATAACGTAGAAGTTCACAAACTTTTATTTTTATGGAAAGTTTAAAAGTTTTGTGGCTCTAACAGAAGACTACTCATGGCTTCTGCAGGAAAGGTGCTGGTCTAGCTATATCTAGTTTGCAGCTGTGTGAATAAATGGCATTAACTGCCTTGCTTTTAATTCACATTGTATTCGTGTGGTAACAAAAATGCTGTTTATCAGTTTGATTTGATGCAGTCAGTGAAAACTATGATACTGACTTTAAATTTTGCTGCTGGATCCTTTTAAATACTGCCTAGATTAGACCCTAAATCTGTCTATAAATATCTCTAGATCCAGGTGGTTTATAGAGTTCATCTTAGATTACCAGGGAAAACCCACAGCCCAGTTTTAGAAAGCTGATACTGAAGGATGTTGAATGACAGTCATAGCCTTAAAATCTTGTTTTAAGTTTTGCAGAGATTTCATCATATTGTTTTATTGTGCTCAGTAAGGCTGTTCATAGTCCCTGTCTGGGGTGCTGGTGCTGTTTTTTGAGCCTAGGTAGGCAGCCAGCACACAGTCCTCCCAGTAGCTTTACTGTGTGAACATCCTCATCTGGCCTCTGTTTTCTTAGGCTTGTGGCACACGGTTTATGTACACATAAAGTGCATGAACTTCTTAGCTTTTGCCAGTTGTTGAACCTGTAGTTGTAGTCTGTCAACACAGCAGAACTGATCTTTTCCGTGGAAAGATGTAGAAAACAACAGGCTCATGAAATGCTTCACAAGATGTGCCCTGTTGTCTAGAGTGTAGTTTACTTTATGCTCTGTTCTCAAGGACGAGGTTCATTAGCTTGCATGCTTGGACTTGAAATGCTTGTTTTGAAATGTTAAACATTGTATGACTGGCTACAGGCAGAGCACTAAAAGAATTCTCTTAGTGCAGGAGAGTTGACTAAACTCACAGGTCATTAATATTTTTTAAAATAGATTTTGATTCAGTTTGTAATGGGTGCTTTTGAGGAAGGTGCTGACTTTGATAGGCCCAACTGCTGACTGACCTTAAACTGAAAAAAGTGTTACAGTCCATGGCCTCTGTGGACAACTGGCTGTTATCAAAAACTTGTAAGAATAAAGGTTTTGGTCAAGGTAATTTTTAAAGAAAATTTTTTGTATTATTTTTATGTATGTAGCTGGGGTCCTGAATGTGGTTTGTTGTTTTTTTTTTTCCTCCAGGCTTTTCTCTTTTTTTCAGTTTCTTGTTTGTTTTTGAAGGTGAAGCTTAAAGTCATGTGTTTGAAATTTGATAATATGTAATGACTGCATTCTAGAAAATGTTTTCATTTGTCAGAAATTCAGTCTTTGGAATAAGGATAAATTCTAGTCAGGTTGCACTAACTCGATTTCTTGTCACAGAAAAGCCTTCAGGCTGGTGTTCTTGTTAAGACTTGTTACTATCTCAACTACTACGTATCAAAGGTTTCATTTAAGAATGAGGTGATGAGACTGGGAAAGTTCTGGTCTGAAATTTTCAAAAAGAGGGCTCTTTGAAATGCTTCCAGGTGTGTGAGTTTACTTTCAGTATGTGTATTTTTAAGGTGGCATAGTAATGTTTAAAACTTCTTTTCACCTACTGTGTGCTAAGAACTAGTGGAACTAAGAAAAATTGATCCCCAAATGTGGATTGTTTCCTGTTTTGGAATCAATATAGATACCAAGACTCAAAACCAGGTAACTGGTGTTGAAAAAGACCAGATAGAATTCTACTACTGTTTTTGAACCACAAGGTTCTTGACTATTTTACATGTTAGGAGAGGTTGGATTGTGGATTGTAAGTAGAGAAAACGACTTAGGTGAATGGTTTTGATCATGCACTAGTATTGGTGAAAGGTTGTTGAGCACAGCCCCCCAGATAGGTTGGCATTTATTTATGAATTACATGCATGTGCTACTGTACTAGTATACATTGTCAAGCATACACAGCACAGTCTACTTCTATTTCGTTTGTTTGGAAGGGACCTACACGGGTCACCTAGTCCAACTGCCTGACCAAATCTGGGTGACCAGAAGTTAAATCACGATGTTAAGAACATTGTTCAAAGGCTCTTGTACAGTAATAGATTCTGGGCATCAACCACGTCTCTTGGGTGCCTGTTCCAGAGTTTTAAAGGAGGAAAAAAGAATGAGGTAACACTAAAATCAATACATTTTAAAATTTTTACTTTGTTTTATTTTTCAGTGGTACACAAAATCCTTTCTTGCTCCCCATTGGATTCTGTTAAATACACCCCACTGTGGAGGCCTCTGCTCCAAGCATTTTCCTTAAATCAGAAGTTTTAGGTGCAGATACAGTTGATAATTCCTTGACACATTAGAACCAGCATAACTGTTTTCATTGATAGCATGGAAAATCTTGTCAAACATTTTCATTCGGGTAGTTTTAAGTACTTGGATATTTGAAATGAGAAACGTCAGTGAATGATACAACCTTTCTGGAATGCTATAATGAAATTATTGCTGTTTAATAGATTGACTTGGGAGCTGAAGATGAGGTTTCACAAGGCAGCTGTGCAGTCTTGTGTGTTCATGGTCTTTCCTGCTTGCACCTGTATTTTAATTGATCTTATGGTGGACTAGTGATATGATACCTTTTTGCAGTGCTGTTAAGCTTAATGAACAAATAGAAGCCTGTTTATATAGTTGATGAAAGGATCAAAGGAATATTGTAGTTGGCCCTTTGAAAGTGTTATTCCTTTGACAGTTGTGGCTTTAATTTCAAATTGGTTTAGTTATCTCTTGAATTCTAGAAATTAATCCATAGGGCTCTAGGTATTAAGGGACAAGGTGATGCAGCTAAGGAAGTAGGTGTCGTAGAGGAGTGGAGTTCCCTGCCTAACCCTTGACAAGTGAGTTACGTGCAGCAAGAATAGTCTGCTGACGTAGTTGTAACAAATAAATACGGTTCAGTGTTTCCTTTCTTTAGTATTAACAAACTTGTGACAATGACAGGAATAAGTACTGGCCTTGAATATTTAATGAGAACTCCTGTAGGTTGTTGGGACTAGCTGCTTTAACTGTCAGTCAAAACCAGTTTTGTGTGGCTTTGAAGACCGTCTTTGTCCCATCTGCTCATTCAGAGGAGTATTCTTGATTACTTATATGCTTCTCAGCTTATGATTTACATTTACTCTTGTTTTTTAAAATTGTGATTTTGTTTCTTTTTTTCCCGAATGATCTCATATTGAGTCAGAACACCTAAACAAACTAAAATAAGCTTTTGGGAAAGAATGCATTTCAGAATCTTAAATTGTCAAATAGTTGGTGTTCATTTTAAATGCCAACTAAGCTGATGTTCAGACAGCTCTCACAGCTCTCATCTGTGCTCTTCAGTCTCTAGCTGTTGCTGTATTAGAGTTGAAGTCAACTAAATCTAGTTTAAAATCTAAGCATACAATAGGACAAAACAGGGGACCAGGCTTCTGTTGGGGGAGTGATCTCCATGACCTGTGATTTTACCACACTATAAAAGGAGTTACTTGTGACACAGTGCATAGAGTTCATAAGATATATGAATAAGTACATTAAAATTATCTGCAGTTGTTTCTGTAGTCTTTTTTTATTTACAATGGCTATTTAAAAGAAATGTTTTCATTATGCTTTCAAGATTATGTTTTCATCTCAGAACTGTAAGCACAATAATTTACAGAATTATTGTGCTTGGTTTTTTAAAATAGAATTAGATACAAGCTCTGGAGGCTTTTTATCTAGAATTTGATTGCAGAATGGGACAACAGATGTCTTGATATAAGTGGTTGTGTTGGCTGTGTGTTGTGAACAATATGATACAGACAGCATCAGTGCAAGTTAAGATATCCTACTGCTTCTGCTGTGTTTTCTTCCTTAGTAGTTTAACCCCTGAAATGCTGATCTCTTATTTATGCCCTTTAGACACTTGTTTGAGAAGGCTATTTCCTTTTATTTGTCAGTTACAGCAACAGTTGTGCTGTTGCTTCTATTAAAAAGATGCATTTGTGATTACATAATGAAACAAATGTTACATTGATGAATTTATCTAACGGAATCCAAAATTGTCATGCGATTATTCAGTAGGACTTGCAGGGCTTTCAGTGTCTCCTGCATTATAAATTAGGTGACCCCTGAAAGCTGTGTCATAATTACGTCCATGATGGGAAAAGGCATTCTCAGTTATGACTTTTTAGTGTCTAGTTACTTGCATGTGACAGAAAACCAAAGATGTATAGAATATGCCTTTGCTTTTTTTGGCAGCATTTTTGAGCAGTAAATTAACTGAAAACTTTCACTTGGGAGAGGTAATGGTTGACAATTCTGCACTTTGGTTTTCTGAATTATTTCACAATAGCCATGAAGCCTGTGATTGGAAGCTGTGTCTGCTCTGTTGGGTGGATACTCTGTTGATTCTAAGCTTTCTAAACGCTTTTAAAATTAAATTGAAAGAGTTATGGTTTTATAAGTAACCTTGCTTTTAAAGATTCATTTGTTGCCACTTTGTGTCTCTGTTACTGAAAAAATGGCCTTTTGTAGTCTATTTATATTAATTTTTCTGTTTCTTATGTGCACATGCTTGCTTTTCTCCATATCACCTTTCTGTTTTATTAGGTTTGTAATTTTACAAAACTTCAGCATTTAAAGTAAAGCACAGATCATATAGTGACAAAATAAAGTGCACAGTGTCACCAGACTTCTTTTCTGTTTTGTTCTGTTTTCTCCCAGCCTTATCTTAGATCATAAGCTCCACTGAAGAGTGTTTTTGATTTTTGTTCTTATGCCTACAGCCTAATGAAGCATTGAAGCATTTGGCGTATAAAACTAAACAGAGCATTTGTCTTTGTCAAAGAAACTGCTTCTTTATCCTCAATGAGATGGAATTTTGATGTCTAGAATAATACATGGTTAGGGGATGAGAATATTAGGTTTTGACAATTATCCACAGCCATGAAGGTTCTTGCCTTGGTGTTAGGTTAAGAAACCCAAACCCGTACATAAGACCACGGTGCATGTGTGCTGTCAGGTCATGTGTTTGCTTTTCAGACTTAGTCCAGCAGTTTACTATTATATTTACTGACCTACTTGTAAAATCAACAATATGCACAGTTTGTGATTAACCTGCAGTCAAACCAGAGAATCTGGTTTAGGAGAACTATTTTTTTCATTATTTTATATTCTGTCAAGTGATTGTACCTCTTTCCAGTTGGTTAATGTGTCATTTTCTGTGATACTCTGTAAACATCTCAATTAGGACACTTACTCATGGGAGAGCTGCTCAAGTCTGTTTAAGGCTACTTGTCCTCTTTAAAGAGAGCCTTTGCAGAAAAATGTTCACATCTTAGTTGAGGATTTAAATGTCAGCTTGATTTGCATTTCCATCAGATGTAGTAGAATGCTTGTTTTAAGGTAAGTGAATTAGTAATTTCCCATATCTAAGCTTGCTGAGAGAATTTTTTGCATGGTTTGTATACCTTAATAGATTTTTTTCATGAAAACTGTGTGATTCATGGCTAAGTGTTCTGGCATGGGTTATGCTGCTAATACTTGGTAAGTGAGCAAGTTACTGTGTTAGGTCAGGTAGAATTAAGTAAAACAGTAACAATTTAGGATTGTTTCATCATGGGTTTGGCTGTGGTGTTTTGTGTTGTAGTTTTTTAAATTATTTGCATAGGTATTTTGTCCAGATGTTAATATAGAGCTCATCTTCCATAGTGGAAAGTCCAGAGGAATTCTTAATGTACAACTGACAGTAAAACAGCTGTGAGTTTTTAGGTAGTTTGGATTTAGGTGGCTTTGTTGATGGAGCTGTCTTGCTACCTTACTGTTTTACAAATAGGGCAATTCATTTCTGGTAATGCAAACCAGATTTGCTTTCATGTTATAATCTCACATCAGTAAAAAAGAGGCATGTTTAATGCTAGAAAAACATTGTTGTGAAGCATAAAAACTTCTGAGTAAGAACCGTGGAACATGTTCTTGTCAAGTGATAGCCAAGGTAGCTGATTGATGGAAGTAGATAAAGTTTAGCTGTGAGAACAGGAAGTTCTGTTTCTTTTCAGTGCTGTTAACTAGTGCACTGGAGAGTTTGTTTACACGTTAGTAATAGTATTGCTATATTCTTTTTAAGGTTACATTTCTTATTTTTCGTTTCACCATTTTTCTTATCCTGTGAGCATCCACTGCCACAGTTCCTTTTGTAACTGAGTAGCAGCTTCTGTTTTGCCTGAACCTACGTTTTTCCTGAGAGACAAAATGTACTGTGTCAAAATGCTAGATTTTCTTTGCAGCAGATTTAAAAATGCTAGATATGCTTCTTATCTATTTTGGGAAGCTTTATTGAATGTTCAGTTGCAATTCGAATTAAGACTTGCTTAACTCCTTTTTTCGATAACAATTGAAGGTGTTTACTTCTTCCTCTAAACAATTTTTTTTTTTTACTTCTTTATAAACAACTCTTTATTTGTTAGGTCCTTTGCTATGTTTTTGGAATCCAGTTTCTCCTAAAGCTGTGGCTCTACCATTAATATTTCAGCAAGTGGATTTTAAGCATTTTAAAGAAGAAAGATTAATATATTGGCTTATTTGAGACAGTGGGCATAATTCATTAGTTGAGCTTAACTATATTTCTTTATCATTTTAGTAGCTGTATGCAGAAGTTTGAAGAGTAAAAACCATGGAGTTTTAATAAAACTTTATGGAGATTCTGGGTTTTTTTTAACAGAAAAAAATTTAAAGATTTGAGGAAATTCTAATTAATAAAATCTAAACCCCTACTGTTTCAACACAGAGTATGAATTAAATATATGAAACTCACAAGAGGAGACTATCTAACTAACTAGCCTCACCCCCTTTTTTGGTGTTTTTTGGTGTTTTGTTTTGGTGTTCGGTTTTGATTTTTTGTTTGTTTTGGTATTATTTGTTAAAATATATGTTCAGCGGCTTGCTGTGCTTGAGTCACATAATTAGATTGATATATATTCCTGTTTACAGAAATATTCCTGTGCCATTATACATTTTCAATCACTTTAGATATAATAAATTACTTCAGATGTAAAATTACCATTTCTCATGCATCAGCAGAGCAGGATCTTGAGCTTTCCTTCTATGTTTGTTAATCCAGACCATTCACACATCTGTGGAAAGCTTTTAAACAGGCAGGTAAATTTGAGTGTTAGGGTTTTCCTCATGTCTGAATTAATGCTTTTGAGCTGTGGAGTATGTGGAAATGAATAGTATCAGTGTAATAATTCCTCATTTAACCTCTAGCTAGGTAGCCTTTGTGACCTATTTATTTCCAAGTGGGTCTGCTTTCTAATAAGAAGCTACTTAAACTACAAAACGTTAACGTTATGAGTGCAAGCAATCATTTTTAACTCCTTAAATCCTCATCTGCAAGATGAAAGCCTAAAACTCAATTTGTATGAATTTTGTAGCTGATATGTATGTAGAATGTTCTTCCAGCTTCGAAGGTATAATAGCAGCTTTCTTGTGAATCAATGTCACAAGAATTCTACACTATAAGTACTGTAATTATGTTCTGTAAGAGTAGTAATATAGAAAGAAAATTGTATATTACCGAGTTTCTAATTTTGCCAGCTGCTAAAATGCTTGAGGCATGGAAGTGCTTTAAGAATGGTCTCTGAGTTTGCATTAATGATGCAGGTAACCAAGACAATACTTTTTCTCAGTATATCTAAGGCAATTAGGGTGGTTTTAAGCCGATCAGTGAAAGGCTGTGTAGTTCATTAAGAAAATCAACAAGAATCTGCTAGTAAGAATCTCTTTAATGTTGGATAATTTGGTGCAAAAGAAGCCACACAAATTGAAAAAGCTGGTGCAAATAGTTCTTAGGGTAAAGATTAGTGTGCTTGTTATACTTCATAAATGTTGAACTTTATTTTTGATAGTTCAGTTCTGTGTGGGTGTGAAATTTAAAGAATAATGCTGTTAGTAGCACATCAAGTCATATTATGAATTTACCAAAGCTAAGGCTGCCCATGTGATACTAATTCAGCTTGTTATTCACGTGCATGATGACAACCTTTCATTGCTTTGTTTTATACTATTTAAAATTAATATTTGTACTTTAAAATTAGGTTGTTTGTAACTCTACTTTTTCTGAAAGGAAACTGAAGGAAGTGATTCCAAATAGGATGGTAGTAGATACTTAGGAAATTCTGGAGTGATGGACACTCACAAGATTTGTGGGTTGAATTAATGTTTTTGTATTTGTTGTACTGCTTCTGCTGGTCCATCAGGTAAGCCAAGAACAGTAGTAAACTTCTGTCACCTGTGGTCATAGTGGTGGTTGGGAAGCTTTGCCTAGTGGTATCATGGTTTATTTCAGTAAAATGAGTGATTACTCTGTACCCTCTTGGTTCCCTTTCAGTATGCTTTTTCTGGTACAATGTTTGATGCTCCAAATCTGAGTGAAAACTGAAATTGATAAAGTTAGGACAGCGTATGGTATGAAGATGAGGGGTAGCTTCTTTGACAAAACAAAAAGTGTGTCCTGCTTAATTTAAATTCTACATCCCAGTGTTGGAGGATAATGGAAAGGGAAATACCCATCTAAGCTGAAAACTATTATTGATTCAAGAGCAAGGAAATAGAAACAGTTGTGCGATAGGTTTAAGGAGAATGAACGTTTCTAAACACTAGAGCAAGGAAAGGTAACTTCGCATTAGATTGTTGTATTGCAGCTCTCTACTGCATTTGTGAAAGGGAATGAAGCCTTAGTGCCTATGGTAGCTTTGTCTGATCTTCATCACCCCACGGCTTTTCTCCCATCTCAGAAGAAAAGGTGCTAATGGGTGCACCTCATTACTTGCAAAATCCTTCCAGCTAACTGTAGTTGTGCATTTTCACCAGGTTCTGACAACATGTTCTAGAAAACAAAGTTTCTGGTTATCATTCTCTTTAATACAATGGCCTGCCCATGTAGTAGAAACTAAGCAAATCGACTGTACCAAATATTCTCTAGAAAATTTCATCCTAATTCATTTGACAGTCCTTGTCATTATAGGATACTGTTTGAGGTGGGTCTGTTAATCTTAAGCATCCATCACCCTTTATCTAAATTGAAACTACTTCTGTATTCTGTAATGACTCCTTACTGTGCAATTAAGTATTTTATTTAAATGTCCTAGAGTTAAAAGAGTGATATTAGGAATGACAGCATGGCAGCTGTTCTCCACGGACTTTCTTTAAAAGCACTATTTTCTAATGGATTGTCAAATACATACTAATTTTTTAACTTTCTTCAAGGGAAGCATGTTGTAACTGTTAAGGAGACATAGTTTTTTACAAGTATAGCACAGTGTGTAAAACATCCCATTCTTTCTAGATATGAGATGTAATTATTTATATTTTTTTCCTCCAGCCAAGTGTATTAATCGTTAGCTACAAGGAACTTTCAAAAGCAGCTTCTCAGTTTGGACCTTATAAACAAGCAGAATGGCGGCCTGACAGCACAATGATAGCTGTTTCAGTAAGTAGAATTTTCCCTTCTTACTCTGGTTAAATTATTGCAAACAGAATTTTGTGTTACCAGTTTCTGTGCTTATACAAACTTGTGGATCATAAATACATTTAATTGATACTTGTCTTGCAAAAATATATAATGGTACTGAGGACTTTTTAGATGATAGAAGCTTTCTTTTGTCGTTTTCATTAATTTTTCTTTGAGAATGAACTACAGTTCTTTGTCTTAAAACAATGGTTAGATTTATTGGCCAGGGGTGTTACAATATCTCATTACTTTAGTAATGTAAAGTTATGTGAATGAAATAAATAGTTGTGGACTTGGGTGACATAATCACATTTAACTTGATAAATAGAGTTTAAAGGTTTGTCTTAAGAGATGAAACTGTGGCCTTATTACTGCTTTTGATGGTTAAAAATATTGCAAGTCACTGAGAACACAGAAACAAGGGCAGTGATAGGTGATGCTTGAACTCTTCAGTTTAGAATCTTAAAGATGAGATCTTGTCTCACATGGAAATAAAGTCTTGTTTCATAGCTGGTGCTGTGTTCAGAGCACTTTGGACTATTTCAGCAGCAGTATTTCAAGTTTGAGGTGCAAGGTGAACATAAGAAGGATGGGAGTACAGTTTATAAGAGGTGCAATATGGGATAATCCTCTTGGTGTCTTTCGGTCAGGTCTTAACATTAGGACTGGATTTTAAATTAATATTGTTATCTTAGTGGAGAACACCAGATGATTTATGGAGTAGTTCATGTCTCTAGCAGTATCATGGTAATCATAAATCAGCTAAGCTTTCCATAGTCCAGTTTTCTTTTGCATAATGCAAGTTAGTGCAAGTAACTAGCTAGTCTAAAATGTTTAAATTGCCTTAAAGTGTCTCATGAAATCAGTGAAGTCAAGTATTTCTGTTAGTGCCAGATTGTATTTTCAATGACTGCTGATAATTATTAATGAAGTCAGAAAGATTTCTGTAATTTTTGCTATGAATCAAAAAGAATTTTTCAATTTTATATTGCAGCATGTGTATCCAAACACATTTTAATTAAACCTTTAAGTAGTAAGTAGTCCAGAGGAAATTTGAATTTTTATATTTAATTAGTTTGCATCTTGTGGGGTTTTTTATCTGAGATATTGTGATCCGTTTGCTCAAGAGACCTTGTGGTTTAGCTGACAGTCAGGTAACTTTTAGTTTCTGCCACTTCAGTCACTGCACTTCAAAGTTTTTCTGCAACTAAATGTATAGTGTTCTTTTTGGCAGGTAGTGTCAGAATCTAAATTCCCATAAAGTCTCAGTTTGTAAACTAAAGTTCCGTGAATTAAAATTCAAAATGGTCATTGCTTATGAAATAATGAGTGTAATAAGATGTCTAATATTCTTTGTGTTTTTTAGGATGAGATTTCATCCCTGGTTGTATGTATACAAGTAATATAGTCAAGCATGTTTGTTATGGTGGTTTTAATGTGAGTTGTTTTGTAGTATACTTTAAAGAAATATATATAGTTTAATTTGGAACAATGAGTCCTACTGAAAGACCACATTTACAATATTGCTGGTTTTTTTATAGTGAGACAGGGCAGAAAGTCAGTTTTTGGAGCTTAATGAAGGTGTTTCTGCAGTTGTGTGATACTCTCATCCTTAAGGATATTTCTGTCCAAGTGAATAGTTTTCTCTTTTTTCTTAACTAGCACTAGCATATTCAAAGGAAGGAGCAATAGCAGAGCAAGTTTTTAATGAAAAAACACAGTAATTTTGAACTGAATTAGCTTCACTTAATTACTGAAGTCCTGGGCAACAGCTAAAAGTTTTAGTTTGAAAGCTGAGTTAGGTGATGTTTCTCACCTGTTACTCTACCTGTACTCATGAGTGCTTCGTTGTGGTAATTTTCTGTAATAAAGCTTTGTTTGTAAGAAGGTGAACATAATGCTTAGTATGTACATATTAGCCAAGTGGTACATTCCTTTTCTTT
>VXBQ01011268.1:38903-82871 GCA_013400175.1 Phainopepla nitens | reverse complement strand
CCGGTGATATACCACATCTTTTGTCTCTGACAGCCCAAATATTCGGAATGTCTCTGTGAAAACAAAGCACTTCGCCCCACGTGCTTTGAGCTACGTAGTATTTGTACTGCAGGCAGACTTTGGGCCAGTGTATCAGGCTTTATAAAATATCTCAAGTAGCTTTAAAGGTTTGCAGTTAAAACAAGCTTCGGCAGTTTTCGCAGTATCACCATCCCCTAGAAATTTTAACTTCTTTTTCTACTAGTATGTTCTGTTGCTAAACTGTTGGCACATTTCCTAGGTAGATCTTATTTTTTCCCCTTATATTTTGTAGTTTCTTCTTTCATACTGCTGCCTTTGTAATTTTTCCAGTGTTGCTAGGAAATACTTTTTCTTGTCTAGATTAGTACATGCCTCCGAGATAATTCTAGTAGTAAATCAAACTTAGGAATTGGGTCAAGATGCTTCAGTACGGAGAAGTATAGGAGGCATTTTGGTCCTTCCCGTGTTACAGGCAGTCCTCCAGTACAGACTGCTCTTCCATCTGCATTCCCATACCTAAGGCAGAGCTTTATTAAACATGGTAGCATACAAGGAACCATGTTGTGAAATCCCTGGCAAGATTCTCAATGTTTACACTTCTTACTGTCAAAGATTAGAATGATTAGGGAATGGATGACAGTGACGGTTGCTTATTTAGTAAGTTTCACTCAGACATTTTTAAAGCAATGAAACCTCTCTAAATGAATATGATCAGTTTGCTGGAAGTCTGTGCTCGAATGCTTCTGCATTTCATCGCCCTCTTCATGGAATTTGAGGTTCTATTTAGAAATGAAACTGTAACAATAGCAACTTTGTGCTTTGAATAGTGTTCAGTAAGGCCCTTTGTTCCTTAATATCAGTATAAAGATACTTCACAGTATTGTTTTACTCTTCTTTCCAGGATAAGATAACTTACGGGTTAAATATTTAATGATGTAATGGAAAGAACCTGTAAAGATGTTAGAAATTAACACGTTTCTCTACCACATAATACCTGAACATGATATTACAGCACACAGAAAAGCTTCCGTTTATTGTCATTCTGTCCCAAGCTCACCATTATGGTTCAGATTTTATTCTTGCTTGAAAAAGGTACTCACTTTGAATGAGAATAGTAGTGTTTCTTGGAATTCAAAGCCAAAATACGAATTTTCTAAAGCAAAATGTTTGACTGAGGAAAGCCATGGCATCTATGAAATGATACACTGAGCTAACAAAGGTGTTGCTTTATTCAAAGAAAGGGAAACCAATCTTACAAAGAAATGTGAAACCATTCATTTCAGTGCTTTTTGTCTCCAGTGCTTTGGATACATGCCCAGCCCATATTAAAATAATTGGATGGAAACGCTACTTAACCAAAACGCATTTACCAATTTGCCTGGAAAATAAATTCATGCTGTAAACAAATAACACTTCTTTGAACACTTAACATTATTGGTCATCTGCTTCTTTCATACTTATGTAAGAAGCTTCTAGATATGACTGGAATGTCATGTAACTAAATGATTTGTATTTGTTCCCTGTGTATAGTATGAAGTCATTCTTCCAGAATGACTGAATATGGCTTGGGACTGAATGATTACAGATGTTGTGATAGCTAAAGATAACTGATGTGAGGATTTTTGGAAACTACCTGGATGACTTGCACTGCGAAGAAATGCCTAAACTCCTTGCACTTAGTGGTGTCTGTATGTGTTGAAACACCTGGAGAGTTTATTCAGATACTTCCCATCTTCTGCTTTTGTTTCCTGCATTAATTCATGTAGTTGGTATGAATTATGTGCCCAGGTTCTAAGTATCTGAAATAGTGGTCAGGTTTTATAGGTTTGTGTGAATTAGAGGAAAGTTTCTGATGGACTTGTGCATAAACAGCATTGTTTTTCTGTTTTTCGATCTCCTGCTTAATTTATTCATTTGATTTTAAGGGCGGTTATGGATTTTACCAGGAATTAATATCAACACACAATATTTTAAATGTCTGAATTAATGTATATTTGAGTTCAGTATATGAGACATACATAGAAATCACAATACTAACAGATTTTACCCATGCTGAGAATAGATATGTCTTACCAGTATTTCTCTTTCAGACTGCAAATGGATACATCTTATTTTTTGAAATCCCATCAGCAAGAGACAAGTATCTTTATGAGCCAATATATCCCAAGTAAGTATTAAACTTTGCATCCTCACAGTGTGAAAAAATATGACTAGACAACTCCTAAGCAGTTTTTATGACAAAATATATTTCCTTTCTGAGTGTGTTTTAACACTTGATGATTAAATGAACCATCATTCCTATGAGTTAGAGTCAGAGCAGGGGAGAAGTTGTGTTTTATTAGATTGCTGTGTGCTGGTGTGATTCCTTACGTCCGTCTTACAAGCTCTCAAAATCCTTAATAGGAGGGTTAAAATGGTCTGATTTTATACTTTGAGATAGTCTGTTGCATTCATGATCTGCAGCAAGGTTTAATAATGACTTTTAAATAATTCAGGTGAAAAAAATCATGTGTCTTAGGAAGTATTAAGGTGCAATTCAAAAACAGATCCTGTCCCCAGTATTTTCATAACTTAGAGATTTTTTGAAACAAATGAGAAATTAAATCCCAGTATTTTTGAAAGCAAATGGATGCTTCTTGGTAAGAACATACAAGTATTTTTGGTGCAGTGTGTTATGTTGTCGGTTTCATCTTATTTTTCTTATTGTGAATGACGAAATACATCTTATGCATTTAAAATGTGACTGTATTTTGGGTGTATTTGTGGTTGACCTAGTTATTTTGGATTTTGTGAAATTGGAAATGCCTAGGACAAATCAAAACTTCAAGGACTATGTGTCTGAGTATTCAGATAGGTAGATCTGTAGTCATGGGTTGAATTGAATTTTTCCATGCAAATAATAATACACTCTCAGTTTCTAATTGGCTTGAAACTTCCTTTTTTAAAATATATCCTTCTATATATCTTCATCATTATGATAATACTAGTGAGTTTATTTTGTTTTTCACACTCATAAAAAGAGTTAAAGTTGAACCATGGACATCTCCACCTGGTCATCTCTGAGAAGTATTGGGTAACCTAGGATATCGTGAAAGAGGAAGACATTTTTACTTTTTTTTTCTTTTTAACATGGTAACTATTAAACCATGACCATTAAAAGATAGTGAGGAGGGTTTTCACAAGTATTTAAATTCAAAATCTGTCTTCTTTCACAAATATGTGTACTAAGAAATGGCTTAGCAGATAGTAAATTATTTCAAAATGAATCTTCCTTTATTGACTAGAAAATTTTTTGTGTGTTATGGCTATAATGCATCTTTTAATCTCTGAAATAGCCCTCAAAGCTCTGGAATTAACTGGAATTTATTGAAGCAATTTGCTTTTCTGTTTTCCAGAAACTTAAGACTAATGTAGACAAGTTATATTACTTTACTTTCCTCTTTGGAGAACTGAATAGCAGTTTTCAAACTGACTCTTCACATCTGACCTGCTGTCATCAGGGGAAAAGGCAGAAAACCTGTTGCTGCAACTTGTCTGAATAAATAAAGTGGTGGTATATCCTTAGCTGTACCTTACATAATGCAGAAAACTAAGTAGTTTAATAATAAACTAAGTAGTTTATTGTGAGTTTTTCTTGTTCTTTTTGGAAAGTTGCGGGGGTGTATTTTAATTGGCAAAATCTGAAAACTTACTGAAATATGTATAAAACACGGTGAAAGTTGGAAAAGAAACTTCGGAAAGTTTGCTTAGAATATCACTTGTAGGAAGGCTGGGAAATACCTACTAAGCCATCAGTGACTAACCAGCCTAACTTTTCCGTAAAACTTTTATAAGTTTTACATAAACTTTTATAAGTAATTGAATTGTTGATATAGAAAAGATATGAATTGTTGACCAGAAAATGCATATTTTAGTTGGTACTTGTGTGTTGAGCAATCAGGGTTTTAAAATACATTTATATAGCCCAAAAAAGGACTGTAATGCAAATTCTGTAGATGAGTAGGACAAAGAGTTTGTCCCTAGTGTGTTTATAATAGGTTCCTCACAGTCTCCTAAGACTAATGCATGTGGCTTACCTTTAAGGAGATGAATGATCTCACTGAATTTGCTGGGATTACTAGTTGGTCTATACTTAGCCCTCAATTTTGAAAACCTAAATAAAATTACTACTGTTCTGACTATAATAGACCAAAAGAAAGACAGACATTTGTGGGTGACTTGTGCCTCCTGTGATTAATATTAAATGATTTTTTAAGTTATTAAAACGGAATGAACTTTTTTGCAGGTGCAGATACAGTGCAGACTGCCTGTAGGCAGTCTCACTAATTTACATTGTAGACCAAATACTTGGCAGGGGATTAATCAAACAAAAAACCTCCAATCTAAAATGAACAAACAGACAAATGAGACCAAAAGCTAGAATTGAAACTTTAATCTTTCTTTCAGTATATGTTCGTTGTCCAAAGGCATTGTTTCATTGAAATGCTTGGATTTCACTTCTCCTGGGCTGAACAATACCAAATTAGTTTTCTTCACTTTGAAGCCATTACAGATCAGTGAAAGGCCTTGTATGTGATTTGCCTCATGCTTGAAAGGGGACATCTTACTGTTTTCTCCCCCTGTTAACAGTGTGTTCTTGCCTCCTTCCTCTGTGTTGGCAGCAGTGGTTATGCAGCTGTGCCTTAAGTGAAGTCAGGTTGCTGACCTGATGGGGAAACGAAACCTGCCTGTCTTCCATTTTTTACCCCTCCCTGTCCCCTGCCCTGGATTCTAGTAGCTTAGTTTGCAAGTTGGCATTTAATAAAAGGTTGGCATTAGAAAATGGTGACCTTGAAGTAGCACTGAGTAGCCTGAGAAATTGAAAAACATGGAGTGAGTGATACTTGTGTAAATCTTACAGTTCATGTTAAAGCAATTACTTGGAACATTTTAACTGTCATGGAGGTATTAATTAGGACTCTTCCAGCTTTGTCTTGTGTGGTTATTTACCTATGCTAGGTGAAGTGAGAGAGAGGGTGATGACTTTGGCAAGAAGTACGGGGATGTCCTTGTATTAGCGAAGTGACAGACAGCTGCTAGAAACAAGTCAGTAAAAACTGAGGTGGATGTTCAGTCATGTTCTACTTTTTTAAGATTATGACTAATCCTTAATGTTTAACTGCCCATATCTAACTTTTTGTAAGCAGAATGAAGCCTGTTCTTTAGTAGCCTTTCTTTAAATAATAGTGGCCAGTTCTGACAGAAATACAAAATTTCAATATCATGACTGCAATGAGAAAGGGAAACTGTCTTAATACAACTTCTTCTTGAACAGAATTCTTAAGCTGTGCATGTTGGTATAAGGAGGTGGTCGTGCACTGGGAATACACACCAGTAACATCCTCAGCTGCACCAAAATACTGGTCTGGTGCAAAATGTTGTAGTTTAGTCAGTATCCTGAAGTTAAAATTGCAGCTAGGTTTGTTAACATGCAGGTGAAAATATTGAGAATGGTTGTGTTTAGATTCTCTTGTCAGCTTAGCTCTCATTTAAACAAAATGTGTGTATTTTACCATAAATGAAAGAAAAAGTGGGTAGTCAGAAGAGCAGGTAATTAGGTATACGATTGATCATTTCTTGACTTCGTAGTTTTTTTGTAGTCTTCAAGACTGGGACACTGGTAACTGAAGTAACTTCATGTGGTGTTGGTGTTTTATAATTGTTGAGGTTTGATTTGAAGAAAAGGATCAAATGAGTTGCTGGAAGTCAAAATCACTCATTATTTATCTGTGTGGGAGAGGGATGTTTGTTCCCATGTGTAGTTACTTTTATACAGTTGTTACTATATGTAACTGGAGCAAGATGGATCAGAATTGCCTGTATTTGGTGGGTTAAGAGAACTATTCTAGCATACAGCTATTGTGTAAACTGTAATTGCACTTATGAAAGTTTTTTTTTGATCCAATTTAAACAAAATGCTTCAAGATGGAAAGCAAAACCAAACTGTATGAGAAGTGACAGAAACACGTGTGCTGTTTATAAGTCAGTATACATTGTAGTGTATGTAATCACAGCATGATTTATTTTCAGGGTCAAGTCTCTCTTTTTTTCTCAATGTAATCAGCACACAGTAAAAGAGCTAAAGTGTGAGTTGAGGCTAAGATGCCATCCTGTTTGAATGCCAGAATCTTTGCTTTTCCTTGTCTTTCAGGATTATGAAATATGGAGATTTTGGAAAGTAAGGTTGAGTGAACTTCCCCTGCACCCTGCTATTGTTTGTTTTAAACCAGACAGAATCAGAGCCTGAGAAAATTGATTTCCTGTTTAAAAATGCACGTTTGGCATGCTTTCCTCCTTTTCGTATCAACCAATTGTAATGGTCTTTATATTCTGAAAATTTGTGTTTTAGTGGAAATACTGAAATCCAAAATGAACATTTGTGCCTGGAGCCCACAAAACTGTTGAAGTTTGTTGTATTAGTAACTGAGGACATAGCTCTTGTGAAATTTAGAATATATTAAATACTTAAAGCAAGTTTAGTGGGAAAGACTTCTTAAACACTCTTTTATACCTTTAGAGATATAATCTATATAAAATCTACTCATGTAGGTATGGTAAGAGTTAGTCAACTAACCTGTTCAATATTATGCATAGTACATGTAAAAACCTGTTACTAGATTTATATGATAAAACAAGTGATCATGCCATAAGTGCAACATACGAATATTTATATTTAACAAAGGAAACTTTTCATTTTTATGCTGGAATCTGTTGGTAGTTTTTTTTGTCAAGTTGTGATATTTTAAGAATGTAGGTTTTCTGTCAAAGAAAATGTTTCTGACACTGATGATATTTGGCTAGGAATTGCCAGTCTGTTCTTGGAGTGAACTGTCACTCATGCTTAATGAAAACTTATAGTATCCTGCTTTATTTGTGAAACTCAAAATAGGGGGATAAAACCAGTATGGTGTTTAGTTTTTTTAAATTGAGCCAGAGCAAGAGCCAGAGTCGTCTGCAGTTTCATTCCAGCTCTTGGATGCTTTGCTCCAGTTCAGAGCAGATTTGGAAAAGAATTAGTATTGGCCATCAGCCCACATTCTGGGATATTTTCCTGCAGTGAACACAAGTACAAAGTCCTGCTTCAATTAGTTCAGTCTGGTTTTACCACCCAATTACTAAAGTAACTACAAGACCAAACATGAAAAATAATGTATGTAAGGTAAGATTGTAGCATGTTAAAATTTATCTCTGCCTGTGATTGCTCAAGAAATGTGACAGTGCATAGAAGCAAATTTGCAGCATTGTAAACTGTGGCAAGGTACAGTGGTGTCTTTTTGAGTTTCCAAATGAATTTGGTACAGTCATTCTTATGTTTGACAGTGAAGAGATGAGTAACACCATCATAGTAGAGGCTTCTCTGTACTGAATTGATTGTTGTTTCTGTTTAGAGGTTTGCCAAGGAGAGTAACTGAAAAAGTTTTCTGCTTCAAGAACATGTGTGACTTAGTGCTGAGAATATTTTTGCCTTTCAAAAAAGACAAAAAACTTTGCGTGGCTAATTAACTAAATGTGGTAATTGGATAGTCTTTTGTGTCAGATTTCTTCATATCCTCAAGTGGAGCCTGCATTTGGGGAGTGATATGAATGTTGTGTAAATTTCGAATGAGACCTCAGTGGTGTATATTATTCAGTCTCTGAAAGTGCTTTAAAAATTAAAGTTATTATCTAACCAGTATGAATATGTGAAGGAGCTAGTTCATATACTGGTTTACAGTGCTGGTTACTCTATTCGTGTCCTACTCTTTCAGGCACTTTTAAAAGCTGTCTCCCTAGCCTGATGGTTTATAGGTGCCATAAATTACCTGATAAGTGGACATTCTTTCCTTATTCAACAGGCTGAAGATTAGTATGTGCAAAGGTTTTGAACTTTAAACTCTGCAAGGGGGTGCATGGGTAATTAACTTACTAGGTAATTTTTGCTCAGAATTAAGCTTCTGCTAAACTTTACCATTGTCATTTTCCATGTAAGATTTTGGCGTTGTTTGGAGAAATTTTAAAACTAGATTGGTTCAAAAGGTTTTAACCTCTTAATTTAAGGGAAATTTAGGGTGGATGATAGGAAGAAGTTTTTTACTGAAAGAGTGATATAGTACTGGAATTGGCTGCCCAGGGAGGTGGTGGGGTCACCATCCGTGGATGTGTTTAAAAGAAGCCTGGATGTGGCACTCGGTGCCATGATTTAGTTGAGATGTTGGGGCATGGGTTGGGCTTTATGATCTTAAAGGTCTCTTCCAACCCAATGATTCTGTGACTCTGTAACTGTTGTCAAGAAATTCTTGCAACTGAAATAATAATTTGGTAAACCATTTAGCTTTTTTATATGAATAGTTGATTAATATGCCGGCTAGCTGTTCGTTTTCTCAAACTGCAGAAATCTGCTACTGCCTAATTGTGTAGTAAAGACCGTACTAAGAATTACTTTTCTAAGCACTTACTCTTTATACTAAATACCATAAACTCACTTTAATTTTGTTGGTGTAGCTATTGCCAGTCTGAATGAATACAGCTCTGCATCCAGCCAGATGTATTAATCCTCAGCTGGTGGCTGCCTGCAGTGTGGTGGAGAGATGCAGGTTTAGGGGTGAGAAGATGCTAGTTGCATGAAAATCAGAGCTCACAAGTGATGATGCAGGCTCTTTGAATCAGGTTTTAAAAAAAATCAAGTCCTCAGCTTTTCAGTGTGAACATAAACCATTGTAAAGTGGTTAGTAAACATTGTGTAATTGTGCTAATGCAATGATAATGGCTGTTGTCAGGTTTTTTTGCCTTCTTGCCTTCAAGGAGAACTTGGAGTTCTTGATGATGTAAATTATTTTAGAAGCACTGCCCTGGTTTTGTCGTATAAATATTGTCATTTATAGCTGCAACATCATGATTTTTAATCTTCTTCTTGTCCCTTCCCTCCCACTTTAAGTACTATGGAAGAAGCCATTTTATCAGGAACAGCTAAGAATATCATGATCCGAAAGCAGTAGAAAAATATTTTACCTTTGTTTGTATCAAATAGTTGTTCTAGAAATAATTTTTAATTGTCAGAAATATTTCATATTTTTTTCAATGAAATGTCTCCATTACTTCTCATTGCTTGCATGGTTTAGCCAGTGAGAATGGATGCTACTGCCTTGTTTGTTGTTTAATTGTTTTTTAGCCACAGTATTTTTTTTTTTGGAGTACTGTATTTTTGACTAGGAGAGCATTTCTGAATTTCTCTAAACTATTATCCAACAATAACTGCCAACTGTATTACTATGATTACCCCAGATAGTACAGTGGAAACTTAAATATGAATTTAATGCTAGTTCTGTCTCCAGACTAGAATTCTCCATTAATAAACAGAAAACAGTGGATATATATTTTTTAATACTTAGAACAGACTTAAAAATAATATGTGTTATATACCTTAATTGCAGTTACAAAGAAATCCTTAAGTACATGCTTTCAGATTCTGCTGTAATAAACTTCTTAAGAATTTCTTAGATGCTTTTGGTAGCAGTGACGAATTTGTTAATATTTTTTCTGAGTGAATTTTGTCCATGTATCATGTTGTATGACTTAACTGTTGTGCAATTAGTGGAGGCTATAAATGCAGTACTCTGCACCTGGAAAAATTAGCTGACTGGTGTCCTGTTTCCTCCCTGAACTTGCCACCATTTCAGATAACAAACTTCAAGGAAATTATTAAATTATTCCTACTGGTTGAAGAGTCCATCTGACTCTGCTTTCGCATGGTGCTGCCTCTTTCTTGAATTTAGGATGCTTTTAAGTTTAGTGTGGTGGGGCTTTTAAAAACAGCATCCCTAATCTTTCCATGTTTGAGGTTTTCTTGGATTGCAGATTTCCCACAGTTCCACAGGCTTAGTCGCATTAACAGATGCCATGCAAATAGCTATGATTTTATCTGATTTGACATGCAGCTGGTCAGTCACTGGAATGTGTTCCTCTCAGCTTTTGTGCAGAAATGAGTTACTTAAAGTTCGACTGCAGCCGTAGCAGATGCTGATGTGGCAACCCAGACCAAACATTCTTTCCAGCTTCAGTCATCTGTGTGCATTCTTCGTTTAAAGGTCAAAGGAACTCAGCCAGTAAGGCTGACTCATGCAGATGTGGACCATGTGAACACAGTGTACATTCAGTAGCACCTCCTTTGCACCCATACTAGGGGTTGCTTTTTGAGTTGATGAATTAGATGTAATTGCAGGCATTGAATTGAAATAATGGCATTTTTTGAGTTACCTGGATGTACCTCAACTCTGTATGGATTGGCCTCTTGCAAGTTGGATAAAAGAGCCCTTTTTGGGACAGGAATGATAGTATCCCAGTGGAAAAGATAAGATGCCGCACATGGTGACCAATTTGCTAAAAGTAGCTTGGGGAACTGAAAGTATTCAAATATTCTTGCGCATTATTTTTTTATCAAAGGTGTTGAAGGAAAAAAAGCCAGCCCACATGGAGACTTGAAATTTTTCTTCCTGCAAAACATGTCTTTTAAACCATGTTGTTGTCATTCTGGCTTTGTAGTTTGTGCTGTGCAGAAACACCAAGTTTACACTTGGTTATATACTTTAGTCAGTTAAAACAGACATGTTAAGTTGTGTCTTATATCTCCCTAACAGTAACATTTCTGCATTACTCAACCCTTTTATTTCAGTTTTAGTCATTTGCTTGCATGATTCAGTTGTACCACTGATTATTGATAAACCAGAGTAATTTCATCTAGTTTGGGAATATACTCTCTGGAACTGTATGTCCACATGGGTTGAAAAGCCTATCTCCAAACACCTGGGATTTTCTAAGTTTTAAAAAGCACCACAACAACCCCACCATGCTAGTATTATTAAAAAAATAAATTACTTTTTTTCCTGTCAGTCTATGATAGCTAGCTTACAGGAAGGGCTAGATCTTTCCTAGGACAGCTGCCTTTTACAATTAACCTTTGTTGAAAATACAAACCAAACATTCTAATAATTTAAATTTATACAAGTTGCCATCTTTTGGTGGTAGATTCATTCTGGAAAAATGATACTACTTCATTTGCTAATTCCAGATCGTCCAAGGTTACCTTGGTCTTACCTTAGCTGGCATGTATCTTTGTCCTTGCTACATAAGGAAAGGTGTAGGCCCCATCAGAGAATAAAAGATAGGAATTTTGCATTGCTGTAAAATGGTAATGAATTAAGGAACTTTATATCTACTGAGATAAACAAGACAAGAAAGAGATTGATGTATCCTTTTGCTGTCAAACTTCTCTAAAGCTGCATCTGCTTTGGTTTCTGCCATATCTGCCATATTTGTTACCCTGATGTAAATTAAAATAAGTATTTTGTCAGTTAAAATGCAGGTAAAGATTACATGAATTTGTGTACATATCTCTTATTTTCAACTGTTGAAGTTACTATAAATTCTGACTTGTCTGCAGTGCCTGTTTCATTCGTAGTTTGCTTTGCTTGCGAGCATAACGCTCATTAGATAGATGCGCTGGATGACACGTTGCAATACTTAGGACTGTAGGTCAGTTTTCATTTAAGAGAAAGTTAAAGAAGCATATGGCACATCTGATAACCCAGATAAATAAGGAGTACTTTAATGATGCTGTATAGTAATGTATAACAATGTTGTAACATAGTGAGTGGAATGTGAAATTTAAAATGAGGAAGATAAAAAGAAGACGCTTTCTACATCTAGAAGTTGATATTGTGTGATTGCCTGTTTAAAGGGAAGGAGTCAGTGTTCAGGCATCTCTTCTTAGTAGATCTTAGGTCAAAAACTAGTTAATTTGCTGCAGGGAGAAATATTCCTATGAAATACTGTGATAGATGTCTACTTCTGTTATGCATGCTGAATTTATATTATAAACATTGGCCTTGCAAAAGGAATGGAAGAAATAAACATTTTGCAGTCTGTAATAGCTGTAATGCATCTTGAGAAAGAATTCAACATATTTAATTACTGTAAACAGTTGAGTAACAATTCATTAAATCAGATTTTTCATTGATACATATCACTTATTTTAGGAGTATTAAGCTATTATAATGTTCATTCTCTGTTCATTGTCTTATTTTGCCTACATACTCCATGGACATAGAGAATGATATGATAGTCTCAGCTTTTAGCACCAAAATTATATCCTGGGTATTCAGCGCTGCTTGTGGCAGATTGCACTTGACTGGTTGGTGTCTGGGGGTGTGTGTGACTGGGGGTGTGTGTGTGTGCACATTTATATACATATACACATATATACACACACACATATATGTATATATATACACACACACACACACACATATACACATATATGGGGGGTAAAAAGACCGTGGAAATGTATGTCAGCAACTCTTGTGTTGAGGGACAACCTGCTTTAATTCTAATATTTCTCTTATATTTTAGAGGAAGCCCACATTTGAAGGGAACCCCCCATTATAAGGAAGAACAATGTGCTCCTTTGTTAAATCTGGAAATGAAGAAGGTGCTGGATTTGCAAGCCTCTATCACAAGGTATGCTTACTAATTGGATCTTGAGAATTTTTCCATATATACCAGTACTTTTTAAAAAGTGAAGGGAAAACTGGATAGAAGAAAAGGCTTCTAGTAAGTTTTTAGGCTTATTAATAGTAAGGACTAATATTAGTAAGTTACTGTTAGCAACTAGTAAGTCTGAGGAGGTGAAAAAGTGAATTACTGTTTAAGGATTCTTTCTGTGCTTAACTATACTTATTTTATATTTTATATTTTTGGCATATAGAAATATGTTGTATGCTCAGTATTACTGTGTATTACTATAAATGAGTTTGTCCTTCAGCTCAAAGAGTGTTTTAGAGATTTCATGGAGGCATTGGTAGGTTAGAGCAAAACTGTATTCAGCATTTTAGCATTTCTCCAGAGGCCTAGAGAGAGTCCATATTTGTCCTTTTTCTTTACCTCTTGCTTTTTTGTTGTGATTGCGTGTCCTGTGAAGAAATTTTGAACATGCTAAGTAAATATGTGTGAAAAGTTGGTGAAACTTCATAGTGTTGGAGTAAGGTGGAAAATTAACAAAGGGAAGTTTGGGAAGAGGCTCCTTAGGAGAAAATGGGTGTTGGAAGACCTGCAGTATATACTGGAAAAAGCTTTGCATGCAAGTAGATTAACAGTAGTTGTCAGGATTTTAGAAATGTTTAAGGAAGGTTTTAGAAAGAGTCTAATTTCTCCTTCATCAGTTTATTTCAACCACAGATTCAAATGTATTGTGAATTATTTACAGCCTAGGCAGTATTGTTAATTTCTGGGATAGATGAATAATTGTTGGCAGCAATGTCTTATGGTTAGTCAAAAGTATTGAAAAGATCTTCAGTAGTTAGTATACCAGTTAAGCAATTACTTTAACAATACAGACCTGTTCATACATGAACTGTGGTTGCTGGAGAGAAGTTGGGGTGTATATGTATTTTGTCAGTGGTACATGTTTGTAAGTTTTGTGTAACTTTGCAATGCAGTTGCTGGTACAAGAAGCAATACAGTGTTTATGACATTAATTGATATTTCTGTGACATTTGATTTGAAATGAGGTTTTTTTTAGGGATTAACAAATACTTTTTATTAGTTTGCAGTCCATGTTGGAAGATCTGCTTGTGGCTACTGCTGATGGATTTCTCCATCTCATTCACTGGGATGGTATGACCAATGGAAGGAAGGCCATCAACCTATGTACAGTTCCATTTTCTGTAGATCTGCAGTCTTCTCGAGGTAGGTTTTAGGCATTGTATTGCCTAGAATAGTTACCTCTTAATGACATGCCATCTAATATAAAATACTCTGTCTGTTCTTAAGCAGAGATGGGAGAATTTTGCCATTTGTAAATGGGAATGAAACAGCTTGTTTAAATTAAGTTTTCTCAGTGAAGTAATAAGTAAACATCTGAAATGTCTGTTGGCTTGCAATATTTCTGTGTTCACATATTTTTAAATTACTGACACTTTCTCAGCAGGTTCACTTTTGGGATTTGAAGATGTTTACATCAGAGATATGGAATACTGTGCCACGCTTGATGGCTTTGCTGTCGTTTTTAATGATGGCAGAGTTGGTTTCATTACACCGATGTCAAGTAGATTCACTGCTGAGGTATATTTCCTTTAGCATTTCTACCATGCACAATAAATGTGTTTTCCTTGGTGTCTGCATTTCAGTTAGCTTTCTACTTTAAATTTTGTTCAGCTACAAAGAAACTAAAATTTAACATCTGCTTAAGACATGACGTAAGAACAAGACTGCATTTTGTAGCATAATTTGAGCTAGATTCTTGTAGGATTGGTACCACTGGGAAACCATAATTCACAGTAGATTTAACTTTCATTTATTCATTCAAATTGTCATTATAGACTGTATCTTACTGTTTCAGACCAACAGACTTCCTGTTAGAAGTGGGATGATAGGAAGTGGTTTCTCCTATGGCTAATTATCATAAGTGTCTATGTCTAGGACTTAGTCCTAATCAAGTCTATCTCTTTCTCATAGTGACAAGCATACTTCAGAATTTGTTTTACAGGAATCTTTTCCAAGTTAGGTGTTTTCTTACCTATAATTCAGCCTAAAAGCTATTACATTATGTTATTAGATATCTTTATTTTAATTACAGAAAACTAAAAAGAATACATCTAATGTCAGGCTGCTTCACCCACTTAAAATACCTGTGATCTCAGCTGTTGCAGATGGGAACTTACTTCCTGTTTTTCTCTTCATTCTTAGTATCATGTACTGTTTTTTAATTTTTTTTTCCCCTGGGCAGTGTTAGGGACCTTCTTCCCGTATAGATATCGACTTACTTTGTTATTAAGAGATCTTATAAACAATTTTCTTACATACTGATATCTTTCTGTAATTTATATTAAGAAGAATGAAAACAGTTTTGCATTTACTGTATTTTCTTTGTTTGAACCTTGTCAATTGATCTTGACTTTAATAGAAGTTTTGAGATCATGACAGCTGACGGATGTGTGTGGTGTACCTGGATAGAAGCTGATTGTTATTAATAAAAGCACTATTTAATAAAAAAATCTTCTGAATTCTTTTCTCTACAGCAGCTCCATGGTGTTTGGGCGCAAGATGTAGTTGATGGAACTTGTGTGGCAGTGAATAACAAATACAGGCTAATGGCGTTTGGTTGTGCCAAGTAAGTTTTTTAAGGCTGGTTCAGAGCAGGGGGAGATTGTTTAATTTTAAAGCTCAATTAGTAGTTACTTCTTGCTGAGTTGTTGCAAGAACTGTAGAGATGATAATAATGCGCTGTCAAGAATGTGGAAGAGGGGTGGAAAGAAATGGTTGCCCTCTTGAACTGAAATTGAAATTTATGTTTGCTGTTCCAGACTGGGAAAAAAAAAACTAAAAGGTGGCTGGACCAGTAACAAGGATTGGAAAGTGCTGCTATCCCAGCTAATTTCAAAGCAGGATTATAAAGTCAGTTTTAAGTAGTTAGTCATAATAATATTGGACAAGAATCGGCACTTTGCACTCAACTGTGAAAATGCTCTGTGCAGTCATGATTTGGTCAAGAAAAATGTTGCCTGTTTGAGTAACTATGAATGTTTGTAAATTAAATGTTGCAGAAGTGCTTTTATTTGTGGTATTTTGCCTACTGCTCCTTCAAGTCCCCCTGTATAATACTGCTTAAGCTATTAGGGTGCAACTTTTAATTTTCTTTGATTGTATTTTACTTGGGTTTTGTTTTAGAGCATTTAAAAAAACGTGGTTAATTTTTCATCTGTCTTTTTAAGAACTAGTATTCTTGTTTGTAGCAACAATGCAGTGTGTTGATGTTTCCTCTGAAACAGGAATGGTTACTTTAATTTACTCATCTTAGTATGCCTTAGTACATCTCTAATGAAACGTTGGCACTTAGTAAATACTGCCTTCCCTCATGGGTTGTCTGGCAGTTGGAAGCCATAAAAGTATGTGGATTGTGTGTACATATGTATTTTAAGAGAATGAAGTAGTTTTAGTGCATTGATTATTCGAGGGCTGGTGTTTTGGGTCTTCTGATGCCTTCTGGAAAGCATCTTAGAAACTTGTTTCATAAAGTTCTTTGACTGTTACTTGATTCAACATCTCTGTTCTAGATAAATTTGTTATTGGTGAGGAAAAAAAGCAGCAGCTTTTCTTAGCCTCTTGAGCTGATAAGAAATCCAAATGGTCTGAGTCTAAAGCTTGTGTAATATCTTCCAGTGGCTCTGTGCAGGTTTATACGATAGATACCACCACTGGCGCCATGCAGTTTTCTCACAAATTGGAACTGACACCAAAACAATATCCTGGTGAGCTGCTTTTATTGCTAGAATTTTCCGACTGTTCTTAGGGTACAGTTTATTTTTTATCCTTAGCTGGTTAACCTCTGTTTATTTGTTTGCATAATCACTGATGTGAATAGTATTTATTCCTGTCTGTTTGTTGTAACTTACTCCTGTGTCTTTGCACTTTTAGCTGCTTGCTTTTTAATTAACTTTTGGATGTGTTTTGTATGTGAGGGCTTGGATGGGTAGGTTTTGGTTTTTGTTTGTGGGGTTTTTTAACTAATTCTTAATCCTGAAATTACTTTTCAATTACCTGAGGAAATGACAGTTTATTGTCAAAACTGATGATAAGTATAATAGAACTGTGAATTAATTTGAAGCAACTGAGGTGTAGGGTACAGAAAAACCACTGAGTAATGCAGCATCCCTCCTGCACTGCAGTGTATTTTTTTCATGTTGTATTCTGTGCTTGAGAATAAGGAACATACAAAGTGGGTAAATTGCATCCTCAGCTGAAAAGGTCTGTGTTTATTGGTTTTCAGTTAAAAAACAAATCCATCCATAAGTTTTGCTGTTGTGTTAAGTGCCTCTGTTGTCTATTTTATCAGAATTGTAGTTCTGTGGTTGTGCTACAGCAGCATACTTCTGGCATGTTTTCCTGTATTATTAGTTTCTTATGAAACCAAGCATGCATTGGAAAGTTTGCTACTTACTCATTTTGAGGTGATCAGTTTGATGATGCATAAGTTAATTGATAAACCAAATATTTACTTCCATAAATTTTTGTTTATACTCTTACAGTGAAACCAGTTGAAGGACTTACAGTGTCTTCCCTTATTTTATTGTGTGCTTTTAAACAGATATTTGGAATAAAACAGGACCCGTTAAACTAATCAGATGGTCACCTGATAGCTGTGTTGTGATGGTGACCTGGGAATGTGGAGGTTTGTCCTTATGGAGTGTTTTTGGTGCTCAGCTTATCTGTACTTTAGGAGGTGATTTTGCGTGAGTATTTTTAATGATGTTGTAAAGAGTTTATTAGAAGTCTTTGTTTTTCTAATTGAAAGCATCTAATTGGATATTAATTCACCGAATTAGCTTTTTTAAAATCTTGTTTTTCTTTATGATTTCTTAGATATTGAGATATCATTGGCAAATATTTAGGAGGGGATCATTTAAATAGAAACAAAAAAATATTATTTTCATTTTGTAGTGGTCTTTTTGTCTGGAAAAGAAAATTACCCTAGAAGCAAACTTGAGCAAGCAAATACTAAAATTCCCTCAGTGCCTGTACTTCAGATGGTTTATGCTAGACTTCTGACAGTTGCATTGCCTTTTTTTAGTGTCATGGATCAAAAAGGCTGTACCATTTGATATGAGGTTCAATATAGATCCATATGAAAATACGAAGATAGGAATTAATTTATTTCTCTGATGAAGTTATTTGCAAACTCAAACTTGTTCTATTCTGTTTTTAAGGTATCAATCTGATGGTGCCAAAAAGGACCCTCTAAAAATCAGTTCCATGGTATGTATGAATGTAAAATACTGTAATAGGATGGCCCTTAATGTTTTAAATTGTTTTTAGTATAACAGATTTTCAGAAAATCAAACTGTCTTTCTTTTGTTTAATTAGTTTTCATAATAAGATACCTTTACTACACTTCTTAACTGCTGTGTTGCATTGAAGGAAAAAGGGACAACTGATAATTTTTTTTTTTTTTGAAGAATGCATGACATGTCTTTTCTCGCTTTGCTTTTAATATTAAGAATGAGCACTTTCAGTTTTTCTTAATTTTTCTTTTTTATCTGGAGCTATATTTCAAAGTGCAGTGAGACACAAATCGGCACTAATTGTAAATGCCCTTATTTCTCTAAAATTACTAGCTGGCCTTTGACAGTTAAAGTAACTTTACTCAGATTCTGAATTCCAGAAAAACTTAACTGCTGGGTTTTTTTTAACATTAAACCCAGTCCTGCTAGTCTGTAAAAACAATAAATAAATAGAATAAATTAGAGTAAATTTTAAATTAGAACAAATTACAGACACATTCAGCAAGGCCTCATACAAACGATGGTGAATTTTGTGCAGTATTTCTAAAACAATTGGGTTTTTTTATCACGACATAGTTGTTGCTATGAAGACTGACAACTCTAAACATGCATCCCAAGTAGAGGTACACATTATGCAATGATAATACCTTTTAAATTTATCTTCTAAAAATTTTCGAAGATTTAAATTCCGATATCATTGAATTTGATGAACAACAGCCAGTGTAATTTCGGAAGTCAGGATTGTTTCATACCTGGCTCTGTGGAATTTTTGTTTGTTGCCCTAAACTGCAAAACTAAACAATCTTCTTTACTTATGTGGGTGTCTTTGCATAGTTACACTTCATTTAATCATTATTTTTTACATAAGGCAGGAAATAATTCAAGCTAGATTCTTTCTGTACCTTGTGAATTTTACTGTTTGATTCCTATAATGATACCTTTTAGAACAGCAAAATGTGTGGATATTTTCCAGGCTCATGTGTATCATAAGATCAGTTACAACAAGTTTCTGTAGTTCTTGTTTTATGAGAATATGTAGTATTGTATTTATATATACGTATGTAGTGTTGGGTTGGGGATTTTATTGTTGTTATTCTTTTACCTTCAGACTTGGGGATCAGAAGGGTATCATCTCTGGGTTATTGATGGGAATTCTTCTTCAAACATGAAACCTGAAAGAAATGCAAATAATGAAGCTCAACAGTTTGGTATTCTGCAGTTTCAGTTCATCAAGAGTGCACTCACTGTTAATCCTTGTATGGTAAGTTTTTATGTTGATAAATATATCCTTTTTTTAGATCACAGTTCCTGTTTTAGGTGACCTCTGAGTTGTTCTCTCAGATTTTAAGTCTGTTCTGCAGCCATTAAAGTTATCTTTCTTTCTTGTCATAGAGCCTTTATACTGTGAAAATATTGCCATGCAATACTGCAACATAAAACCTGTATCACAGAATGATACAAGAACTAAGAACTGTCTCAACACTTGTTTTTCATATTATTTACTTAGAATCTCTTAATATATTGATCGTGTGTTTTCCTTTGTCTTTTGTATGTGGAATTCAAAGTTGCTTTTTTTCTTTTTTTTTTTTTTGTTTTGTTTTTGTTTTTTGTTTTGTTTTTTGTGTTGGTTTTAATACAGAGTAACCAGGAACAAGTCCTCCTTCAAGGAGAAGATCGCTTATATTTGAACTGTGGAGATGCAGCACAGACTCAGAGTCCCAGAAACACTTCGGCACACTTGGAACATAACCACAGCAGGGAAAGAGGCCCATTTTCAGACGGCAGTTTAGATTCTCAGGGTTTAAGCACTTTACTAGGACACCGGCATTGGCATGTTGTACAGGTAATTGATCCTGGTTGCCCATATGAGCTTGGTGCTTGCACGAGTTTGTGGGAGTAGAATATGCAGCTGATCTCCTCACTCTCTGCCATACCCTTTTTCTCTGGTAGGGAGATCATTGCCTTTTTGTTGTCTCTGGGGGTTTGCAGTGGTGCAGCTTTTTCTCATTGACAAAAGGTAAAGCAACGTTGGTCCTATCAGCTTTGTGGCTAGGAGTTTGCCTCCTAGCCAATGAAAACAGTCTTAAAGGTCTTATAACTTCGGGAAGGAGTAGTTAGTTACTGTGCTTGGAAAGGCAGAATAAATGCAACACGCAAGAAATCATTTAGGTGTTGTTTTTTATTTATGCAAAATGCTTTAAAACATACTCAGCTGATGAATACAGCCTTCAGACTCCAACTGTATTTTCAAGCATGAAAAATGGCAAAGAAAAAGAAGATAAATTTATTTTAATCTGTAATTCTAATGTGTGTTCTTCCATGCTTGAATTAGTGACACTTTTTAAATCAAGGTTTCTGAAGGGTCCCCAGTATTTTGTTCTTCACTGTTGCTAATGTTAAAAAGTATTTGGTTCAGGCATATAAGGCAGATTCTAGATACTGTTGAATTTACACTTTAGCTGGCCAGGTAGCTCTTCTGTCTTCTGAAACTGATGTAGGAGGGAGAGGTCTTTGTTCTGTGGTAAAAGTAAAGCTAAAACAATTAGAATTACTATGAGGAGCAACATATCCATGAAAAAATGACAGTGGCTGGGTCTCAAGAGTACCTACCTGCCTTGTGTCAGATCAGAGACTGGGGTTTGAAGCTGGGTTTGTATCATCCCATGTGACATGAAGAATCCAGCACTGAGGTTTGATCTGACATATTCCAGTCAAGTTCTGTCATAAGAAAGCTTTTGGATATGCTGGTGTGTATTTGTGAGAGGATTAGAAATTTTGTCCCTATACTGAAAGTCCTGCCTGAAGACTGTATTTATCAAAACCTTTATGTACCTGTGAAACATTCTCTTGGAGAAGAAAGTAGCTGGGAGGGGAGATGGGCAAATTGTGACTATTAATCTGTAATACAGAATTTGCCGGTGTATATTGTTAATGCACTTTAACATTTTTTGTATTAAAACAGGGTAACATTTAGACATCAGTAACTTTTGGTGTGGGGGTAATTGTATTTGTAATTGTATTTGAAAACAAAATTCCAACATTAAATACCTTTGTGATAGTGTTTTGAAAAAAAAACCACTGATATTGTCTAAATCTCTTTAGGATGTTACAATTAATTAGTACTTTAATTGCAGTTGGTGTGGTCACGTGGTTTTGGTTTTCTCTCTCTTTTTAGATTCATAGTACATATCTAGAGAGCAACTGGCCTATAAGGGTGAGTTATTTTATGAATATGTTCATGCTTATTTAAAAATATTGGAGGGTTATAATTGTCCATTAGGATTGGCTGAACTCTGAAAATTAAATCATTAGTTAATTACAGAAAGAAAACCATTTTAGTAAAGTATGAAACATGAAGATGCTTTACACGTTTCGAGTCTGATGTTATGTTGCCTTGTGGTGCCATATTTGGTTAGGATATATAGTTTAAAGAAGTTCCCTTCTGAGGTTCTGGTAACTTTTTTTTTTCTTTTTTACAGTTTTCAGCTATTGACAAGCTTGGACAGAATGTAGCTGTTGTTGGCAAGTTTGGTTTTGCACATTATTCTTTACTCACCAAAAAATGGAAGCTATTTGGAAACATTACCCAGGTGAGAGATTATGGAACTTTATTCTGGTGCACTGAGAAGATTTTACTTGTTGGATTATGAGACTTGGAGAAAATGAAATGGTATCATTTTCAAGTAAACAGCCTGTAAATGCACTTGGGATTAGGGATGCTGGTTTTACATGTGTTTCTCATAAAATGTGTCTGAGTATTAGCAGAGTATTCCAAATCTGAATGCATTTAGTCAGACACTTAACTCCATTTGTCTTATCTGAGAGTTCTTGTGATGTAGCTTTGGATGTAAAGCTTGTAAATTCTGGCTAGAAGCACATTTGAGAGAGTTCAAGGATGCCAATAGCATAAAGAACTGTGGAACTGTAGGATGAGATTTGTCCTTCACATACTACTCTTTAGTACTTTACATTTTTAAACAGTAAAATCTTCATATACAAAGTCTTGCCACTATGAGTAAAGCTGATAGAGATCATGCATGGCTTTCAGAAATTAGCCATATAATGTACATGTCTGTGTGTGTAAGTATGTAAAAATACATACTTATATGTCATCTGCTTGCTTTTTTCTTTTCAGGAGCAAACTATGATGGTAACAGGTGGCTTAGCATGGTGGAATGACTTCATTGTTCTTGCATGTTATAATCTAAATGATCACCAGGAAGAGGTGAGATTCTTTTCTTCAAAGTAAAGTACAATGATTAGAATATCAGATCTGTATGACAGTAGTATTATAAACATGAAAAGTACTGTGGTATTATAAACATGTTTATACACTATAAACTTTGGTGGCTTTTGGTCATATTCAGAGTTTATATATTAAAATATAAGTAATTCTTTGCAGAATATTTTTGTTGTTGCTATTAAAAACTATTTTCTGCTGACTACAGTGAATCTACTCAATGTTCTGAAAGCTTTGTGACATTTTTGCATGTTAGCACAAAGTGTGTTCTGAGATACCTGTTTACAGTCTTTTGGGAGCTTTCAAACTATATGGGCAGAGGAGATTTACTTACTCTTTGCTTTTTAAAACTGGTGAATAAAATTCCTTCCTTATGATTGTTATTCAGTACTTCAGATTTGCCTTTACTGTGCTTTAACGGCTTTGGATGTAATAATAAAATGCAATGGATAAAATACTTGATGAAAAAAAAAACTCAGTAATGTGTCTTGGCAGAAATTCTTGACAGCCATTCCACAATAAAGAAAATACCAGAAGTGGAATTACTATTAGCTTGTTGGTAAGCAGGACTTGTTTTCAAGTTCTACTACTCCTTTTCCTTGCAGCTGAGAATCTACCTGCGAACGTCTAACCTTGACAACGCGTTTGCGCACATCACCAAAGTGCAAGCAAACACGTTACTACTGAGTGTCTTCCGGGACATTGTGGTATTGTTCAGAGCAGATTGTTCCATTTGCCTTTACAGTATTGAGAGAAGGTCTGAGGGGTGAGTGTCACTATTTGAATGCTTTTGCAGTAAGGTACCTGTAGATCTGCTCTCAGTCTAAGTAAATGCTTACAATAATACAAAGGGGTTTGATTACTGGTGGAGTCAGATTTTTAAAATACAGAGTGGTGCGTGTTATCTCCACGCACAAGTTCATGAGTATTGTCGCTTCCATGCATGCTGATAGGCACGTTGAGTGTGGAGATAGGTAGTGACTGATGGATACACATTTCCAGCTGTCTGAACAAACATGTTCCTAAATTATAGGAACTTGAAAGCTGAAAAATGAATAAGAGGAAAAGGTTCTACAAGACACCCACATATTTGAATATTTTAAAACAAAAACGTGTTTCTAACATTAGAAGCAGTAATTAGTGAAGGAAAGGTTGGCAGCAGGCTTGCAAAGATGAAGAGAGAAAAGGTTTGGTCTTGATGTGATGGTGAGGAGTCGTTTTAGTGCAAAAGAAGTAGCAATGTATGTCATACTTTCAGACAGTTAAGATTAGTGAATCTAAGGAGGAGATAAAGATTCAGAGGCAGGGGTTTTTTTAAGTGCCTAAGTAAGTGATTTTTCTTACAGTTATGGTATCTTCTTTTTAGCAAGAAGAGACCTTTTTGTGGTAGAAAAAAGCAAGTTGTTGATGAATTTTGGAGAAAAATATTTTCAGTGCTTTTATAAAAAGCTCCCAGCAGAATCCAGACCTGGGAACTGTCTCATTGAAGGGTCAATAGTCATATTCTGAAGTATCTGATATTGTCTTTACCCACTCATCGCTGTATTTCCCAAAGTATCAAGATAAGTAACCCAGTTTGGGTTTGTTTGGTAACTTTATATAGAGTAGATATGTGGGTATTTCCACTGATTCCTGACTAAAGAAATGTCATTTATTCTATAGAGTAAAGTGTTTGCTAAGGATAAGTTGCTTTTTACATTAGGCTTACTTCAAGGTAGTTAGTACATGTTAAGTACTATTGTAAAATATCTAAATGTGGTCATTTTTCTTTCAGTCCTAATCCTACTGCCAGTATCCAAATTCTTCAAGAAGTGTCCATGTCTCGGTATATTCCTCATCCTTTTCTTGTAGTGTCTGTTACATTGACATCTGTGAGAACAGAGACTGGCATCACCTTGAAGATGCCTCAGCAGGTAACAGGTCTCAAAATTTGGTAGAATTGGTGCCTGAATTTGTTACCTTACTCCTTAAAGGTTGCCTTGTTGATAAATCAGTCATAAATCAGTGGCTCTTCTATGGGGTAAAATTCAGAACCTATTTTTTTTCTGATGTTCATTGTATAGTCAATTTTTGTGTGGGAATTGGGGGTAAGGGGGTGGAAAGAGAAGTAGTTTAGATTTTATTTCATACCTTCTCTTGTTAACTAGCAAAGTTTGGGGCCAAATCTTGGTGAACATATTAAATTTAACTCTGTCAAGAGTATGTTGCTCTATCATGTATTAAAAGTCAAAACCCAGTGCAATCCATGGCATTAGGAATTACCTTGCTCCAAACAACATGTCCATTACTCAACGAATAAATAGAAAAAATGAAAAGATGGCATATGATCCTATAAGGTACTACTCTTTGTCAATTCTGCAACAGCCAAACAATGATTTAAGATGTGAAGGCCCCTGTCTTAACTTCTAACCTTAGTCAGTGCACCAAAAGCACATGCAAAGAGCACTGGGATTTTTGTTGGCTGGGTTGCAAACAGAGTAGGCTTAACTGAGCAGAATGCTTTCTTGACACACCTTACTAAAACAATTTTTCTCTAACTGCAGCTTAATAAAAGTTCAAAATGCGGTACAAGTGTGACTCAGCTCTTTTTGGCGCAGCTCTTGGGTTGTGTACCAGTGTTAGTCTTTGCAGTCAGATGCTGGCAATCGTACTGCGGTGATACTGATAAGAATACAGAGCTTTATTTTTCTTAGAATACTGGTGGATTGCCCATTTTAAGACACATAGCTGGAAAAAGTCCATATTAAACACATGGAATGAGTCTCGTGAATAAGAAACCTAGTATTTACTCCTTTGCACAAGAATTGGTTCTTGATTTTTATGAGTTCTATTATATTGAATTCAGTTGCTAGTCATCTCTCTAAAGTGGCACATTTAATTTACACTTTTTTTTTCTGGGTTTTTATTGTGGTTATGAGTAAAACTATCATTCAAAGAGCTTAAATAATTTGTATAATATTCTTTCCATCTGTAGGCTTGTGAAGCTGAAAGTATTATGCTTAACTTAGCAGGACAACTCATCATGTTGCAAAGGGATCGATCTGGACCCCAGATACGAGATAAAGATAATAATCCTAATCAAAGAAAGCATGTGAGTACATAAATGAGGAGTATTGCATATGGCTTCAAAGATGTCAGTGATGGAAGAAGCTGTGCAAGAGAATGGTCAAGACATAAAGAAAACAGGGTTATAAGCGAGGCAGTCTACAGTTACAGACTGAATTGTTAGCTGGAAGTGTATTAGCATTTGCTCATGTTTGCTAGTTATATTGGAATGAAATAGACAAGCTTTTAGAGTAAAGATACTGCCCAAAATTTGATATGCACCAATAACAGAAAATCTCTAGTCTATCCAGTACTGTTTTGTATGTTTATGGAACATTATTTTTTGCAGAGTGTGTTTAAAAAGTTCTTGGAAATAACAACAATAGAAGTCAATTACTGAACTTTCAGTTCTTCCGGGCTGATGAAGACCAATTCTATGTGAAACAAGCACATTGGGAGAGTGAAATCTGGAAAATTCAGATAAAGATCTGTCAGTTCTAGGTTGGACTTGTAGGCTAACTGAAGAAGCAGAGAGCAGGTTTTTATCTTTCACCTTTATTCTTATCTCTCTGCTTCCTGACTAAGTATTTAGGAAGGAGGTTAAAAAATGAAAGAAATGTCTTGAGTTAACAGAAGTATTAAGTGGTCTTTTGTCACATGCTAGGATGCAGATAAGAGAGAAGCAGATTTGGTTCTCCTTTGTTTGAAAACAGTAGTTCTTAGCTTAAAAATAGAGTTCTTGTGAATAGAATAAAAATAAAAGGAATCATGGATACTGATTTTTAATTTTTTTTTTTTATTTTTCATTTTAAATAGCTGCCTTTTTGTGCTCCAGTTGTCCTAGCCCAGTCTGTTGAAAATGTATGGACTACTTGCAGGATTAACAAACAGAAACGCCACTTACTGGAGGCTCTGTGGCTCAGCTGTGGTGGGGCAGGTATGAAAGTCTGGCTTCCCCTGTTTCCCAGAGATCATCGAAAACCGCATTCCTTTCTGTCAAGACGGATCATGCTGCCTTTCCACATCAACATATACCCATTGGCTGTTTTGTTTGAAGATGCCTTGGTTCTTGGTGCTGTTAATGACACTGTGCTCTATGACTGTTTATACACCCAAACCAGTGCTAGAGAACACTTAGAGGTTCTCTTTCCTTTCTCCATTGTTGAGAGAACCTCTCAGATCTACCTCCATCACATTTTACGCCAGCTGTTGGTTAGGAACCTCGGTGAACAAGCCTTGCTTTTGGCCCACTCCTGTGCCACATTACCATACTTCCCTCATGTACTAGAACTGATGCTTCATGAAGTGCTGGAAGAAGAAGCTACCTCGCGGGAACCCATTCCCGACCCTCTCCTTCCCACTGTGGCGAAGTTCATTACAGAATTCCCCCTCTTCCTGCAGACAGTTGTTCATTGTGCTAGGAAGACAGAATATGCCCTGTGGAATTACCTTTTTGCTGCTGTTGGAAATCCGAAGGACTTATTTGAAGAGTGCTTAATGGCCCAGGACTTGGATACAGCTGCCTCTTACCTTATTATCCTACAGGTAACGGCACCAAATATATTGCAAGAATGCTGATACTTACTAACATTGCAATATTTTAACAATAATGTCATATCAAAGTTGTGCTTGTTCAACAGATTTTTAATTTAACAGTTTTCTGTTGATATTAGGTCCAGTTGTGAAGGGTGGCAAGATCATGCAGTGTAGTTTACTGTTTTAAATAGGAAAATAATAGCATGAAATTTGCTGTTTATAATCTTCGGTATACTTGAATGTGAAGTGGTGTGGCTTGACTTAACAGAATTTCTGATGCTCTCTAGTAAAAATAAATCACTTCATTAAGCTTTGTTGCTTGCAGAATATGGAAGTTCCAGCAGTTAGCAGACAACATGCTACTCTCCTATTTAATACTGCCTTAGAGCAGGGAAAGTGGGATCTCTGTCGTCACATGATTAGATTTCTTAAAGCCATTGGCTCTGGAGAAACAGAAACACCCCCAGCTACACCAACAACTCAGGTTTGTGATGAGAAAATTAAATACTATGCATCAAGCTTTGTATGGTTAATCTTCATGTTATATATCGTGTTTGGTCCTTCGAGTGTATGTTTTGGTTTTCTTGGTTTTAGGAACCTAGTTCAAGTGGTGGCTTTGAATTCTTCAGGCATCGCAGCATTAGTTTATCCCAATCAGCAGAGAATCTCCACAGCAAATTTAATTTGACAAAAACACTGAGTATGCCCTCTGGCCCATCTGGAAAAAGGTAATGTCCTCTCCTTTCCCACTTTATTAGGTACAGGACTAACTTTCTTACTTTCTTATTTAAGTTATAGAAATAAATTGTATTATAGATTTGTCATAATCTCTTTCTGCATCTTTTGCATTTATCATTTCACAACTTTTGTATTGTTCGTGTCTCATAAAATTCTTGGGAGAATATATTTTCACACGTGTAAATATATGTATGTGTGTTTTTATGTATACACAGGCATGCTTACATAGATATTGCTGAGAAAAGACTCTGAAACCACTGGATGTGGTACACATTACATGTGTAGTAATTTAGGTAGCTAGTGAGACCACATGCCTCATATTTAAAGGTTCTGTTTTGCTGAAAAATACATTTTGAACAGCTCACAGTTTGCAGCATCACAGTGTACTGCTCTGCTACTATGCACATCTTGGTCTGGCAGGGTGTTTCCAAGCTACAATTAGCCTTAGGGTGAACTCCTCTAAAGCTGCTGTATACAGGCTTGATATTGATAGGTATTACAGTTCAGAAGTTGTATTGAACATCATTCATTTTTATCTTTGCTTTGGTGTTTTTCCCCATCCTGATTTTTAAAACAATCCTCACTATAAATTCTGAATTAGTAATTTTTAATAGAGAGTACTATCTTAAAAGGTTTTTATAGGAAGGGTTCTAGGCTAATACTTTACTACTTCTCTAAACTTTACAATGTCATCTGCCTTTTATCTCTCTACTTTTTGCTGTGTTGCTAATAGTTTAATGCTCTATAAATACTGCTGCTGTTTTAACTTAAATCCTTTATTTCACCTGCCTTTTGAGGCAGTGGGATCTTTTAGAGAATATAAACAGCAAGGAATGATGGAAACTGCTTCTGTTGTCACGTAGAACTTGTTACTCGATGTTGTGCAGTTGTGGCCACCAGCCTTTGTGATTCAGCTTTATCACTGTTCACTGGGCTGTTCTGTGCCGTGTAGGTGGAGCAAAGACAGTGACTGTGCCGAGAACATGTACATTGACATGATGCTCTGGCGGCATGCTCGGCGCCTGCTGGAGGAAATCAAGCTGAAAGACCTTGGCTGCTTTGCTGCACAGCTGGGCTTTGAGCTGATCGGCTGGTTGTGCAAGGAGCGAGCCAGAGCTGCTCGTGTGGAGGATTTTGTGTGTGCTTTGAAAAAGCTGCACAAGGATTTCCTCTGGCCATTTCCAGTTATACCAGCTTCATCCATTAATTCACCTTTCAAGAATGGGAAGTACAAGACAGGTACAGTAACATCTGAGTTTGATATGAACTAGATTTCCCTCCTGCATTGCAGTCTGTGAATCTCATTCTGTTCTGCCTCTGTTCTCACACAGATTCACATCTGTGAATCTCACTCTGTTCTGCCTCTGTTCAGCAAAGATGAGAGTAGGCTGAGGCTTGCCACCTGCACAGCTTTCTCACACTGAGTGTATTTTTTAAAGAGATTATGTTTTCTGTTTAGCGTAGAAAGTATCTCTCGTGTGATTACCATTTCTGTTTAAATCTCCTGCTTTCTCAGGTGTACTGAATTGGACATCAGTGCAGATGTTGAACTGAGCATGGAAATTGCTCCAGTGTAAATTCTGCTGCAGAAAGTTACAAAAATCAATATTCTTTTGTAGTCTCTAGATGAGCTTTTGATTAACTTTTTTAAAATTAAATAGTGATGTTCCTAATGTTTGAAGTTTACTTGGTTAGATGATGAGTACTTTGAAGACTGTAAACCTCCTTTATGTTATTGATCTCTCAGTTCACTACCTTGTCTCTTTACAGCAAAGTTGACACTTGCTACCTTACCTCTATATGGCAAGGTTGACACTGGTTGCCAGGTCTTCCTCTTCTTAGCAGCAGCATCATTATTTACCTCTGTTGATGCTGACACTTTATTACGTCATACTTCTTTCCTGCCAGTGCTCACATAAAAAGCTGATCAGAAATTTCTAAAAAACCTAAACTTGCTGCAGTCCCTTGTATTTCATTGGTCCCCTAAATATTGATTTAGATGCAAGTTTTAGCTTCCTGAAATGCCTGGAGAGAACTATCTAAATTTCCTTTTGGATACTTATATGGTTTTTCTATGGTGTGTTTTGATTTTTTTTTTAGCCGTGGGGGAGCAACTACTAAAATCTCAATCTGCAGACACCTTTGTAAACATGGAAATGGACACAGGGATTTCAAACACACCTCGCAGTCGCAGCTGGCTTGGTACTATCAGCTCTTCTCAGAGAGAGATTGACACTGTTTCATCCCATGGACCACACATGCAAGATGCATTCCTTTCTCCTTTGTTAAGTAAAGGTTAGTCACTCTTCCTTCTGTCTGCTCATTGAAAAAATGTGAAGTGTGTGCTTATATTTTGATATTTTTTTGTATCACTGCTGTATTGTCGCTTCTCAACCGCTGGTAAGAAAAATTCAGGAAAAAAAAAAAAGAAAGGACTTACTAAAAAGTGAACTGGAATTTTTACAACAGAATGATAATGTCCATGTTGTACATCTCTAAGTACATGAAGTTGAATATGAAATAGATATTTGCTGATGTTACTGTCTGTGGTGATAACTTGAAGTTCAGTGTTTTTTCAGTCTGGCTGGGAAGAGTGTCCTACATTGTGGGTTTTTATTTCTTTATCTCTTGCAGATAAAAAAAAATTTCTTTGGCCTCTTGCAGGGGTTGGAACAGCTCTAATTGCATGAACTGTGCTTTTGGATTTGTTAAGAATGATATAAGATACCTTACTTATTGAGGAAGTTGAGGAGATTAGAGACCCATATGGTTGTATTTTTTTCCTGTAGCTTCATTTAAATTGCTTTTTAAAAGCTGAAGTGTATGATCAGCTTACTGAAATAGAAGGAGAAATTGTACTTTGAATGTATTTTTCTGAACACAGAAAGAGATGGGAAAAGTTTGTCAGACCATTCTAGTCTTCTTTAAATTTAATTTTATTCTTAAAATTTTGTATGCTTCCTCTTGTCCTTGAGCTTAGATCAGTGTTGTCAACAGTATCTAAATCATGTGATTTCCACTCTATTAGGGCAAAGGTCTAAGTACCTAGTGTGAACTACAGTCTCTTAATTTAAGACTGTAGAGCCTTCTGTGAGATTCAGAGCATTTGGAGATCCTTTCTCTGCTTGGGCACCGTCTCATCTTATTTCCACTCCTGTTTCTCATGTTTTTTAAATCTTAGGACTGCAAGAAAATGAGTATCTCTTTTCATTGCACTAATTTCACTGCTCTGCCACTACTGAAGACTACTAGTAGTCTGCCACTACTGCTCTTTCTATAAACAAATATATTGGGGTTTTTTCTGAGCTGGATGAAGACCTTTGAATTCAATGGACTTTGGTACACCTTTTGAAGCAGTTTATTTCTAAAGTAACTAAATTAAAAGCTTTTAAAACATTGAAAGCTGAATTCTTATAACAATTTCACAAATTACTAATCCAGCACTGGTATTCATGGGCAAGAAGATAATCAAATAACTTTTTGACTTCCTAAACATTTTCCAAGAAAAGATGCATCTGCTTTTATATGGAAATTGTTTTGAAGAGTAGGTGCCTTCGTGACTCACCACTGTAATGGTTTTAGCTTTGATGTTACTGTTCCTTTGAAAATTCTGTTCCTGCATGTGCTCTTTGTGTTTTTACTGGAAATACTTCTTCTTGCAATTTGTGCAGGTAAATATTTATATTACAAAGCATTTGAAATCTTCATGGTTTTGTGTGAAGAAAATAATTTGATGTTCAAACTTCATTTTAACAAAATTAAAAGTTAAGTAAGCAGAATTTTAAACAGACTGTAACTCTTCCTAGACTTAATTGTAGGACTGTAGTGTGCAAGATGCTGTATTGGTGCTTTTATGATGATTGCCAACACAAACCTAGGATCCCTTACTGATTATAATTCTCCTGAATTATTTTTACTGGATAGAAAAACTATTGCATTCCTGCAGCAGTAGTTCTACCATCCAGTGTGACAAGAAGAATGCTGAAGTGGGATGGACAATATGCCTGAAGTAACGGTGATACACCGTAAAGCATTACTGTTTGTCAATTTTTACAGGAAGTAGTTCAGAAATTCTGAGTGTTACTAAAGTAAGTAGTTTCTTTTTTCCCTTATGTTTCTGAGTGTTTTTGATAGGTGATGAATGCAGCATTGGTTCAGCAACGGACCTGACTGAAACAAGTTCTATGGTGGATGGAGACTGGACCATGGTGGATGAAAACTTCTCCAGTCTAAGTTTAACTCAGTCAGAGCTTGAGCAGCTCTCTCTAGAGCTGGCCAGTAAAGGGCCACACAAGTCACAGGTGCAGCTGCGGTAAGTAATGACACCTGTGCCTTTGAGACTCAGAATTGCTGGCATGCAGCACTTGGAGAAAGAAACAATCTGCACTAGCACACTGCAGTCTTTGTCTTAGGAGTAGAAAAATAAACAGCCTTTTTCTCCGTATAGGTACTTGCTACATATCTTCATGGAAGCAGGATGTCTGGATTGGTGTGTTGTCATAGGCCTTATTCTCAGAGAATCTTCAGTTATCAATCAGGTTTTCAGTATCATGCAGTCCTCTGATATTGATGGAGAAATTTGTCAGAATATCAAGACTGGCCTAGATGCTGTTGACAAGTGGGCTTCTACAGATTGGTGAGTTCACCTTCCACCTTCACATTGATTTGAGCTGTAGATTTTTTGTTACCTAAAGGGTAACTTTGAGTTACTACGTTTGCCTTAACTGAAACATCACTTCAGATAGTTGTAATCCAACTGGGAAAAAAAACCCAAACCAAAACCAAACAAACCCAAAGCAACCAGCTTTCCAACTTTTATTGTTTGATTAGGGTGGCCTTTTTATTTAAAACATTTCTGCTTTTCAGGCACATGACAGAAGTACTAATTTTAATTCACTCGTGGTGTTCTGTCCCATTCTCTTCATAGCCCTGGGTATAAGCCATTTCTAAGTATCATCAAACCACAGATCCAGAAACTAAATGAAATAGTAGAAGAACAAGTACCACCTGAAGCGTTTCAGCCAGTGAATCCTTCTAAGGTTCCTGAACAAGTGAATCCAAGAGCTGAGGAAAGCAGGACTTCATCTAGCCATGGCACTAATCCTCAGAGTGATGCTGGTAGCAGCAATGCAAGCAGACATGAAGAGGACAAGGCTAAGACAGAGGATGAGGATTCATTCCAAGAAGGCAGTTACGACTGTGTTGTGTCTTAAATGGAAGGTGAACAACTTCCCAAGCATCAGGTGTGAAAGGAAGCAAACCAGCTCTTAGATCTGCTTCTGTGTTTTGGATTTGAACTCTTTTTATTTTTTTATTTTGTTTGTTTGTTTGTTTTGGTTTTTTTAATATTTCAATCTTTGAAATTTTTAGTGGGGATAACTAAACACCAGTTTCATCTAGTAATTTCAAAAGGAGGCATGACTCTTTTGATGCAATCACCAGACTGCAGCTTTACATTTTGATACTTTAAACAGTGTTGGAGAAACAGTGAACATACATGGAGACAGATTCAGCCAGTGCTCATCAGTACCTTTACATCACCAACACGTTCCGAAGAAACTACTTATATCTTGCTTGAGTTTAAAAGGCGAAGAGGGGATTAAATATAAAAACTGTTTTCTTTGCAGCTTGCCTGCCTAATAAATATCTGATCAATGCAGTTCAGATTGGTTTGATACCGATTTTTGTATTAAAGGACTGTAAAATATATTGTATGTTTTTGTGAATAATCTTGTACAAATACTCAAGACTGTACCATATTTGGAGGTACCTATATGTATTTGCATGTTTCTAGATGACTAGTAAAGTTAAAGCAGAATTGCACTTCTTTCTGGATGAGGCATACTTTACTGACCTAACACTGACACAAGTGGCTTACCTGTTTTTTTACTGCCACTTAACAGATCTTGTAGTTGGGTTAAGGGACTGCTGAAGGTTATTTATTTCATTGTAAATTCTTTTCTGATAAATGGATTTTTAAAATGTAAATAATCATCATTTACCCTTGCTATGGAAAACTAGTTTAACAGCTCATACTTAAACATTTTTCAAACATTTTATAATATGCATACTTCTTGCATACTTCTAACTAAGACATATTTAACTTTCATACAATGTTATGAAAACCTGGCTGCAGAAGTCTGTTGCTTTGAGGTACTTATTTTTTCTAGCTGCTGTCCCTATGTAATAACTACCTGTAACAGTATTAATTTAGATATTAGCTTGTTTGTACGGTGCAATCTGAACAAAAATGCAACATTACTCATTTTATACGCGATAAACTAGTTTATTTTTTATAACATCATTTGATTACTGACATGGACCAAACTAGTCATTGTAGGGTAGTTATAGCATCTGTTGCTTTTCTAGTGTAGTTACTAAATGCACATCCATTTAAACTCTGAAAATTGAGACTATTCACAAGTAAGTTTTAAATAAATTGTGGTTTCATCATCTTTATTTCCTTTGTAGATAAGATCAAGTGCTTTAAAATGTACAGATATTAAACTGTTGCTTTAGAATGGCTTTACTAAGCCAATACAACCAGTACAAGTGCAATAATTGCGAGTATTACGTGGAAAGCTGGAGCTATTAATGAATGCAACTTGAACTTCATTTTAAGAGTTGAAACTGAGACTGAAGTTAGAGGAAAGAAACTCAGTCTGAGTCCCAGCATTAAGCTTATTCTGCATTGTAGCTACTGGTTACAGATAATGTCTATCATACCTACATGCCTGTTGTGACCTGACATCAAAATTCATTATTGTTTTAAGGGGATAATACTTAAAGCTTTTTTTATAATTAAAAAAAATACCTGCTTAANNNAGAAATAAAAACTGTGCTTCAAGTTAATATTTTTCTGTGGTTCTGTGGTAATAATGTAAGCCAAGCCCATCCTGGTCAGCATTCTGCTGCTCAGGTTTTGGATCTGTGCAAGTAAAACATAATTAACTGATATATTAACATTCTTACTATTCATATCTTACTACTGTGCTACTGTTGTTTAGCAGGTAAATCTTTTTAGTTGTGAAATTTTAGGAGTTTGTACTTCTTTAGTAGTAATTATCTCTATGCAAATCTTACGTGCTAATTTTGTATTTTGATTTCACTGCTGTTATACTTGTAATTAAAAGACAAATGTATTCAAAGTTACTTGAAGTTACTCCTGTGAAAAATAACTATTTTGGACTTCAAGCCATTCAGGTAGGCTTTCTTAGGAAGACAAAGCTCTCAGAGAAACCACTTGATGAAGCTTGGTTTTTATACTCCTGCAGCTTGTTTTTTACAGGATGAAGGAATCAAACCTTTACCTTTTTAGAGCATCTCTGAAGTTGCATCCACCTGCTGCTGTGAAAAGAGAGGTAGTGGGTTTAGGTGGCAAGGGTGTGGTAGCAAGGGGGGCTGTGTCAGACAGAGCCAGTTCCAGCAGACACAGGGAAGCATGTCAGCCAAGCTGGTCCCTCCTCTCTGTAATGTATTTAACAAAGGATAAAAATGCTGTGGGAGATGAGTGAGGAAGAGTCCTGCAAGCAGCCAGGCTCATAAAGGAGGAGCAGGAGGAGGTATTCCAGGCACTGGAACAGAGATTCCCTGGAGCCTGTGGCTCTACACACAAATTAAAGAGTTTTGCTATTAGCCTCTTAGAGCTGTTGGTACTGCTCAGCAGCCCAGTCCTTTTAGACAGTGGGGAAGCAGGCTGTCCACCTGCAGCCCACCGTGGAGCCCGCTGGAGCAGACACCCACAGTGGCAGCCTTGGAGTACCCACAGTAAGCACTAAGCACCCACAGCAAGTGGATGGATGCGCCCTGAAGGAAGCTGCCGCGCAAAGAGCCCACAGGGATCCGTGCTGGAACAGTCTTCCTGAAGGACCTCTCCAGCAAGAGGATCCACTTTGAAGCAGTTTATGAGAGACACGAAGTGGACCCCAATGCTGGAGCAGGGCGGTAGTGAGGAGAGGAAGGAAGCAGAGAAGAAATGTTACAGACTGACCATGACCTGACCCTTAACTGACCATCCCCTGTTCTTCTACACTACTGTGAGACAGAAGGTAGAAGAATGAATCTGGGAAGGGGAGGTTGGGGGNAGTCCTTTTAGACAGTGGGGAAGCAGGCTGTCCACCTGCAGCCCACCGTGGAGCCCGCTGGAGCAGACACCCACAGTGGCAGCCTTGGAGTACCCACAGTAAGCACTAAGCACCCACAGCAAGTGGATGGATGCGCCCTGAAGGAAGCTGCCGCGCAAAGAGCCCACAGGGATCCGTGCTGGAACAGTCTTCCTGAAGGACCTCTCCAGCAAGAGGATCCACTTTGAAGCAGTTTATGAGAGACACGAAGTGGACCCCAATGCTGGAGCAGGGCGGTAGTGAGGAGAGGAAGGAAGCAGAGAAGAAATGTTACAGACTGACCATGACCTGACCCTTAACTGACCATCCCCTGTTCTTCTACACTACTGTGAGACAGAAGGTAGAAGAATGAATCTGGGAAGGGGAGGTTGGGGGAAAATATTCAGTTATCATATTTTAATTGATAATAAATTAATTTTCCCAAGGCTAGTTCGTTTCATCAGTTGTGGGTGCCAGTGAGTAATGTCTGTGTCTCAACCCATGAATTTTCTCATCCTATCTTCTCCTCCTGGTCTGCTGAGGGGAGGGTGTCAAAGGGCAGTTTGGTAGGTACCCATCAGCTAGCCAGGGTTAACCCACCAAAAAAGGTTTATTCATTTACAAATCTGCACTATTTAACTAAAGACGGGAAATATTGGCCACTTAGTTTAAGAAACATATTTTTATGGAATTCCAACATGTTGACATGTATTCAGCTCACATAAAACTGGCTGATGTCAGATTTCCTCCTTCAGAACAATTTGCATATCATCAAGTTTTCTTGATCTGTTTCTCATCCTGTGCAAAACAAACTGTCTCAGAAAAACAGCACCACTATTCTATATTCCTTACTACCAATGCAAGAGATCCTTTCACGCTGGGTATACTTTCAAAACTGCTTGAATCAAATCACATTTCTGAAGGTAATTTTTCACAATCACTTTTGTCGGCTCAAGTAAGCTGATTTTTCCTCAGCATGTTTTAGGTCAAAGAAAACAGTTCAAATGGTTTTAGAGCCAAAGTGTCTCTAAGTTACATGTTTGAGACCGACTGTTAACTTAGTAGAAATATCTGAATTCAAAATCTAGCCAGAACCTGTACATATAAACTGATGGGAGAAGTTGTCTATGGCTATAATGCTATTATAAAAGATGATGGGTAACTTGCAGAGGGTGGGAAGCTGGCTTCAACAGAAGGATGGATTTCCCACAAGTAAGGGGGAGCATAAAGGCTACAGACACAACTTACTGTTTCAGCTTAGTTTGCTATCCTAGAGCTGAACAGTGTTGAAGTACTCTAGTAGGCAGTGATGGGAATGGTAGCGTAGGGTGAGTGGTGTAAGTCATCCCGGTGTTTGAGCTGAAAAAGACGGATACAAACTTGTTGACTTCTGTTTATCATGCGGCTCCTGAAATAGGAAATTCCTTGGGCTTATCCAGAGAGCACTGAGAGAAGATTTTAGGAGTCAACAACTGGAACATGAAGCTACTACACAGAAGACACAAGGCACCTAACTACTCTTTCCTTACTTTTTTAAAAACTTTTTGTTTCCTATCCAAAAAACTTCAAAACCCCCCAAAAACCCCAGCAAATACAGAAGAATAAAACCAAAAAACCCTCAAACAATTAAAAACAAAAAACCTTGAAACTAAACGAACCAAAACCATCCAAACAGAACAAACCACCACCCCCTCCCCTGAAAAAAACCATCTCCAAATAAACTCTGCAAGGACAGCTTCCTAAGATAGTTACTTGAATTCACCTGTACGTTTATTGGCTTTGAAGCTTCTATTCGTTTCATTCTCAGAACAGACTGAAAGAACTGTTCCTGTTTAGATGAACTACTGCTTGTGTTTAAGACTGATACTTTCAGCTTTCTGAAACGCAATTTTTTAACGTTTAAGACGTTTGCTAAGGACCACTGATGCTTGACATCCTACTTGAAATACAGATAGCAGTGTCTGGATCTCCCTAAACTGCCTTGTACTTCCTGCTCAAGACTCTGCTTTAATGTTTAGTGTGTTCTCAAGCATGTTCCACAGCTTTGACAGAACCATGAAGAGCTGCAGCCCAACAAAACCTCTACCACAGTGAATAGGGGAGCCTGGCTTATTTCTAGGATCAATTTATCCCACAAGACTGTAAGGGATTTTCATGAAGGTTGAGAATGCACGTTCTGTCTTCAAAATGGAAGCCACAGTTACATAAATTTACACTAACCACAGAACGTAGGTCTACTGATCTTGCATGTCTTCCTATCATTTTCACCAAGACCACATAACAAGTTCTAAAATGGGTCATCCTGCAGGCCCCTTCCAGATAATTATCCAAAGTCAGATTATGTTTAGCCCTCAAGGGAGAAGAGCATAGAACAGCTTTGTTGTGCAGACAAACTGTTCTTCAGCTATGTCCCACCTGGTACAACTAGCTCTGTATAGACTTGTTAGATCTTGTCTATTTGATTAGTGTTTTTCCAGGAGGACTGCAAACCAGCCCAGACTGACAGACATTAAAGACAGGTCTTAGTAGCACAGAACAGCCCCACTTACCTCAACAGTCTGTTTGTGTGTGATAGCTGAAATTCTCTTGTTCTTTGCACCTATCCCAACACCTTCTTTCTTCAAATGCATACTTCTACTTGACAGACAATCTTGAAGGTATGATGACAAGCTGTAAGGATGCACTAGACTGTATAACCACAACATGCAGAGGTCTCCTTTGCTTAAATTTATAAAGTACTCAGCTTCAGAAATATGTATTTTAATAGAGAACATAGCAGATTCTCAAAGCCATCAAAATAGGGAAAACAGAAAAAAGCTATTTAGAAAATGCTGTGGATGCAAATTGTTTCAAATGAGCATAAGGGAATTCTAACAAACTGTTTACTGCCTCCACAAAGAATGTTTCTACTCTATGCCCATGTATCCTTAATGTTACCAGATGTTTGCATTTGATACACTTCAAAGAGTAAGTCAAACAATGCTTTCTTAAGAGAAACAGTAACCCACAGTAGCAGAAGAATCAATCTGCTTGTACTTGAAAAGGGAAGCAGATGGATACGAACAGCAAATTTTCCCGTCCTGTTTTCTTGTCCTAGATCAACAATAAATCTGGTGTCAACTATCAATTTTGCAGAAAATACTTAGCTTGGCTACCAGTGACACCTCTGTATCACACAGTATTTCAAACAGCACCTTCCTCTCCAGGAATCCAGCCAGAAATCCCACTTTAACTTTCCTCAACTCAGATGATTTCTGCATTCCTTGGCCAAGCTTATCTTCCACACAGTTCTAACACCAGCTGTCTAACCCAGCACCTCATAACAGTATTTCTACTCCAAGCTCAAGTAAAATATTACTGCAATGAATGAAAACAACTCAAATATATAGCCTTTAATCATGCTAAAAATAAAGTGTCACCAATCAAGTTTTGCTTTTATTTACAAAGACAAATTTGCAACAAACCAGACATACCTCATAATTAAATTATTTAACAAGTATTAAATCCTGAGACAGCAGAAGTTATTGCTTCACTTAAAGTTTCAGAAATTGCCAACAGGCATTTTTATATTTTTGGCTCCCAGTATGAATTCTTCACACAGCATTTCCGAAGCTTTTTACCAGAGGAAAAACACAAAAATCAAACTGAGGAAGATGGTAAATATCAGTGCAGCTTTAGTTAACTAGCTGTGCATCAGCTAGAGTACAGTACAACACATTCATTGAGATTCAAAACACAGGAGTTTTAGTTCATAACTCTGATTTTCAAATCACTAATAGCACTTTTAAATAATACAGGGATTGTGCTTTCAAATCAGATACAATCAAGTAAGTGATGATTAATGCACAGTAATGTACAAACCCACAGATTTTAAGATACTGATGGCCACTTAATTATGATTACAGTAATTAAACCTCTTACCCTAGTGCATGAATCTTTTGACAATCTTTGTTAACATCCCCTGCAACCAATGACACTGGTTCTTTCCAGTATTACACAAAACTACAGAACAATCCAAAAGAAAAAATACCTGACTGGAGAGTTGTTATCCATCACAGCTCACACAAATTAACTGTCACACACTTGTCTTTCATGTGCTCTGCAAACCTACCAGTACTAGCATGTTTCTACTTGAAATGATGATGCTTGCACAAAATCTGTTCTGTATGACATTAGGCAATACTCATGAGATTAAATAAAACCACTTGAATTTGTGTATTGATATAGCCAAATGTTTTATATTTAATCAGGAAAAAACCCCATGAAGTTCCTTCAGATATGCCAAGTTCTTTGAATTTTAGAAATTACCTTTAACTATTAAGCACTGCACTAAAAAAAACCCAAAAACCTGCTAAGTATAAAAAAAGAGGTCAGTAGCTTCTGATTTCAAAGCTTGTCAATTAAAATTGGAAGATACTCTAAAACACTTACAGTCATTTATAAAATCCATCCTATGAAAATAAAATAAGAGCAATCCAGAATATCAGGCATCTTTTCAAGATTACTCTTTCAGGTACTTTTCCTTACAGGAAGTCTTATTTTAAGAAAGAGTAAAATGTATTAGCAAGTGCAATACTGACACACTACCAAAAGTTTCTCCAGAGGAGATACCAAAATTAGCCAATTCTAGTAAATTGGAAGGTAGCTTAAAATTTAGAGGAGATTAATTATAAGACATCCACTTAAACGAGTGTGGACTTAACACTCTTACATATGAGAGAGCATGTCAGATATCTATCACTATCATGTGCTGATAGTAAAAGATCCCAATAGGAGCAAAACCACAAGATGGTAGTTAGGCTGAACTTAGCCACTCATGCTGTAACACCAAAGAGACAGGAGAAGGGGTAGAACTAGGTTTTTAAACAGAAACATACAATTTGGATAAACAATTGCCACATTCCATCATAATATTGATTTCTCTGCATTGTGCATTTGCCAAGGACTCAATGTAACCTACACGAGTACACAGCTTTCAGCGACTTCATCCAGTGACAAAAGTAATGCTCAGGACTTTGCCACCTCTGCCCTGCTCCCACAGGAACAAACACCTTCTAGCTGGAGATCAGACTTGAATAGGACAAATAGAACTGGTAGGTGACACTCCATGTATCAGTGAAGTACGGTTTTATTTTACAGAGCATCAAAATAACTCCATGAAGCCCTTTCTTTACCACTGCCACCATTTATTATGCTAATATTACCTCATCAAGTGCAGTTTTCATTTTAAGAAGCCCACTAGCCAAACTGCCACTTCAGTGGAAGAGCCAAGGTGAACTGCATTCAGGAAAGTATCATTATATCCCCAAGACAGCAGTAGTCTTTAAAAAGTCAAACTGCCAAAGAAACACTATTTGCTGAAGTATTTTAAATTCTTGCTGAAGTCTCTGGCATCTTGTTAGAAAGTGCTTGCCACAAAGGGCATTCAGCATCAGAGATAACCCTATTAGCCCTGCAGCATTCCTGTCAAAATTAAAAGACAAAAAGGTCATAAGTACAGGACCAGCCAGAAGAAAATGTCCAGTTTGGAAACCTCTCCAGTAAGGCATAGAGTTGAGGCGACTTTTGGTCTTCCCCAAAGAAGTAATGTGCTGCTATGGCGAGGGAGACTATTCCATCAGAATGCATTTCTGGGGCCTGAAAGTGAGAAAAGACAACACAGTCTTTATGATTGATTGTCACTTTTCAACATGAGATCAATTCAGATGCACTTTTCTACAGACAGCATCTATGCAACAAAATCCATCCTGCAGTTCTCTGCCCTCTATGTTAAAACACTTCCTATTTTCAATGTATCAGTCTGATTACATGACGAGTTCAATTTGAAAGGAACTGGCAACCAGATGCTTAGATCACAGTGCCTCTGATGTGTTATACAGCTTCCACATGCTCCAGCTGCAATGTTTGTATGTGCCTGTTTTGCTGACAAATCAAGATATGGACAGCTCCAACACAGTATTTACACTGATCCTTCTACAGCAAATCCTGAGGATATACAGCCCCTTCTGCCTAGCTTTGCTTCTATCAGCCTTGCAGGGCTTGAGTCACACCTGAGACGCCAATCTGCCTTATCGAGTACCCTTTGAGGATTATTTGTGTTTAGACTCCCTGGTGCATGAGGGAAAAAGGGACTTTCTGATCTTTCAAAGATAGCTGTAATATTTACTCGAAGGATAAGACAACTGTTAATCCTCCAGTAAAAACATACAGGTCTGCAAAAAATTATTCCTTTGCAAGTTAGAAGGGTGGGGAGGCAGATGATAAATTGTATTGAAAGAGCAAGGCTGGAATCCTTGTTTCCAGCTGAAAATAACACAGAAAATTTAGAAAAAAAAAGCTTTTATAACTCTCTTGAGCTTCAAGACAGGTAAATTTTCCACCAAGGACTCTGTAATTTTCCAAAACCAAGCAAACAAGAGAAGAGAAGGGGAAAGGGAACTACCCATAATAATAAAAATCAACTCTGAAATAACAGGAGTAAAGACAAAACTTCAAGAACTGTGAGGTTAAGATCAGAGAAATCAAAACTTATGATCAAAGACTATGAAGACAAGAAAAATATTTTTCCCTTGGCTGTTTGTCAAGTTGGCAGATCACTCATGGAAAACAGATGGGAGCCGCCGACAAAGCTGACATACTAAAGGAGGGACACTAGACGTCAGATCTACCAAATAAAGCGAAGCTTTGGGAAGTTACTGTGACGTTTCTCGCAGAGGGATGCAGCCATGGCAGGAAGAGGGTGCACCAAGGCCCCCCCAGGCTTGCAGCGGTGCCGCACTCACCGTCAGTTCCACCCAGAAGTGCCAGGGAGCCGCGTGCAGCCCGCGGGAGTAGAACACAAAGTAGTCTCCGCCCAGGCTGGCGACCGGCGTCCCGTCCCCGAGGGACCAGCGGGACAGCGCCGACCCCGCGCGCGGCCGCACGTACAGGGACATGTGGCTCGGGCCTGCGGGGACAGAGACCTGTGTCCACACCGGTCCGTCCGACGGGCAGAGGCAGAACAACCCCCTGCTGTCCCACGGAACAGCACCTCATCCTTCAACTGCTACTCATGTCTTCCACACCACGACAGAAATGCCTTCTCTGCATCTCAGAAGATGCTGCAACTTTTTCTAAGCATTGGCATAAGTGAGATGATGAGGTAACAGAGGAATACAGGACATTTTATAATAATACATAAAATACATAAAAGTCTTATACGTACTAACACATAAAATGCTACAAGATCCAGTTTAGAAAGGACATGCTGTAAAAGGATCAAGACTTACTCATGACAGATGAGGTTATCAGTCCCAGAAGTAAGAACTAAGACACCACTCACAGTTTCTAGTGTACTACGAAACTGAATTAATTCATGCTGATCTCAGAAAGCTCACTACCTTGGGAATGGCACTAGAACCTGCAGTACTGGAGTCAAAGCCTGATTTATTATGGGCATAAAAATAAACACAAATCATAAACCAGAGGCTTCAGTCACTCACCAGATACTTCAAAGCTTAACTTCACAGAGTTCCAGGGCATTAGCTTCTTGGACAGAAGTTTAAACTGAATGGGGCTTCTTGGCAAAATTTCTGGAGCAGGAAGATACCAGTTTTTCCTGTGGAGAAAAAAAGTTTCAAGTTATTCTCAATGCAACACCCTCAGGTACAAAACATTAGAAGACAATAATTTTCTCTATAGTACAGCTGATTGTGCTGCTACTACATGAAATATTCAAAAGGTGTTGATTCTAGCAGAAAGCAGGTAAAATCAGCTTGTGGCCAGACAAATACTTAAAGGGAATATTAATAGAAAAATAGTCACCAGTGTATCAATTCATTACCTTAATCTGCCTTAAATTACAAAAGAAACGAGCGAGAATATTTTCACCTTCAAACAGCTAAACTTTTGCTCTCAAGATTCTTGAGGTGTGAGAAATAGCCACAGCAGCTGGTTTCCTTCTGCGGAGACCTGCTACTCTAGACATCCTTTGCTGTCAGCTGCAGTGAAGGAAGGGAAGAAGGGAGGAGACATAAATCCTCCTACTCTGAACTGCCCTTTTGGAGGCCCCCCCCTTCACCTTTTTCTCCACTTGTGCTTACATCTATTTTCCACACATAACTTCTACAGCTCCTGCAGCAGACCCATAAATCTCGTGCAGAGACTATGGCAGAAGACACAGCATTTAAGCAGAATTTGTCTTCTGAAGAGGAAGATTATTTACTTCTAGATCAAGATTATCCTTAGTGTTTCTTCCCTCATAGAAGTGAAATTGCATAAACGACCCCTGTACTTTGCAGTGAAGTGTTCAAGTGAAGCAGAGTTCACACAAACCGGAACATGAAATGCACTGGCAGAATCCAAGGAAGGCCACAGAAGGGAGCTTGCTCCTCGCACGGAGTTCTAATGGTGTCATTGATTTCAGGTACATGGGGAGTTATGTGAGATATTCCATTAT
>VXBQ01011268.1:27987-38898 GCA_013400175.1 Phainopepla nitens | reverse complement strand
ATGTGAGATATTCCATTATAATCAAACCCATTAATCCATATACCAGAGTCACTTTTAACCACATTTCCATCTAGATCATGAAATCTTCTGCTTGTGTGCTAGAAGAAAAAGAACAACAAACACAAAAAGATAATGGAGGCTCTGGAATCTGCAAGAGTCAGAGGTGATTCTGAAATATCATCGTGTGAATCCTTAAGGTCTACCGCATTTTCAGTAGATCTTTCAGCACTGAACAGATATCTGAGTATTTATGAATATAAATGCAAGAATTACTCAGATAAGAAACATACCATAAAAATATAATCAGAAGATGACTGTTTTAACCCACCTCAAACCACATTCACTTTCTAAATTACCATTGCTTACACAATTCGCCCACTTAAAACCCACTAAAACATCCTGCTCTTCTGACACAGATGAGCTGAACACTGAGAGTGAACAAAGGAAACTTTTCAAATCCAGAAATAATCATTAGAGCTTTTAAAACAAGAAAGAAAGGGAACATTAAGCCTTGGACAAAACCAAACACTCTTGCAACCAAAAGATGCAATACAACATGCAAAGCTTTTCTTACCTGGAGAAAGACTCGCTTAGGCTTTGGATTAGCTGCATCAGAACTGTAAGGAAAGAAGATTCCACTACAAACGAGAATCAGAGTGACTACAAACACAGTAGTTAAAGTTACTAGCGTCGTTTTTGTACTTTTGAGAAGGTAAATGAAGTTAATCTAGAGAATAAAAAAACAGTCCAGTTATAAAACTGCAACACTTAGATATAAGACACTACTTGTATAACTCTAGAATTCAATTATGGAACTGAAGGTACATTAAAAAGACATAATTGCAAGTACTACCTCATACAAGACACTTCTCTTTAACCTCAGTATTTGAAACTAGGATTTTTAAGATGATTTATTTTATCAAAAAGGAATAAAGTGAGTACTTCCTAGAGCTTTCAAAACTTTACTGTTTTTAAAACACCTGCCAACAGCAAAAAAAAAAATAAACCAAAACAACAGAATCTTTCCAGGAGCTATGGCAACAGAAAAAGCCCACAAATCTGAGCATTCTTTTTGAAGTTTGTACATGTATTGTTCAGTCATGTATTACACCTAAAATTAATCTTTGCTCAGAATTCAGCATTACCTTCCATATTTTACGTCAGTTTTTTTCTACATCATCATAGAGCAATATAAGCTCTGCTTCAATGATCTTTCTTTAACTAACACAAACCATGGAATCTTTTACACATGTTCTAGAACTTTCCCGTAACATTTAAGATATTGTCAAATTATCACTAACTTCTAGTGATAATTCACCACCTTATTCTAAATTATAAAGAAAGTTTAAGGGTCTTACACAACATTTATAAATTCTACTTACGAAATAGGAAGACAGGATCATAGTGAAGATCACAATAAATCCTGCCAACACCATATCGGGTGGAATTTCTGAACCGCTTCGTCCCATGACAGGTGTAAACATTTCAAACACAGTCCAACTAAGATACAGCATATACAGGTAGGGAACAAACATCCCCAGCATGTACATCACAATAAACTTTATTGTGGCACCTATACAGAACAGGAAAAAACAAAAGACAAAAAAGTAAAATCGTAAAAGGATATGAACACACACCTTTACTGATTTATCCACAAGGACAGACTGCTGCAAGGCCCAGTACACAATACTGGTCCTCACCCCTGACAGGGATATGGAAAGGGGGTCTCATTTTGCACAGCCAACACCAGTATCAATTTCAAAACTACCACAAAATTAATCTTCTATTACAAAAAAATTTGAACAGATTTTCTGTCCCAGGCATCCTTTAAATATTACAATATTTTTATGAATCTTTACTGTTCATCAAAATTCTGATCACTTATTAATATATTCACATACTGTCCTTTTAGCCTGAGACATGGGATGTTTTTCAGTGTATTTTTTAAAGCTTCTCACACTTTCAAACTGTCTTTAGTTCAAGAACACTATTTTCATTACAAAAATGTGACTTAGTTAATTTGACTGCTCAAAGTCAATGTTTATAATTTCTTTTGCTTAAATAAGAGTAGGGGAATGAGTTTTGAAACACAGTTTCTGCCCCTCAAAACCCATACCTTTTTGGCTGAATTCCTTGTGGATCATCAGCTTAGTGAGTAAAGGAAATGCTACCCATAATGTACAAATGAATGCTGAACAAAGGCCCATCTGAGTCATCACAGCCAATGCTATTGACCAAATCATCAATGAGGCATCAAAAAAAACATCTCCCAGGTACTGCTCATTCACATTCTGTAACAAAAAGAAGTAAATACTTCTGTGAATATTTCTGTGCACATTCCATAGATCCGATCTCATGAGAACACATAGAAAAATCCGTATTCTTTGTGTATAATTGTTTTCCTTGGGCAAAACAATTCTGACAAGCATCACCTCACCACTCTCTTAACCATATAGAATTATCCATGACAGTATGTTTTTTTAATTAGTTCTTTAAATCTGCTGACATAACTTAAAATAGAGGTTACACAAGCTGGGGAAGAAGGAGGAAGGGAATGTACAAAACACAACAGAAAAGAATACACAAGGCTAGTGTTTCAGGCAAAAAAGGCCTTTTTAAAAAAATGTAACACAGCATATTAAAAAATTACATAATACTTAGGGGTGAAAAAGTTATCTTATCTATGGACTTAATTAATTATTACAATTATGATATATATATTATTATATTAATATTGTATTGGTGCCTTTTTAGGTCACGCCGCAAGCTGTCACTTCAGGAGTCTGCTTATTAAAATACGTTATTTGTTTTGAATAAAAGACATCATAGGTGAGACAACACCAGATATGTTTCAAGAGGGGAAAAAAAGAAGAAATTTAACCATCAAAAATGTGATTTGCTTTCGTTTTGGTTTTTTTTTTTTTAAGTTACATGGGCAATGCTGCAGTGTTTGCAGTGCACGATTCCTAACTGCAAATCCTGCTAGTAGCAAAAGAGACTGCTTAACCATGAACAATGGTTATCAGAAAGCACCTACTGCAGTTTCAGGGTGAGAAGGAAAAAAGGAGGAGAGTGAAGAAACATATAAGCTGCCAAATCTATTTTGAAACATAAAGCTTATCAATCCACAAGCTGTTGAGCCATGAATAGGTACTGCCTCTGATGGCCAAGGAAGAGGTTGGCTTCCAAAATTTTTATGCAACTTTTAAGTTAAATGCAAGTCACAGAAGCAACAGCAGCTGTAAAGTGTGGTGCAAGCTACAGCATGCAACACTTCTGATTTTCAGATGGTTTATCCAATGATTAGGCAATCAGCAGGCATGCAGTTGATCCAGAGCCTGAAATGTCTTAACAGCTAATGAAAGTATCAACCAGCTCATCCAGAAGACTGGAAAATGGTAATATTGCATCTATTTTATAAATGGTTCATCTTTTCCACAAAGGGAAAACACCAAATACTTATACTGGTAACATACATGTACCAGTTAATACTCCCCTTCCCCAAAAATCTACAAAAACCCCACTTCCAGAGAAAGACATGATGGATCCACTCAGAACTTTTCATACAATCAAATGGCACGAAGTTCTTACAACTTTTTCAAACATTTGTATTTGGCTGACAGCTAATGCTTCCTAAATTCCCTTGTCTGGCTGAGATGGTAAGTAACAGCAAGCTAAATATTACTAATATTATAACTAAATATTACTGCACCTAAAACCTCAACCTAGCAGGCCTGAGTAGTCAACTTCTGCCCTGGAAGAGTGTCATCTATCAGGTACCTCAGGACTACTTGCATTTAACACAAAACCGTACGGGACTGTTATCGTCCACAGTTATGAAATTAGTAAGTGAAATTGCATTGTTTAGTCCATAAAAAAGAATCTTAAACAAAATGTGTAAACAAACAGTAATCATGACAAATGACAGCAGTGCAAAAGTAACACACGCTAAACCCTCACTGAGCCTTGCAGGGGCCTAAATGACTTTTACCTATCGCAGAGACGAACACAGACTACCAAGTGTGGGCAAAAACAACTACAAACCAGAATAACCACAGAATTTTTTAGGTTGGAAAATACCTTTGAGACCATTTGATCTAAGCCTTACACTGCCAAGGCCACTGGTAAACCATGTCCCTAAGTGCCACATCTAGACATCTTTTAAGTACCTCCAGGGATGGTGACCCAACCCTTTCCCTGGGCAGTCTGTTTTGGAGCTTGATAATCCTGTCCATTAAAAGAAGTCTCCTAATACCTAATATGAACCTTCCCTGGCATAATTTGACATTTCCTCTTGTCAACTGCCTGGGAGAGACGATCAAACTCCCACCTGGCTACACTCTCCTTTTAGACAATTGTAGAGAGTGATAAGGTTCCCCCTGAGCCTCCTTTTCTCCAGGCTAAACACCCCCAGCTGCCTCAGCCACTCCTCACAGGACTTGTGATCCAGACCCTTCTCCAGCTCCATTGCCCTCCTCTGGACATGCTCCAGCACCTCAGTGTCCTTCTTGGAATGAGGGGTCCAAAATCGGACACAGGATTTGAGTGCAGCCTCACCAGTGCCGAGTACAGGAGGACAATCCCTGCCCTGCTCCTGCTGGCCACACTATTGCTGGTACAGGCCAGGGTGCCATTGGCCTTCTTGGCTACCTGGGCACTGCTGGCTCATGTTCAGCTGCTGTCACCAGCATCCCCAGCTCCTTTTCCTGGGGGCAGCTCTGCAGCCACTGTGCCCCAGCCTGTGGCACTGCCTGGGGTTGTTGTGACCCAAGTCACAAAGGCTCCTGCCTTTTTTTCTGAAACATCTCCTAAGGGTCAAGGCTGCCTTAAATCATATAGCTCTTACCTCTCTGATTTAGCAGAACAATCCCTGCGTTTAGACGAAACAATTTTTTACAGCGACATTTTAAATACTGAAAACTTCGTGCCTTTTTATTTAAATCAGCTCAAAAGGTAGGTCTTCCACAGATTAAACACCTCATTGCCCTTCAACAATAACAACAAAGTCTTGCCTACCTTGTAGAAGAACTTCTTGGCTAGCATGTGCACAAGAATGAGCTTAGCTGCAGCTGCAGTGCCATAGAGAGACACAGAAACATAGAAATGGGTGTACCAAGAAAGAGCCCGTCCAATGACGGAGACAAACATTGCCACCATGAGGACTGCCACCAGCGTGCACACCCAGCTCGTCAGGGTTAAGCTGAATGCAGTCAGTAACTTCTTCAGGTTAAGAACAGCTACGAAGAAGAAAAAAGAAGTCTCATTCAACACTTGTGTACTCCACCGCAGACTACCACCAAATTTTAATTACCCCAGAGTGTAACTACTTTAATGACCAAAATAAAGGGGTCCCCTGTGAAGATATCTTAACAGAATAAGATATCACTTAGCCTATTTCTTCGCATGTCTATTTGCACACACCCCTGCTGGAAGGTTTATTCCCAGAATATTGGTGTATTTTGCAGACTACAGCTTTCTTGATAGCAAAAATTTTGCTAGGGGACCAGTGGAGATACGGTTCCACTTTTACATACACAAAAAAACCCAACAAGAAACTCAACAAAAAAACCCAACAAAACCTCCAAACCAAAATAAAAACTTCCCCCCCAAAAAAATACGAAACCAAACCAAACCAACCACCAAAAAAAAAAAACCCCAAGCCCCCCTCCTAGTTCTCCCAAAAAACCCCAACAACAAAAAATTTGAGTTGTTTTTCTTGTAACATTTTCTTACGTCAAAAATGTATTCTGGATTTTGAGGAGATGGGTGTGTTTTCTTAAGCCTTTTTTCTTTTAAACAGGCATGTTCCTACATATACTAAGAAGGTCTAACTAGATTTAAGTTGGTTTACACTTTCTATTAAGCTTTGCTGTCATTTTCCCCATTTTTTTTCTTACTTGGTCCTGTCTATACACAGGTGTTGAAGAAACGTAGTTCTGACACCATATCGGAAGTAGCAAAATAAAAGAATTGTATGCATGCTAGGCAATTTTTTTTCAATTTCCAGATCTTTAAAAGATTTCATTTTAATCTTCATGAAATGATAAGAGACAAAATCATGATTCATAAATGCTAGACATCTAGGCTTATCATGTTCTTTCACCATCATAAATATTCAGATGCAACTCCTACGACATGCTGCACACCTAAAAATTATTTCTGAAGTTCAACTAGCCAGATGCTGTAATGGCCTGAAGACTCTTTCACCTGCACTTTACACCTATACTTTTGCAACAGGAATTGCTATTTGTTCAAGAGTAATGCATTTAAAAAAATAAAATCACCTAGACTTACCTCTGGGTTTTGGCAGTAAGACTTTTTTGCTTAAATAAAAAAAAGCAATTGCTGCTGTAATATAGTTCATAATTGTGCCAACACGAGCAGGATAAGCCAGGACAAATAAACCAAGTATGTCAAAGAACACAACATTTCCATGTCGATACTCAAAAGATTTAGCCAACTTTTCTGATGTAGCTAGGTATTTTAGGACAGCTAGAATATTGTCACCTATTGAAAGAGCAGATACACAATATAATTATACCTAGGTTGATAAATTACCACACAGCATTTTTAATATAGCCATTCTGAAAAATTGTATGGAAATATCTTGAATGAAGACATGAATATAAAAATGATTATTCTCAAACTGGTATTTCACAGTACACACAGAAGAGTATTTTTATGAGTTATTCTATCCAGCTGTCAAAATAAGTATACTTTGGAAGTCTCATGCACTTAAACACCACCTCAGCGAAGGCAACAGTCAGGCTTTTAGCCCATGAACTCTTCTTCACTTCTGATATTTAGCACTGGTCTTGAAGGCTAACCCGTAAAAGAATGTGTAATTTCTTAATCTTTCTCTTCTCCTCACCACTAAGTAACTCTTCCAGGTTTCCATGACTATGAATTACCTGCCTTTCTTTCCCTACATGACTGTAAAGACAAAGCCACTATTTTCCTTTGTAGCCTGCAGTCATCAATCACCTTCTCCTTTCACACAATACAGCCAAACCACACGAGAACAATCATTCTCAACTTTAATTTTGCTTTTACTAGACCATTAGGAGCGCTTACTGGCTGTAAAGTCCGACTTTTTTTTTTTTTAATCTGTGATATATTTAGTAGGACAAGTTCTACATAAAACCATCATGACTACTAAAATCATCTTTCCAATAGGAATTTAAATGTTACTTTCTGTTCTGCAGCTAAACTGATGCAAGGAAGTGTTTAAACCCCTTATTCATGCTGGTCATCTAAGTTGACTTCTATATAAACTTGGAGCGTGAATAGTCAAAATCCTTTGACTAAATCCTTAGTCAAAAAGCTTTTCCTGGGAAATTAAAGTTCTTCATAATTTACTTCACTGCAGTCTGTCAAATAGCCTGCTATAAGCACAACCTGTCATAGAAAATAAATCCTGTTTACTCAGTCTGTGTGCTACCAGGTAAGTTTGACTGAGGTCCATTCTAACACAAAAACCTCTGTTGGCAGACCAGTCTCTCTGCCAAAACCTACTCAAAAGCTTCCGATGAGAAACATTAACCAATAATGGGACTTAGTGAGATAAGAGGAATACAGAATGCTGAACAATCAGGTATCAATGGATAGAAAATAACTTTGATTTGAAAGCAACTGTGGAATCTAAATAACTTCACTGGGTGCTGATAAAGTTTATCTTCCCAAGTTGACCAAATATATTTTCTTTTTATTTAAAAGATATGTATCAGGTTAATTCTTTGCTCTTGAGAGCACAACCAACATGCACTAAATGTGTAATTAAAATTATTAATTTATCACTACAACAGTCTTACAGCAAAATGAAAAAGCAGCTACAATACTACTCTTTGGTAAATTACTGAATTCTTAAAATACCAACCTGCTCTCTGGATGGAATCTGTCAAAATTCTGTCTGATGTGTCATATTCTGTATGGTAAATATAGCCATTTTCAATAAAAGCCAAATCTATTCCTACAGAAAGAGAAGCAGCATTTTTAGAATCTATGCAATCCTAAAATCCCAAAACAAGTATGTGAAAGCCTCCCATATACTTGACACAAAATGTTGCTCTGCTTTGTAACCCAGTCATTATCCCTAGAGATGAACAAAATAGTCTTCTCTGCAGAAGGAAAACTAACTAGACTTCCAATGTCTTTAAAAGAGAACAGCTTTAAAACATTTTAAAGTATCTGTTCTTTTGCATATACCAATTCCCAAGACATCTGTATGCAACTGGAGAAACACATGAAAACACCAGATCGTTTCAGCTTCAGAAAAGATGTACAAAGTGCCTCCCAAATGTTTACCTACAACACTTCAATAAATGTTCATGCTGAGAATAAAAAGCAGCACTGTGAAACTACAGAGCACCTTCTCAAAATACCAGGTGTGCTCTTTATATTTCTAACATATAAACAATTTTTCAGACAGCCAGTCTGAAAACACTTCATTTCAAAGTCCAAACAATTTGTTCAAACAAACAAAAGTATTTACCAAAACCCAAAGGTTATTCTGCTTCATTAGTTATACATTCAGTGTTTCCCATTCACCTATTCAGCTACATATGCAAAAAGCTGAATCTGCAACCCGAATTCTCACAATTTTTGGCAAATTAGGTCCCCATTCTGAGGAACAAACCATTTTTTCAACTTAATTATTTTTTCATTGGTTTATACAAAAACCCCAGAGGTCACTGAGAAATCATTTACCAACCAGGTACAATTCTGAACAAAGAAGACACTGTACAAAATAAGCTACTTTATTATCAGACTAGAAGCATACTTCAGAACAGTACAGAACACGACAGAACAACTGCTGCATACTAACAGTCAATTCAAGAATACCACTTCTCCGGAAAGTAACTCCAATGACAACCTGTCCTGGACAACAAGGACTTTACAGAAGTTTACAGCCTTTTGAACTTTCACCTTGAGTGAACATTTCACATTTCCTTTCCACTGTTCATTCTCCACAGAAACGACAGCAACTGGCAAACAGATTAGCAAAACTAAAAAGCTTTTGTCCTGTCCTTGATTATGGGAAAAAACTGAAACTAAACCCATCAAAACCCCCCAAAAAACAACAACCAAATCCCTCAAACTAAACAGCCACCAGTAAGGAAAAAAACCCCCCACAATAAACAAAAACAACAACAAAAAAACAACAGCAAAAAAACTGCAACCAAACAAAACCCAAAGGTAATGAAAATGCATTAATGACTATATCACTCTCTGTAAAGAAGATGATTTTGGTTTATCCATTAGATACAGATATTTCATTCCAGCAAGCATGTTATTAAAATCATGTACCAAGATGTTTCAAAACAGAATATTAATAGAGCACTGTTAATTCCTGAAGTATTTTCCTGATTTTCAGAAAACTTTTCTACCAGTTTCTTCCTGGAAAACACCAGTCACCTAAAAACATCCGTAGCAAACTATATGACAAACTCAATCTAAAAATTCTTTCCTTAGGAAAGGAACAGGGAAATTCCCCCACAGTATGAGAGACAGACCAAATCTGAGGATGTCCACATATCAATCACAGAACGGTGTCCTTGTTACAATGGTAATATGTATCGACATGCCTTTTGATAACATACCTGGAACATTGCCAAAATCCCTGTAGATACGGAAGTCTGTATCTGCTGGGATAATGCCACTCTGAAATATTTCCTGTGCCACCACAGAGGCAAAGGGATGTTTGGCCGCAACTACATATGCTTGCACCAACCATGGGTTCTCAGGTCCTAACAAAAGATAAGCAGAAAATTCACAGCAAATATTTTTTGAACCTCAGTTAGGATATGCATCCTCACGGTAACAAATAACTCACTGGAGATTTAACACTGCTGCCCCACAGAGCATACAGTAAGTATAATTGTGCTGGATGAATGACTCACACTTGAGAGAAAGAATTAGCTACACCTGAGGGGAAAAAAACCAAGCCACTGTTGCCTCCTGTGTTCAGCAGCAGAGCAGATAAGCCATGTACCAAAAAGACCCAGCATTAATGAGGAAGTCACACCCTTTAGCCAAGCTTCCAATCCATCACGTATGTATCACACATCAATAGCGTTGTTTAGAAAGAAGTCTCTCCTCCTAAAGCATTCAGTGCAAGTAAACAGCTAAGCAGCTTCAGCAGTACAAGGAAGTCCACAGTCCAGCTAGGATGGGGCACAGGTCTAACTGTAGCCTAAAAAACACAGAAGTTTTGGTGCTTCCTGAGCATGAGATGGGAGTCCTAATGCCAATACCTTCCTGCAAAGATTTGAAAAATAAATAAAACCTATGAAAGTACGAGTATTAAGATATATGTACTATCCAAATGTTTTTCTCCTTTTTACCTTGATTTAAAAGGGGAAACACAACTTCCTTTATTCTGCCCAACAAAGGCTTCCCACCTGCGAAGCAACTTCTGTGGCAGTGTTTTAGCCTGTAACTATCTAAAGACTGAGACTTAATGGCTGCACAGGGCTGGGAAAAAGGCACAGAGGTTCTCTTGTCTTCTGCTTATGAGTCATTTTCAATATTCCTTCAAGTCTGCATCATTTATTATCAAATTATCCTAGTGCAGAAATTGGACACAATGCGAGCTCATACCTGTTTGAAAAACAAGTTCTTTTCCTCCTACACCGGCTGCCTCCAGGTTAATGAAAGCCCTGATTGACTTGGCCCACTCATGTTGTGTAATGAACCCATGACTAGCCTTGATGGGAAAACAAAAAAAAACACAGGTCAAATATCTACCAGACAAACCTAAAAGTTATTTTCCATCACTCAAGACTGCATATAACTCAAGACTACACAAGGCAGATAATATAAACAGATGCAGAAAATGCAAGTCTTACATTTAAACTAATATAGACAATAATCTTAATCCAACTGCATTTTTCCCTTTGAAATCATACACAA
>VXBQ01011268.1:10219-23679 GCA_013400175.1 Phainopepla nitens | reverse complement strand
GGTCGGGCGGGTTGGGAGAGAGCAGCGGATCGCCTGGTCCGACCTCCCTGCTCAAGAAGGGTCATCCTAGAGCACATGGCACAGGCATGGCACATGGCACAGGATTGTGTCCAGATGGTTCTTGAATGCCTCCAGTGAGGGACTTTCCACAGCCTCTCTGGGCAGTCTATTCCAGTGCTCAGTCACCTGCACAGGAAAGTTCTTCCCTGTCTTCTGTCCTCTTGTCCTGTTGCTTAGAATCACTGAGCCTGGTCCGTCCTCTTAGCACCCTCCCTTCAGAGACTTACAGACACTGATAAAGTCGCCTCGCAGTCATACTTTCGTGAGGCTGAACAAGCCCAGCTCTCTCAGCCTTTCTTCATGAAAAGAGATACTCCAATTTTTTAGTTGTCTTTGTTTCTCCCCGGTGGACCTGCCCCAGGAGCTCCGTGTCTCTCTTGTCCTCAGGAGCCCATAACTGGGCACAGGCAGCGCCGCTGGGCCTGTGTTTGGCTACACGCTGGCTGGGAAGCCCTCAGCAGAGGGCATTTAGAAATCTAAACCTTGCATCTAAACCTTGCCTGTGGCAAGTGGTGGCCCGGCAGTGGTGAAGCCCTGGGCCCTCTATCCAGCCACAGCTCCAGGGTGAGCGTCCATCTGACCCTGCACCTGACCAAAGACTGCCCTGTGCATTATGTGCTGCATCACCTTGCTGCCAAAGGTTGGCTGCTTCTTGTTTTGGTTGTTTGGCTGGTTTTGTTTTCGTTAAAACAGAAAGTTCACAGAAGTAACAGTGGTGCCACATAGGGAAGCAGTGAAGTGCCACAACCCTAACTCTAGCCCTAATCCTATAAAACATGAAGTAGCAGCACTGATGGTTCTTGCAGGGTTTCCCCCTCCCCTGCACTATATCTTTGGGATTTCATAGCTGTAGCAGTGCCCAGACTGGAGCCCAAACAGGCAGGGGTGAAGAGCAACAGCACCAGGAGGTGCTAGTGAATAGTGCCAGTGCACTCCTGCCAAGGAGAGCGCTCACAAGGATGGGGCCCGAGCAGTGCTGAGGACCATCACCCATGCAGCACTCCACACAGCTCTCCTGGGGAGAGAGCACTTCTGCCTGCTCTCACACCGTCTTTGAATGATGGCACAGACCTGTTTATGGTCATTTTCCCTACGATTATCATACTGCTTTCCAGTGTTCTTCACCCCTTTTGAAGATATCCTAAAAGATGCTTATTTTTTGCTGCTTTGTGATGTAATCTGGAAACAAAATATGTAATGATCTATAGAAATGGCAGTTTCAATAAATCCAGTGGTACAGATAAACACTGAACACTGCTGCTTTCTACCGTGCCCTTGTTGGCAAATGAAAATTAATACAATTTGCAATACTCATTGGAATTAAAAAGTCTGAAAAAAATGGTGGACTGAAAGGTGATGACTAGGCTCTCTCCACACCCAGGTTCCTTAGGAAATTTCCATATTCAGGCTTAGTGAGTTCTCATTTGCTTCACTGCATCCTCAGTACAGACAAGATTACTGATGACAATTTATGATTTATGACTCCAGATTACACTACAACCCAGTAACATAGTTCTAGGCTGAGAGGCTTGTTTTATTCTGTTTTGTTCAGTTTTTCTTCCTTTCTGCTTTTGTTTCACTTACCTGTGTTACCTCTCTCTTCAGAAGCAGACAAACATACCCACAGGTTAGGTTCTCAAAAGTAGATTTTACATTAAAAACTACTATGAAAAATTCCAATGTCATTTTTTTCTTAAAAATACCAGTGCAGAATTAGGCCAGTGAAAGGTTTGCAACACAAATAACCAAACAGAACAAAAACATCAAATGTGATCCCCTAATGTGTCATGGAATGGAAACTACCCTTTGACAATGTCATATTAATAACCTGTATGATGTTAAGGTAGTATTATTAATATGCATAAGAAAACATGATTTTAAAGAAAGACAGGCCTGCTATTGAGTGTAGGTCTCTATTTCTCCTTTGAAATTCTTGTGTAAGTCTTGAAGTTATATAGAGAAGGCAATCAAGGAATCAAATACGAACTTTCATCTCTTATTTTGATTTCATTGATAATATCATCAATGTTAAAGTACTGGGGGCCACTACTCCTGAAAGACTCACCTAAGCAGCTTTATGCAGGTCCAGTTGCTCTCCAGCAACATATTTTGCTTCATATCAATTTTATTATGCCTAAATTATTGGTCTGAAGCATTATGCACAGTTTAAGAAATAGGAGCTGCACATAATTTATTTCTTTTGGCTATAGGCATACACAAGGATTGAAAATGTAGAAAAAATTAATTGTTTTCTTAATGGTCTTCCACCTTTTATTCTTTGGGCAATATTTGAACATTAAACCACCACCCGTTAAGAAAAAGTCTTGATGGTACTGATTTTGGTGACAGTCATACTCTTATCAATCAAAACAGTTTAAAAAATTCTGTCTATTCAAAACTCAGAAGTAATTTTCTGCTTTAGACCAGAAAGACTTCCTATGTTTGAAAGACCGACAGCCCTTTTATCATCTGTTCTGAGTACAGCATTTGGGAGGGCATTGTGCGGTATGAATTAGGCTGGAATTATAGTGCTTACAGGTTTTGACATGACTGTAATATCAGGGTCAAATACATCAACAAACACAGTGCCCTTTATTGCTCTGTTAGTCTGGAATGACCAATTTAAGATAATTGGATCTAATTTCCAATCTAATTATGCAGCATAAATTCAGTTTGACTTTATGTCAAGAAGGCTGGTGTTGAACCTAGTATCTTGCAATCCAAGCTAGTTTATTTTGTCAGCTCACAAAAGAGGAAAATCCCATGTTCACTGAGCATTAATTAACTTGTAAACCTTGTTTAAGCAGAAAAAGTGAAAAAGACAATTCCTTATCGATGAGGACTGTGGGTTGGATTTGTTTTCTAGTTTAGTAGCAAAAACAAGGTAAGTCACAGTAGGTTAGCATTCTTGCTTAACAGAAAAGTACAGCTATGAATATTTTATACACTAAGGCCACCATCAGCTATTTAGGGTGAGACAAGTAAAACACTATCTTCAGAAAAGCATTCAGTTTTGATTAAAAATAAATACTGATGAAGTAATAGGTAAGTTGTTCCCATTGTCACCTTTCTTATTCAAATTTGACTTACTTGTGGTATTAATTTCTTAGCTTCCATTTTCTATCCATCTAATGTTCTTACATCATTGACCAATAAATTGAAAATCCCTTGGTTACAAGATTTCTAGTCCAGTGTAGGTATTTATACATCATAATCAAGACCCCTCTTACGTTCATCTTCAAGGTTAAGTTATATAAACTGTTGATTTTTCCTTTCATCATCCTGCTAATCATTCTGATGATTTCCAGTTTTCTGGTAACTTTTCTGCATTGCTAGACCAAAAGAAGTAGTATTGCAGCACCTACGCCAGTGACACCAACAAAGGTAAAATCATTGCTACTTTGCAGGGAGGCAGAGATATTTATTTGCTTTAACATAAGCATGTTGCCACAGCTTTGAAGTGACAGTTCTGCCCAGTGTCTTGGGAATCTGGTTCTGTCACTGCAGCATGTTCCAGCCATCCGCTCAGTGTCCCACAGCTTCTGACAGACCAGCTTTCAATGAAATTTGGGCTCAGCAGGAAACCCTGTGAGGAAGAATCACATTTCACATTCTGAGTTTCCAGGGCCTATTATGTCAGCCTTTCCTTTGTGACACAGGTGGGCTTGGAAAAATCTTGCTTCCCTGCACAGAATGTGTTGTTGGATCACTGGGCCTTCCTGCCGCAATGGAGTTAGATCTTTACTCCTCCCTCAGGCACAGATCTTTCATCTCTTCAACCATATATCCGGCAGTTACCTCACTCCTGTAACCACTGTGTTGTAACTAGAAGCTCATATTAAATCAATTTTCTGCCCGATCTTCAGGGTGGGTTTTTTGGGCATTACTACCAACAGTCCAGTTCCCGTCCCTTAATTGTGGCCTGGTTCTCATTCTGTGTACTGCGAATGTACTTGCAAACTTTGTAATGATTCAGTATTGCTCTGAGTCAACACACATTCTTCTTCATTATTTGTTGCCATCCTAGTCTTAAAAATGAAACTAGGAAGAGTATTTTAAGACCTCAGTGCAGGAATCCATCCTTGTAGAAATACAGGGCAGCCTTGTGTAGCCTTGTGGTCAGTTCAATACAAGCAGCTGTTCATTCTGAAAACTCTCCTATACAGGCACATTTCATACTGTCAAGGAAATTGGCACTTCTTCTTCTTGGACTTTATTCCCTCACTTTATCATAACTCCACAATACAGCACCTAGCCATGGATAGCACATTGTGTCACAGGCTAGATTAAGAAAACAGCACAGGAGCTATAATGAGCTTATATCCCTTAAGGTCTGTGCCCTCACTGAATCCGTGTAAAAATCATTCCCAGACATCAAGCAGAGGACATTTAGGGCTAATTTAGCTAACAGATCCTTCTCTCTCCTAAGGTGGAAGGACAGAAAATGCCTCATTGACACTCCAGACATACCCAAGAACTGGGCATTTTCACCTTCATGCTATAATTAAAGCAGAATGATTAAAGCCTGGTCACTCTTTTCAGAACAGGGGATGGAAGAATGTACCACCCACAGATGGTAGATTGATAGAGCACAGAGAGACTCTTGTTTGCATCAGCACTGTACTTAACCGTTTTGTTTTGATAAGCTTAAGCAGTGCATTCCCCTCTTCCCTGTTTAGCAGTAATCATTTCCTGTGCCCTCTCTCCTTCTTACCCTATAATTTTGTAATGGAAGCTATAATCACAACCAGAAATTGCACAGAGAAAATGAACTGATTATTGCTTGTTGAAAACCAAAACAAACAACCTTTGTTCAGATAAATCCACCCTCCACTTGCAGCCAATTCAGGCTCTATGTCACCATCTTCCCTGTAGATACTCTGCCCCCCTTTCCAGGCAGGCTGAGCATTCCCATTGTTATAAAGAGAGGCCAGGGATTGATGTTGCCCTGGGGAGGGGAACAATCAGCACACTTGACTGTAATTTCAGGACAGAGGCTTTTTCTTCATTTGCTTCCAGCCTGTTAAGCTTCAGTCAATCTTAAATTAATAAGAATTTGTTAAACTGGTAATAGGATAACCAGAACCCAGTCCAAAACCAAGCCACTTATTCTTCATTTATCTATTGAATAGCTCACGTTTTACAGTCTGACAGCTTCTGACAAGCCCTAATCACTCACTTGCTTATTTATTACCTCTTTCTGCTCCTTAGCCCCTCTGATATCTGCCAGCTATCCTATCTCCACAAAACACACCTCCCTTTCATCCTAACTTTATGCAACTGAATCACCACCCTGGTTCTTCTTCTCTGATCACATCAAGAATAAATTCTTTTTTTCCTTTAAGACCCTAAGTATCTCCAAACTCCTCCCCATTTTTTACCCAGGTTCATTTAGCATCCCATGTCAGCTATTTTGGCAGTGATGTCAGCCTGTTTATTTCTTTCGTAACAGTTTTGCAGTCCTTTCATACGCTATCTCTCCTGCACACAGTCCTCAGAATATTTGTGTTCAGGCTACCCATTACATTACATTACATTACATTAGTAATCCCTTAACACCACGAATCAAACACAGTCATTTTGATTCAGTCATTTCAATCAGTATTCTCTTAGCTGATGGATCATATGACCTGGTAATGTTTTATCTTGGCTTACTATCTGTTTATCAATGCTGTCAGAAGGCTTTGGTCAGGAAAAAAAAAGAGGGTGTATGTGATAGGAGCAGGTAGTTCCAAGCAGAGGGACAAACACAATCACCACCAAAGACTGATGAATGCAGGAGGCATGGTTTCCTAAGCTCTCTGCCTTTCCTTCTTGTCAGCACAGCTGACTACAACAGACTTTGCCAGGATCTGTGTGCATTTATGCTGGCTTTCTACATTAGTTAATTAGTTGATCAGTTTAATTAGATAAGAATCACATTTCAGAGACTTGTTTCCCGGATTTTATATATACCACAATAACAACAACAAAGAGGCAATAGAAAGATATGTTTTATCTCCAGCCTTTTCTCATTGAGAAATCAGTGAAGAAATTCTCTGGTGGAGAAAGGGGTGAAGTAATTTTGAAATCAGTGGAGTTGAAATTATTTGCAGCAGCAGAGAACACAATCACTACTTTCAGTTTTGACAATGCTGAGAAAAAGGCATTTTAGAAATACACGTATATCCAGCCTCTGTTTAAACCATTGCCAATTTCATTCTGTGAGCCTAATAATAAAAGCCAAGACATGTTAACTGCTGAATGGCTAAATAGTTCTTTATAACTTGACTGGACAGAATTTAAGCATAATTTCTTCATAATCATAAATCACTGTTATTATCTGAAATACAGATGTTCAGGGGTATTCGCATTTCACTCTACAGCAAATATTTCATGGGGCAGTCTACCTGTGAATGTGTTTTGTGCTTACTCAAGCATCTAAAGTGGAAGCTAACCTTTGAAATTAGTGAAAGCTGAGCTGACAAACTAGATCTGAGCAGAAGTGACTCTTCTTGCCACATGGAATAAACTTTTTTTCCTCCAGTGTGTGAATGGAAACCTGAAAGTTCTCCTAAGAGTTTTCTAAAATAACTAAATGTTAAACAAGAAATAATGTAAACAGTTTAATAGAAGTGCAGTCTACAAATTTTTTTCTTACTTCTTAAGTAGAAATAAGAGATACTGAAATTTTATGTGTAAATTTAACATGTAGAGAAAACCAATAGATGATTAAGGAGAAGTCCTGTACACAAGTATAGCATAAAGTTTCTGTATGCTGACAGAAAATTGTGAAAATATTTTAGCCTGATCAAAATATCAAAATATTTTAGCCTTTAGATGAGCAAAAATCTACTATGGTGTTAATGCAAATAGTAGTTCTGTATAACCCAAACTACATGGTATGAGTAAAGACTAAATGTGTTTAGTAGGAAGGACTGTAGAAAATGAACATTCAGTGTAGTCCCGCTAAGACCATTCTGGTTTTAAGGCAGAGTCATGACAGGGCATGACAATATTCCTTTACAAATAATCCCCAGTAATTTCAGTGAATATGTTAAAAATAATCTGATGGATTGACCAGTGAAATATTACAGACTCCGTTATTTTGTCTATAGACTTGAACTCCCATGACTGTAATATAATATTCAAGGGCCACCTATTCCAAGCATCCCAACAATGAGGAAGTCAGGCAGAAACACCAGGAAGCTCATCTGGATGAGCCGTGGGTTCTGAGGGAAGGGGCAGAGGAAGTGGCTGAGCCACGATGTCACATTTGAGAAGTAAGTTGCAGCAGTCAGGTGAAGCTGTCAATGACTGGCAAAGGGGAAGCATAACTCGTGTTTTTAGAGAAGCCATCAGGAACACGGCGGGGAACTGTAGGCCAGGCAGTCATGCCCCTTTGCCCAGCAGCATCATGGGTCAGAATCTGGTGTGCTCACAGGGCATGTGAGCAGGTATTGTATGCAATACACTAATTGTATACAACCACCATGTGAATTTCTCCTCTGGATTAAGCAGACTCATCTGCCAAGTTTCATTCCTGGCTACTTTTTTCCTGCCTTCTGCATTGTAAAAGCACACAATTAATTTCTCCTAATTGGGAAACTGCCCCAATGTCGTGACCGGCAGGGTCAGTTCACCAGTCTAGTTCACTGCATGAAAACCCACATGGTAGCAGGAAGGTGAAGTAGGAGTGGCAGCAACTTTTCTATCAAGACTGCATGCTAATTCCACTTCAAAAATTACCTCATAATTTTCCTTTGCCGTGTTTTTGTCTTCTCCAGCCCCAAAATGTAGCTCTAGAGAATTTTCCCAGCAAAAGAAAATTAGAATGTTGCTGCACAAACTTGCTGGCTTCCCATTCAAATATGCAAAAAATATGAAATATAGCTGTTTCTTAGTTATGCAGGTCCACTGCATATTTATACTTCCCCTTTGCACACACGAACTACCCAGATTACTGATCAAGTCATGAAGTAAGTATACAAACATGTAAATAAAGTATTACAAAAAGTAACAAGGTACTGCAATAACCCACCCTGCCCCCAAATAATTACAATAGCAGTATAGCCACCACAACCTTAGTGCAAGGCAAATTGGTAGGAAAGGGAAAAATTTACGATAAACTAGCAGTGAGAGTGGGGGGAAAGAAGTTTTACAAGGACCGTCACTATTTAACTGTGGGCTCTTAAATCACACAAGTAAAGGACTACTCTGGTATGGTGAAAGGTTCAAATATGCATCTATCATGCTCAGGAGAGCACATTCAAGCTTCCTGTAACTTCTGTAATTGCTGCAGGCTATGTGATGCTCATTGTAGCCAACAGCTGCCCAAAAGCACAACCGTAGGGAAGCCACAAATGAATTTCAAATTTGATTAAACATTTACAGTAAATGCCCCAGAACACAGGGGAGTTTGAAGTCAGCTGACTCATCTGAACTTTCTGGTTGGTCCAATAGTTGAGCTCAGTAGAAAACATGGACAGCAGTCCAAGGCTAGTATAAGTATAGTGCAGATAAATAACAAAATCTGCATTCCTCCTCTACGTTTCCTCCACCCATTCCTGATTTTGTTTTTCTGCTCTCTAGTCAGGACAGAACTTTGTTTTTCTGAGTATAGGTGGAGTCAAATGACTTTTGAGGAGGGGAGGAGGGGATTCTTATAAAATCTGATGCTTACGCGTCCTGAAGGAGACAAATTGGTTTGTTCCGCTAGCCAGATGGTAGTTCAGATGAGAAAGATGACCTGGTGGTTTGCAGCACAACTCAAGAACTTACATATAACTGGAAGGTGAAGGAGGAGCTTCATATCCCATGCAAGCCTTGACTATCTGAAAAAGGTAATTTCTTGATGCTGTACTTGATTTTTGTTACTTCTAACTGGCTGCTCAAAGCATTCAGCCCCTCTTTTCCATCCTAATATGCTTTGTCAATAAACTGCTATAGACCATACTCATTAGACTGACCCCTTCTAAAATGATGATATGAAGTTAGAAAGGAGAATTTAATAAGGAGTTCCTCCTGAATTTGTGTCTGAGGAGAAGTATCTAGTAGGACTCTATTGTGGTTGAAGCTCTAGTGACAGGTGAGCCTCAGCAGAGCCAGTCTGTGTGTTAGATGAAAATCATAAAGTATCTGAATGTGACAAACATAGTGCCTGTTCCTTGCCTGTGTACCAAGGCACACATGTGGAGGAAGTTTCATCATAAATTACAATTTATTTCCTTGTTTCTTTCCATCTTTCTCCTAAAACAAGACTATATTATTTAATCTGTTGATAATTTATTAATGATCTATTTTGTATTTAGTTTTACACAGTTCCTATTTCAAGGTATCAGCCTTTAGTAAAAGTAATTTTGTATCTATGTATATTAAGCATGTTTTTCTTCCTTTTATCTTTTTTTTTTTTTTTTCTTGGTAAGTCCAAATCCAAGGTAATAGTACAATATTTGTACTGGAAACTCAAACCAAACACACATTACCAAGTCACACTTCATTATCTAAATGTGGAAAAACTTCATACTTGCCCTTTTTGTCTTCTTGGGGAGCCTATATCTGTAAAGTATCACCAGCTCACAAGGAGCCCACTCAACCTCCATTCAGAGGGAGTGAATACACTTTTTTGGGGAGTGTTAAATATGAATTGCATGAAAACAAGAAGTTTAGGCTTCATACTAACAACAATTTTTTATTGATTTCTCCTCCAAGTTGTTTTGCAATGTGCAGCAAATGTATTCAACTAATTTGCTCTTTTGTAGAAAGTAAATTAGAACATGGAGCACAAGATAACCAGGTAGAACAAGTATCCATCTTCAGAAGTTTATGAGGCACCCTAAAATACAAGCAACGAGATAAGCGTTTTATAATTTGTTTTTATTATTGTCTGATAAGCTTTTTGAATCATTGACATGAATTGAAGCAGAAATAGCTTGGAGAACTTGTAGAGCATGAACAGAGGAACAGCCCCAGTGCCTCAGAAAGTGTCTTTGTAGCTATCCAAGTGCAAAGATAAAGGTTGCACTCTTGCCTGCATGTTCTTGCTGGCAAAATTTGCCGTGAGCATAATAACACTACTAACAGAGCTGTCTGCTCTTGCTGATGCACAGGCTTTCCTGATTTAAGTCCCTATCTCACAGGACATCTGTTCCAGCTGCCATGAGAAATCTTGGAGGTAGGAGTCAGTGGGATGCTAGACAGAATGCTTATGCTTCCAGGCACAGCTTTAGATTTTTGAGGGATCTTGTGTATGATTGGGAACAACAGAAGGAACAGTTTCCGTATAGGTCTTTCCCCCTTTTTATTTAGAAGGTTAGTTCCAGGGACAAAATGAGTAAGTGAAGATATTAATACCTTACTGTTTACCATTACTCCATAGCTAAGAGCAAAAGGAGATCCTATGTAGGCTTTTTCACCTTAAGTTTTTCGCAATTACATCATCTTAAAATAAACTTTCTCTTGCAAGTGAAGGAGGAAGAAAGCAAAGCATGGTGTCAGAAACATGTTCACTTATTGTAATATCTATGCTTTCTTCTGTCCTGTTCAGGCATTCCAACAATTCCCTATAGTGTGTAGCTGCACTGCTTTCAAATCCGTGGAGCTGCTGGAAAATAACTAACTCATTAATTAATAATGCAACTGAAATAGTAATTTCATTTTGGAGTTACATGTAACACTGTGATCATTAAAAGGAACTGAAGGCTGAATTCTGAGCTGTGACATAAAAGATGTGTTTGTCATACAGAAACATGCTGTTCATGTAAGTTTTGTGAGCAGTAAGGCCCAATTTATACTCCTCCTGGGACAGAGTTTGCCTGATGAAAGTGAAGGGTGCTGAGTGGTGTCACACAGATTTTATCATGCCTGTTTTAGTCTGGGTGTTGCCTGGTAAGTAGCAGGATTTCTTCTATCAGTCTTGTGGCCCAAATCATAAGCCCTTGCCCAGGCATGTCCATGCAGAATGCAGAAATATCAGTATCACTCTGCCTAGGCAGGCTTATTTATCTTGAGTGTTGCATCCTTTTTATGTTCTTCCAGACCTCAAACAAAATTATGACCATCCTCTTGAACTCAGCATTGTCAGAAAAAATGGCTGCAGCTTGATATAATTTCTGTATTTTCTTATAGTAAACTGAACACTAATACAAGTATTAATGCTTCCAACTTTATGACCTTTGAAAGTATCAGCTGCATTTGATGAATGAGAAAACAGGCACAGCAAGATCTCACAATTTGCTTAAGGTCACCCAGAAACTGTGGGAATGAAAACCTGATTCTTTCATACAGACCTCAACACAAGGCAGTCTTTCCCTCTCTTGTGGCTGTTCTAAGATTTTTTAAGATGTGCAAGTGTGTCCAGTGCCATGTCAATCCAGACATGTGGCAGTAGAATGATTTTGCTTCTGATCCCTACAAGGCTCTGATGGCTTTTTTCCCCACCCTACAGCAGTGATTCAGATCCTTCTGAGATCATGTACCTCAATGGAGCAAATCACAGGACCAGTGACTTCTTCTTTGTGCTGGATAATTTCTAGTGGTATGGATTCCCTCAAGCAGATCATTTTTCCCAGCTGCACACAGGGTAGATAATTTTAAGTATAGTACATCTTCAGCTATTTCAAGTTCCCATTCTCCTTCTGAGAGAGGTCTTTTTTGGTCTTCTGCGTCTTGTACAATATCCCTGCTCAGAATTTAGTGTCCATGAAGAAACCAGAAAAATATATGAATGTTTCTCTCCCTCCAATCAGATCCTGTGTCCTCCATGCACTGCATGATTACTGCATGTTTATCACAAAACTTTTAAGGGGAAATATGCTTTTTCAGTTTTGTGTTTAATAAGATATTCTTGCCTATGAATATATCTTTGTAAGGATGGATGTGCACTATTTTGGCAACAATGCTTGGCATTGCAGGAATGATTAATATTTATAAATGCTAAAATGTTGAAGACCCTAAAATTCTTCTATCTTTGAAAATCTGTATGTCTGAATATTTTCCCATTGTCTTCTCTCCTTTGTTCATATCTGCATGCTTCTTTTGTTTTCTTAACTCTGTACTTGATTTTTTTTGTTTTGTTTTGTTTTAATTTCTTTATTTAGCCTCCTGTCTCTTGGGGCATCTGTTCCCCAGGTAATATTTTCACTAAAACCACTGTAATGAATGTTGTATTTTAATTTGGTAATTACTCGTGTAAGCCACTCCTAGAATATTTTAATTAATTTCTTTAACAATGGGCCTTCTACAATTTGCAGATCTGTTAGAAAACCTCATCACCATCACTACCACTCCAGAAAGAAAGAAAAAGAAAAAAAGAAAAAACAACCCAAAACCCAGAGAAGATCTAAGAATTAGAAAAGATGCAGGCTAAAGACAGCAATCCACCAGATGGTGGCTATGGGTGGGTTGTGGTAATGTCAGCCTTCATGGTGATGGGCCTCACTGTTGCTGTCCTCAAGACTTTTGGTCTGTTCTTTGCTGAAATCCAGCAGCACTTTGATGAACTTGCAAGCACCACTTCCTGGATCACATCAATAACTATTGCCGTCTTTCATTTAGGAGGTAGGTAGTAGTACTCCTTTAGCATTTTATTTTAATATTAACTACCTGAGCAAGTTTGGGACTCTTCCTTAAAAAACCCAAACCCAGAAACATGTAAGGTCTAGACTTCTTTCTTCTGTCTCTATAGAAAATTTTCAGAAAATGCTGCCTCAGACATGGAATGGGTTAATAATAGAAATCTGTAGACACAGGAATCTGATTGCCTGAAAAAAACATCATGTACCTAAACTCGTGATTAAGTTTTGCTACAGGCTTTGAGATAAACTCATTAGAGATAATTCTCATAGCCACAGAGCTTGTTGAATCAAGCTCTTAAAACAGTTTGTGCAAGTTCACTGATCTCAGAGTGACTGTCATTTTTTCAAAGTATTTCAAAATACAAGGATTGTGACCCCATCTATCAGGTAAAGCATCTGCTACCAAAATGATTCTCAGTCCTGCTTTTTCCCACTTCTTTTTATCTTCACCAAGATCCCCTTTCTTTGTGTGTATTACCAATAATGTATCTTCTTTACCCCTCTTAGTATGATTTCAGGTTATTGATCTACCAGAAGACTTACAGAGGTTAAAAGAAAAAAAAAAATCATTTCACTCAGAGAGAGCTCAATAAAGACGTGACTACGCAAGCACAGAGTAGGAGAAGAGAAAGTGAACTGTCCCAGTCAAAGGCAGTGACCTATGGGAACAGGTCAAATACCACATCACACCAAATGAAGGAGGGAAAAATAGGAAGCATACTGCATTTGACTCAGCTTGGTTGTTTAGAGAGTCTTGAGTAAACTTGTAAACTGCCCTTGTAAACTGCATGATCCTTCACATGATGTGAGGATTCCAAACATGTGGTGGCTTGAACTGTACAGAAT
>VXBQ01011268.1:0-10202 GCA_013400175.1 Phainopepla nitens | reverse complement strand
AATTTGTGAAGTCTGCTCTGCATATTCTCATAGGCATATATGATTGCAATAGGTAAATATCCTTACATAATAAATGCTATCATAATTTTGTTTCTGAAGACACTTCATTGCACGGACACTGTATAATTATATGCATCCTACTCAGTCCACACCTATCAGTATTATTGCTTGGAACTGCATAACTTCCAAACCTCAAGAGCAACTGATCTTTCTTTGAAGAAATGTATTCAGAAGGAAAAAAGAATAACTCAAAGTCAAAATAAAAAGATAAAATAAAGCATGAGTTGAAAAGATTTTATCAGTTCCATAAACTGCTATCCTTGACAGATATAACTACCTGGAAAAAAAATTGAAAAACCTGCTTCACAGACCACAGAAATGAATAAATGGTAATCTATCAATTTGGTTTACAAATTAGGCATATCACTGACATATTGTGATACTATTTAGTCATTCAGTCATTTGATCTTCATGAGAAGAAAAAGCCAGCATAGGAGAGAAAAACTTAACAGTCAGGTTTTAGTTAGGTTTTATTTTGTTATAGCATATATTTACATTGTACAGGAATGTATCAAGGAATAGAGTATACGACACAATAATATCAAGTATAAACCAGCAAAAATAAATTTGCCTGACCAGGTGTGAGGCTGGCTTACTTCAAGGAAGACAGCTATAATTTTGAGCAGAAATTGTTTTTCATCCTTTGAAATCCTTTGAAAATTATCCTCTTTCCATGAATAAAGCTGGATGGTCAAACATTCCAAACCCCCTCTGTACCATAGTTTATAAATGTCTCAATACATAATTGTCCTCATCTTCTTCTGCCTTTGCTTCATTTATAGGGACCACAAGACTTCCTGATGAAGATCACCTGAGCCACCAGCTCTTTGAGCATGTTTCGTGGCCTGGCTTAGTCTTTCTTAATGTGTATCTCTGGGAAACCTTAAGTGTCACTTGGCTCAGTATGAAGGATGATCACTGAATTACTATTTTTTTCCTATTTGGATCCTTTCAACAGCAGGTCTGTTTCTTGTGTCTAAGGAGAGCACGTGCTTCCACTCCCAGCGTCTGCACTTGCAACAGGCTGTTTAGTTTACCACAGCAAGAAGTCTCCCCGTCGGCTTCACCAGCCTTCTCTCGGTACTGATGTGCACCTCTCAACACCTTTCTCTTTGCACTCTGATTGTCATCTCTTTCCATCGCTTGTACATTTTCTGTGTGTTGCCCTTTTCCTTTCAGACTCTGGAGTCAAGCTATTTTACCCATTTCCAGTTCTGTGGCTAGCTTCTTTCTTTCCCTTGCTACCCCATGTTTAATTTCTGCCTGTTTATTCTCCTTATTTGCCATTTAAAAATTGAGATTTGGTAATATTTCTGCCCCAGCTGCAGATCTTTGTATTGTCTTCAAGAACTTTCATGGATGCTATCCTGTGTCTACTTTTCTTTTTTCATCATATTGTATGATTCACCAACTGTATATACTTTATCATGTCTCATCGACTGCATCCTAAGATAATGACTGAATTTCAGTGTTATATTTACATGCTTATGAAATGATCAGATTTTTGCTGTAAAAGCTGATGAGACATTTGAGGTTGTATAACTCCTGACAGGTCTTTCTGCTGTCAGACAATGTACATCCTGCAGATTTTGCAACAACCAGTACTCTGTCAGGTTTATTTCACTCATCCTAGCTACCAAATTCTCTTAATTCGGCCCTTAAGACACGTGAATGTAAACAACCTGCCCCTACAAACTACTATGAAACCTTCTTTGCTGGCTGCTCTCTCTTAATCGTTGTCTTCCTACTTATTTAAATTTAGAAGCGTGGTTCTCGTTAACTGAATTCCGTTTCATGCAGGAACTCCGATTCCCAGGATATTTAACAGATTGTATGGAGCTGGTTCATGCCAGGTGGTACTTGGGAACCCTCTAGCGGCCATGGCTTTTTAAAGAAATCCTACGGCCTTGACCTCGGCTCTGCGGTGCTGCTGGAAAAAACAGCCAGACAGTGAAGCTGATCCTTAATTACGCAGAAATATCCCCGACATTTCAGGTGTTTCCAGACAGCGACTAGAGACCAAGGCAGCTGCTGCACCATGAGATCTGCACCGCCTGCACCTTTGTCCTTGTGTTGAAGAGCCCCGCACTCTGTTGAGAGAAACTGTACCACTAAATAAAGATTTAAGAAATGAACTGCCAATTTTCTGTAAAAAGTATTACCACAAACTAAACCCTAACTTTTGGTCATTTATAACTTTTAAAATTCCATTAAGGGTTGATTTAAAAAAATCATAGAAAACAAAAGTTTGTTTTCTCCAGAAAGTTTTCATGCCAGCCATATCAATAACACATTGTCAATAGTACAATTTTTATACATGAACCTATATTTCACTTTATGCTAAAACATTCCATGAGGTTCTTTCATGCTGGTAGTTGTATCCTTACATGAAAATCAGTAGAATTGTCATTCTACAGGGAAGGCACTAAAATGCTCTTTCCCTTTAAAAGAGTCCACATTTGTTGAAAATATTTTCATATCTATGCCTCAAGGACAGTCATTTCTCTATCCGCAAGGATACAATTTTGAAATTTTGATTCACCTCCTACCCTGTCCAGCAGAATTAAGGCTGTTTGTGTCAAGCATTACAAGGGTAGTCCTCCTCAAAATGTTTTATTTATTTGGCCATGTTGATCAGATTAATGTTTCTAATGTACTTTTCTTTCTCCAATTTTTCTGCTGATCCAGCCCCTGTTGCCAGTTCACTGTGTGTACAATATACCCATCGGACAGTTGTGATCACTGGAGGACTTCTGGCTTTTTCAGGAATGGCACTGGGATTTTTTGGACTCAACATGGTCTGGATGTATGCAACGACTGGCTTCCTACAGGGTATGAATTTATGGTTTTATGGCTTTCTTCCACTAGTACCTTATTTGAGAGTGCTAGTGGCAGGAGTTTTAAAATCTGGTATCTATTTTGACTTTCTGAGCAGCCAGAACAAGCAATGCCCTTTAAAAGTGATTTCCCTCCCATCCCATTCTGGAAATAAGATTTTTTACAGGAAACCTGCAACAACAAAGAAGACAAATATTTAGATGTCAGTAATTTACACCTGCAATTTATATGCAAGCAGAAAATTAAGTGGTTTATTTTTCATTCAGAGATAAAAGCTTTATGAAGGTTTAAAAAATCTTCATAAAGGATGCTGAAGTAAAAAGATATTGATATCCCAAATTCTATACTTTCTATCAACTTATCTTATATTTTGAACAGAGTCCCAGACTTTCATTTGATTCCAGTCCTTTCCTTTACTCCAGGCAAAACCAGGCCAGAAAATTGTCTCTAACAGCTAGCAGATTTTCCTGGAACAGGAAGTAAAGCTAGCAGGGAATAAAATAAACCATTCTGAATTCCACATGGGATGCCTGAGAAAATGTCTGGAATTTGAGCCCTTTGGCAGTCCTGGGCTGCCAAAGAGTCAAGGGAGCCATCAAAATAATTCTAAGTTAGAGCAGGTTTTAAGTTTGCTCAAAGCAGTCTAGCAAGAAAATGAAGAGCAAACAGAGGCAATACACCAGCTTCCTTTGTGTCCCACCTCACTGTCTACCCTGACCACAGCTCAGCTTAACCTGCTGGCCTGACCTAGTACCAACCTTAATGCACACACCATAGGCACTGAGATCTGTCTAGCTTCAGCCCCATGACCATGTGATTTCTCACACACTGACAAAGCTGTGAAACCAATTTTTTTTTTTTAAGTGAGATTGTAATAATGTATATACACTTCATGTTCTTTTGAATTTTGAATTTTTGAATTTTGAATTCAATTTTGAATTTTTCGTTTGAATGTATACAACTTACATAATATAATGTCACAAATATACCCTTACATCTACTCCAGCAAAGATCATGCTTCTTCTAGGCAAAAATGTTTTCCTCCTAGCACTTTTTAACTTTGCAATTGTAGAAACACTGACTGTTTTAATTTCCACCTTCATGAAATACCTAAGTAGTGTCTAACCTGTGCTATTTCTATTGGTGTTTTTCAGGTCTTGGCATTTCTTTTTCATGGACACCAGCCATTAGCATTGTTAGCCACTATTTCTCCAAGAAAAGGGCTTTGGCCAATGCTATTGCCAGTGCTGGAGAGTGTGCATTTGCATTCATGTTTGGGCCATTTTTCCAGTGGTTGATTAGTCACTATGGATGGAAAGGTGCCCTCTTGATCATAGGTGGCATCCAACTCAATATTTGTGTCTGTGGAGTACTGATGCGACCCCCGGCAAGCAGCTGCCTCCTTGAGGCCAGCCATTGTGAAACTGAAACACCACCTGGCAATGGTGCGTCCAGGAGAGGAAAAGAAGATAAGTCTCCCATCATGCACAAAACCTTCAACTGGATGCTTGTGAGGCGACCAGAATTTGTACTTTATGCCATCTTTGGTATATTAGCTGCTATGAGTTTTTTTGTTCCTCCGTTATTTTTAGTTCCACTTAGCTACAGCCTGGGAATAGATGAATCATGGACTGCAACCCTCCTATGCATTTTGGCAATGGTGGACTTTGGAGGCAGATTGCTGTGTGGCTGGTATGCCAACCTCCATGTTACCAAAACCATTCATTTGCTGGCAATGACAATTACATTGATCAGTACTTCCCTGATGCTGTTGCCACTGGCTAACAATTACCTTTCCTTGGCAATATTCACTGGCTTCTATGGATTCTTCTTTGGTACAACGGTCGCCATTCACATTACAGTGCTGGCAGATGTTGTAGGCATGCCAGAATTTGACAGTGCTCTAGGGCTTTTCATGCTTATTCGAAGCACTGGAGGTTTTGTGGGGCCTCCTCTTGCAGGTAAGTTAAGACAACTCACTGCCAAATACAGTTTACAAGAAGAAAGGGGAATGGTAATCCAAACTGAAAGATCTGGATCTGCACTCAATATCCCACCTTTTTTAGCTCAGTGCTATCTGAGCCAAGAAGTACATAAAAACAAATAGTCAGTTTAAATCCTCTCCAAATTACCTTGCTCCTTCTCTTCTGTGTGATTTTAGAGATACCTTTTCAACCAGAAAGGAGGGATGAATGGCAGGGTTCACATGGTGGTACTGCTTCCCGAATCCCTGAATCCCACATACTGCCACTTGATGGCCTCCAACTATCTTGCTAAGAAAGTGTGCCTTTGGGACAAGCAGCAGACACACACTTTCAGAGAAGAAACTGAAATTTGAGACTAGTGATGTTGCACAAATGCTGGTATTGTTGGGAGGGTTTCTGTAGAAGTTCAAATTGAATAGCCTGAAACATTAGGCTATGCAAACCTCAAGGAAATATTCTGAGAAATGCCTGCTGGTTTTAGACAGCATTTGAGCCATAAGAACAGTGGGAAGAGAGAGCAGACAATGAGACAGAACATGGATTTATGGGCTGGCAACAAGATACAGTCATCTTGGAAAAATGCAAGACAAATGTACTGCAAGCTGTAGAGACTTTAAAAAGTGATACAGCAAAAAAAAAATGACCAGTGTGGCTTGTACAATGCAGATCTGAGTCCTCTCCAAAGACCATTGTTAACGCACTACAAGTGACTTTTGTGGTAATGACATCGCTAATGGGTTGCAAATGAGTTAGACTGAATATTGGAACATTTTAATTCACTTTTGAAAATACAGGAACCAGGAAGATTTGTAGAGGGTTTGAGACAGAACAGTATCAAAAATGTGTTGGAAAGATCTGAAAAAAGTACAGTTTATAGGAGCTGGTCAGTAGGACTGATTATCTGGGAACCAGTGTGGCCCCTTTTTGTATATTTGGTAAACTACAAGGAAGGTATGGAAGAGCAAGGGAATCCTAAGTGCCTCTCAAGATCTCCTCTCCTCCTTTGAGTGTAAAATCTAAAAGATTTGAGTTCATGGTTCATGTGCCTATATAGAGCTGATCTTAGTTTAGAGTACCCTAAACATGGACAAACTTCCCACAGGTGAGCAACCTTCATCAGCCCAAAAAGGAATGTGCCATTATACCCACAAGGCAGCTGACACACTGCTCCAGTGCTACTACTGTACTAGAGATTTTTCAGTATAATACACAATAGCATTACATATTTTGGTTGGCTTAAACCTCCTGGAAAACCAAGGTCTTTTTGTTAACATCAGGGCCACTTTGTAAAATGATGAACTGGAAACCCATAATACATCAGACAAATTCTCCAACTTTGTCTTCAGCAGATGAATCTCCTTTCCTTCTTTAAACTCACTCATGCTGTAGTTATGATCTAAGTAACTACAACAACTAGTGACAGCTACACCACAGAACATGGAGCTACTCACATACACAGCTGCACAGTCTTTTTTCTGCCAGTACCTGCACTGTCTGCCACACTTTAGGTTGGAAAGTGCTTCAAACTGTGTAACATATTGTTTCACTAGCAATTCACATATAAAAAGCAATGAGACGTCCATTGTGTTTCAAGCTGAAAAATGCTATAGTGGGGTGATGTTCCATGTGCTAATGATGTAGAAATCTGCAAGACAAATACGTAGCCAGCACATTGCCTTTGTAAGAGGATGTATTCATACTGCTGAGCTAATTCACATTAGCCTGTTTTCCCTCATTCACATTCCTGTCATTTGTTTCTCTCCAGGTCTGATTGTGGACATGGCTGGAGATTACAGAGCAGGTTTCTACATGGCAGGAGCCACTCTTATTCTATCAACTGGATTTTTAATTCTTTTAGATCGACTCCAACAGAGAAAAAAAAGAGGAAGCAATATTAGAACTGAGCCAGAAAAGTCAACATTACCCTACCCTTCTCTCCATACCCTGCAACATCAAACCAGAAGGTATTGAGAGCACAATGGAGTGGTGTGACTCTGACAGCATTTCAGGGCATATGGAAGTGTTTTATTTTTGCCAAACTCACTATTATTAGGATTTACAAAAGAAGTTTTGGGTATGAATGTTTGAAACAAAGGATTAAAGTAATGAATTTACATGCAAACGAGAACAGTAACTATTACCATATTATTTTTATATTGAAGTTGCATTTTGACTATACAAGTCTTCGGCAGAGTCCCACAGGGCTATGCTAAATGAACTAGGGAGACCATGGTCTAAGTTAAATTGCCATGAAGCATGTGTGCAACAGATAAAAACTCTACCCCCAAATGCAGACTGCAGCTATCACTGTAAAAGAGGAAGAGGCACCAGCTCACAAATGCTTAGTTGGGGAAGTAGTGCCCAGTATTTTCAGTAAACAAGTTGGATCTGAAAGTAAACGAATACAGTTCTGAGCTAAAGGGTTTGCAGGTACTCTACAGAGCAGTGCTGAAATAAGATAAATAAATAAACACGATAAAAGTTATATGAGTAATAGAATATAGTAGAGAGAAATGCAGTCCTAGATATCAGAAGTAAAAAGGAAAATACACCCACACAAAATGGAGAAGGATTGATAAATAGTAGAGGAAGACCTAAGGCTACAGTGGACTTCAAAGTGAGAAAGAATCCCAAATGCAACCCGGTATTAAAAACAGTAAATGTCTTTCTGTGTTATGGTAATAAAGAGGAGATAATGATGCTTGCAAGGCTTTAACTGGAAGAAGTACATGAGTTGCAAAGAATTAAGTGGAACATAAATGAGAAAATTAAGAAAACCATCTAAGGAAAAAGTATAAGAAATAAAATTTGCCTGGTTTAGAAGACAAAAATTTTTACAGGGCATGAGAACAGCCTTCAAATCCATAATAGGCTAAGATAAAGAAAACATTATTAATTCCTTTCCTTGTTAAGAAAACTGGTAATTGATATAATTCACAGAAAGGCAGTTATGTAACAGGGGAAAAGCTTCATTGTAGCCTTTTAAGATACAATACAGATTATGGCTGCAGAATATGAAAACACAGAGATATCAGAGAGTAGGTTACACATGATCAAGGATCTAAATATATGTTCTTCAGAGCAGTAGGTTGGGTTAGATGACTTCCTGAGGTCCCCTTCAGTCCCACATTCCAGTTATCCTAAGGCAAATACTTTGAGTAAATACTCTATAAGAATAAAAAAGTATCTGTATCCAAACAACTGGTTTTTTTCATAATTTTACTCCATCAGGGGGAAGACAGAATTTGAGGGAGAAAAGGCTGAATAACATTTAGAAAGAAACATTGAAGGGAAAAAAACGTAGCACTTTAAAGCCTTCAAACTATTATGAATATAATATCCGCCCTACTTATAAATTCCAGAAATTTTCACCATTGAAACACTTCCTCTGTGAAGCCAAGTTTACATAAATCTATCATCTGAAATAATTACTTCTTGTCTCATAAGAACAGGTATTTTAAAAACTTAATTTAACTTAAAGGGAATCAGATGAACTATTAATAAATCAACTGCCTGTGAGGGCTTGACTGAAGAACACATACTGGAAGGAACACACCTGCGTGTGCAAAGTCGTGTAGCAAAGCTCTGAAATACCTGAGAAAATCCTTTTCAAACCTACCAATTGAAAAATTTGGATTTTTCTATGAGTATTATTCTTCAGTCTTCTGCAGTGTTCCACTACTTAAAATAACTCCTCATTTTATAAAATGGAAGTGGTATTGCTGGAGGTGGGAAGAATAGGGAAATGTTTAATAGATGAAGTTTCCACCTCTGGCATTCTGTTACAACTCTATATTTTATTTACAAGCTCTGTCACCAATTTATTTTGACATGTCCTGATGTTTGACATGGGCAGTAAAGAAGGCACGCTGTGCTGGAAGAACAGGGGCACAAGCAGTAGGTAAAAGAAGGTGATTGTTCCCCTCTGCTCCATGGTTGTGTGTACATTTTGGAGCTGCAAGCACAGGAAAGAAGTTGACAAAGATGACCGAGTTCAGCAGAGGATCATGGAGAGGCTGGGAACCAGGGCTGGTTCAGCCAGGGGGAGCAACAGCTTTGGGGCACCAAGCAGCATCCCCAGCACCAACAGGAGAAGTAGAGGAGATGCAGCTGGGTTGTTCACAGCAGTGCATGGTATGAGGGTGAGGCAGCCGCAAAGCTGAAACACAAGGAGCTCAGGCTGAAGCCCTGAGAGCAGCCCAGCAGCGTGGACATGGTCCATGTTGGGCTGATGACATCCTTGGGGCTTTTATGGCCCAACTGGGTGAAGTCCTGAGCAGCCCAGTCTGAGCTCAGAACTGGCTCTGTCAGGGCTCAGGCTTGAGATTTCCCCTGGTTCCCACTAGCCTGAACAGGGTCTTATGAAAAATGAAGAGTCATACTTTTATTTTTTTTGCTAAAGGCACTAAATAGTATTAGTCACTGGGACACTCTGTCATCTTGTTGCTATGTATCTGTTTAATGGCACAAAAGAAGTCAAATCATAGGATCATGGGATATACTGAACTGGAAAGGCTCAATCAGGATCATCAAAGTTCAACTCCTGGCCATCTCACAGGAGTCACATTATGTGCCTGGGAGTGTTGTCTGAATGCTCCTTGAACTCTGTCAGGCTGGGTGCTGTGACCACTTCCCTGGGGAGCCTGTTCCAGTGCCCAGCCACCCTCTAGGTGAAGAACACTTTCATGATGTCCAGCCTAAACCTCCCCTGAAATGAGGGGTGGCCCTCCTGGCTGCCAGAGCACTGCTGACTCATGTTCAGCTTTGCACAGACCAGGACCCTGAGGTTCCTTCCTGCAGTGCTGCTCTTCAGCCTGATTCCCCAGTCTATGCACACATCCAGGGTTGTGTCATCTCAGGTCCAGAATCTGATGCCTTTCCTTGTTAAACTTCATTTGTTTGGTGACCAGCAGTTTCTCAAGGTTGCCCTGCAGGGCCACTCTGCCTTCAAAGAAGTCAACAGCTCCCTCCAGTTTTAATGTCTTCAGCAAACTTAGTGTTCAAGTCCTGCATCCAAGTAATTTATGAAGATGTTGAAGAGCATCAGCCCTAAGGTGGAGCCCTCTGGAACTGTACTAATGACAGGTCACCAGCCTGATGTCACCCCATTCACTGTAACCCTTCGGGCCTGACCCACCAGCCAGTTGATCACCCATTGCTTGATGTGTTTATTCAGCTGAGTGCTGGACATTTCGTACAAATTCAGGGTCATCATCTGGGAGCTGATCATTCTCACAGCCAGTTAGTGGGCTCCCCTTAGTCCCTCATTGGTATTGAAAGTAGAGGCAAAGAAAGCTCTGTCTTGTCCATGTCCCTGTT
>VXBQ01011267.1:406648-431509 GCA_013400175.1 Phainopepla nitens | reverse complement strand
AGCAAATCAGCACTCCCACCAAACTGGGTGTCATCTGCGAATTTACTGAGGCTGCTCTCAATCCCCTCATCCAGGTCATTGACAAAATGTATTAAACGGGGCTGGGCCCAGCCCTGAGCCCTGGGGACACCACTGGTGCCATTCTCCACCACACCCTGGGCCTGGCCATCCAGCAGCTCTTACCCCAGCAAAGAGCATCTGGCCAAGCCGTGGGCTGCCAGCTTTTCCCAGAGGATGCTGTGGAAAATGGTATCAAAGCTCTGCTGAAGTCCAGGTGGACAGATCCACAGCTTTTCCCTTTTTCCCACCCACTGGTTAGGTCATTGGGTCACAAAAGGAGATCAGGTTGGTCAGGCAGGACCTGCCTTCCCTAAAACCATCCTGGCTGGGCCTGGTCCCCTGGCTGTCCTTGGTCCCCTGGCTGGCCTGTATGTGCCTCGTGATCCCACTCAAGGTCTGCTCCATCACCTTCCCAGGCACTGAGGCCAGGCTGACAGGCCTGGAGCTCCCCAGATCCTCCTTCCAACCCTCCCTGTGGATGGGTGTGACACCGACCAACCTGCAGTCACCTGGGACCTCTGTGGTCAGCCAGGGCTGATGACAGATACAGGAGAGGGGCTTGGTGAGCCCTTCCAGCAGCTCCCTCAGTGCCCTAGGATGGATCTCCTCCAGTCCCATAGACTTGTGAGAGACCAAATGTGCTTTAGGAGCTGCTCAGGACCCAAAAGTCCCTCACAGCAAGGGTAAGAAGGTGGCCTGGCAGTTCAGCTGCACACACCTTGTCCCTTTGGGTACAGTCCCCTTGGGGTGGGATCTGTCTCTGCACAGTGCCTGCCACTGTGGCTGTGTGTTGCAGTTGCAGGGCCCGCTGCTCAGCCTCCTTGGAGATAGGAAATGCCTGGTCATGGTCACTGGGCCCTGCTTCCTGCCTCGAGATCCTCTCTTATCTCTTGGTAATACTATTGGCTACATTCCAGATGTCCTAAGACTATAGGTCATTTCACCTCAACCCTAAAACCATTGGATAGTTTCCCAATCCTCACTAACCCTATAAAAACCCCTGCTCCTGCCCAGTTTGAGAGAAGACACCGTCACTGGACACCCCTTCACGGAACCGGCATTAAACCATTCTGTGGAACCTCCACACGGCGCTTCTCGTCTCTTCTTCCTGAGTCAGCCAAGGCAAATTCCTAGCAGGATAAGAGCTGAAATCCTAAGAGAGCTGAGAATCACTAAAAGAGCTGAACCACCTGATTCACTCAGGCTGAGCTTGCTAGGAAGATAGCCTGTGGCTGGGACCCTGCTGGAGATCTCCAGGACAAGCAGTCCCTCCTGGGACCTTCGCTATCCGGGAACATCTGTGGCAGCAGGAGCTCTGACTGACCTTCTGGACCTAGCCAGCATCAGCTGTGGGCCATTACCCTGCCAAGGATGAGGAGGCAGAATGCTAGGGAATGAATTCTTGCTCTTTCGGAACAGTGTCTAGGACAGGGAAAATTTTTCTGGAGAAGTTTCACAGCAGAAGCTTCTTATTTTCTCCTTTCTGTGTAGGAAAGGCAGTGGGGTTGTTGGTCTAAACACCATCTTCTACAGTACAGACATGTTTGTATACTGCATTACCAGTCTCCTTCCTGATGCACTGGTCCCAGTATTAAAGACTACAGTAATAATAAATTGCTTCACTTGCATCAGTGAGCAGAAGCACACAGCCTACAATGTCTTCAGTATTTTTCATGAGTTCAACATGCCACACAATGATTGCTTTGTACCTTATGGGACAAAAACACACCCAGAAGCTGTAAAAAAGAATTTCCTGTAGTGTTCTGGCAGACTAGCTGCCGGCAGAAAATTGATGCAGGACATAATCCTTTAAACAGGATTTTTATCTCATCTTCTGGCACTTTAAATATGCCCATTCTCACAGTGTTAGGATATCACATGAGTCAGGACGTGACCCTGGCAGTGTCACCGAGAATAAAACCAATTAGTCCCTCATAAATCCCTGCAGATATGTTCACTGAGGTATTTATTTCCAGTTCTTCCTTTTGGAAGTAATTGTGTCATGTAGAGAATTAAACCTTCTTTTATATTTATGCACTGGGTGATGTAATGGAAATGCCACTTTCTGCGCATCATTTACCAAAGAGAAGGAATTTATCTTGTACAAATTTGTTACCCAGGCAGTGAAATGACTGTTCAGTCACTGTACCTTGTTACACTGGGACAGCTGCTCAGTGCCAGAAGTGTGAGCAGGGCTGAGTTTTCTTGTCTTGTGCCCGTGGGAATTACTTTTTGCACTATCCAGCCTCTCAGAATTCTGCATAGATTAAAAAAGATGGAGAAAAAGTAATATACAGTCCTGAAAGCTGGTTCCTGAAATTCAGCTTAAACTCAAAGAGGATGAATTTCCTCCTTCTTGAGAGTTCCTGCACTTATTTTCTTCCCACCTCTTCTAAAAAATGGAGCTACATTTTAAGGAAAGACTTCTAAAAGGGTCTAAACCATCTTGGAGCAAAACCTGCATTTCGTATCCCACTGTGCTCCTGTGAGACACATATCAGGTCTGTCCTGCACTGGAATGCTTTCAGCAAAGTGGTGTTAACAGCTATTTCTGTCTCAGGGCACAGAAAAAAATTCCATCATATCTGATAACTGATTTGGATCAGGATTAGTCATCGATTTGTGAACCGTGCTGCTGCCGCTGGGAGGGGCACAATGCAGGCTGATAATGGCCCATACAAGGGCAGGCTTCCTGCTCCAATAAAGGAAGAATTGTTCACTTTAATGCCAGTAGACAAAAAATTCCAGAGGAGATGTGATTTTGATTAGGGTTTTCCCCGCCTCTGAATAATAGCAGTGTCTCAATCTAGTTAATTTGTATGTGCAAGACTGATAATTTTAAATAACTGATAACATAAAACACTGGGGGTTTTTTGCCTGGCTCATTTCTTGTAAATCTCTAATGTTTTAAAGTCACTCCCTAGTGCACATTTTCCCATTGTAAAAGCAATATCAAACAAATGCATCACGCTGCTTTGGCTCCTCCTTGGTAGGAACTTCAGATATGCAGGGAGAAAGCAGAACAGATTCTCCATGGAAACCTGGAGTTTGCTTTTGTGCATCTTGGGGGCTGATGAATGAATCCTGTTTCAACCAGGTGTCATGAAAGATGCCAGACCAAGGCCATCAACAGCATGCATGAGGCCATGAGGGTGTACCTTGCCAGGGTGCAGATGCCTTTAGTACCCAAGTGGTTTTAGGGTTTCTGCCAAAAACCTGTTTCTCCTCAGCCAGGCAGCAGTGACTGGCACACCATCTCCCAGGTGGTCACTCCTTTGTTTTGTGGCAGCAAAATCAAACTTCCCTTTGCTACCCCTACAGTTCCTGCCTGTTTGTGTCATGGTTTAACCCCAGCCAACCAGAGTTGCTACAAGAGTGTATCTCTGGGACCAAGGATCAGATGCCAAGGAGAGTGGGAAAGGCAATACAAATCTTTGCTAAACTAGAGGTGCTGTACAGCTGCTGAAAGCAGGCAGCTTTCAGTTATTTGAAATGTTCAGAGGGTGTTTAATAATACACCTGCTCATTGATTTGTAGTCAGAAACATTCCTGCCCTGGTCAATATGGTTTCTCCTCCTCTCTGTCTCCCCCTGCTCTTTTTTCAGTCCATTTTGTCTCACATTTGTCTGATCACTTGCTTTCTTCAGGAGTTCTGGGTACTTGACTTCTCTTATTATTTGGGCCTAAGCATCAGTTTTATGGAGGTGGTGGTGACAAGTGAAACCCAGGTATTTCCATTATCAGGGACATGCACGACAGAGCTGTAGCAGCTGTAGTGATGCTGCACCTAACAGCACTGTGTGATGTGGCATCAGGTGAAACCCTTGCTGCCTCTTACCAAGAGAAAATGATACCAAAAATGATACCAACATTCATATCTAAAGCACTTGCTGGTTGCTCTGCCTGGTTACTCCTTCACTTTTGATACACAACTGGTCAGTTTGAGCCTTGCAAGTGCTGCTTGTGCTGGGAATCACACAGGAAAATAAGTCGCTCATAACAGTTAACAGTTTTGAAGGCTGTGCAGTCAGGAAAATAGTCAATTAGTTATACAGACCAATAAACAAAGCAAGATCTGGCAGGCCCAGAGGCTGCTCAAAGATAGTTCCCATCCAGGATAACATTCATCTGACTCCTGCTCTGCTGTACATTTCCTCTGAGATCTAAATATTATTGTTACCTGGCACCATTGTTGTTGGTTTCTGTATGACAGCAGCCAGACACACAGGAGTAGTAAAAAAAGCAACTGACCTGCTCTTCACATTATTTGTGTGTTCTCCATCCCATTGCTGGCAGGAGCAATCCACGCTCCACCTGTCTCACACACATTATTTGCTAAGCAGAAGGCTGCTGTCCCCCAAAAGCAGCTGCTGGCATTCAGGTGTGCAGTGGATTCATCCAAAAGCTCTGGCTGAGCTGTGCACTGGCAGCATAGCTGGGAGACACAGACACTGGCTCTGGCAGAGACAGCACACCTGAGCAATCCAGGGTCTCAGCACAAGTCCTCTTGTTCACTGTTGTGCTGGCATGAGCAGATTCCAAGAACAGGAAATCAGAGGGGATCTGTCATACCAGGCTTCAGTACAGGTATTCTGCACTTGGCTTCCCCAAGATCTGATGTGAAATAGAGGGTGCAGTGAGGAATCCTACAGCAACAGCTGCTGCAGTTAAGCTGGACACTCCTGTCTGCAAACCTCCTCTTCCAAAGGCTTCTTGCCAGGGCCACTGTCACATGGCAGCAGGAAATATAGCTGCAAGCTGCTGCTGGCAGGCTCAGATCCCTGCCTCTGTCTGAAGCATGAGTGTAGACAACAAAAAACAGAACAGGAAGCTTTGATACTGGTCACCCTGAAAGATACCAGAAACCACAAAGGAAGGCAGAAACTCTGTACAGGACCAAGGCATTCACGACTAGCACTGAACCTACAGGGTCTAAGATGGAATTTCTCCTTTGACTATGTGGGATCTTTGTTTTCCTTCTCTAGAAATATTGTACTGAGAGAAGTAAGAGCAGGGTTTCTCATGAAGTCACTCCATAAGGAACTTTTACCTATGTGGTATCTGCCAGGATAACAGGTTATTTATTGACCTGCAGTATCTCAATTTGTGCTATGACCTTCAGGACAACATTCTCTTGCATATTCCTAGGTTGTTAAATAAGCTCTAGCAGTCAGTGTTGGGAACTCAGGTGACTCAGAGCTGGCAGGAAAAGACAATTTAACAAGTTCTGCACTTATTTGGTTTTGCCTCTTTCCTGTGCTGGTGACAAGGACGTTCCTGCCACAAAGTTCACCATCTTTGAGACCTCTGTCCAGGACTGCTCCCTGGCAGCCCAGCACCTTACACTCACTTGCTTCCCATCTGCATGCCTTGTCTGAGCAACACTCAGCTCGATTTATGGATCGAAGGCTTATTCATGAGGTAGCAAGTATAAAGAAGCACCAAGCAAAAGGTCAAGTCTTATGTTGGTTGCCCGCAGTAGTAGCACGAAATTAAGAGGCTGGAGTGCTCAGAGCTGGTGCTGGGGGTCTGCTTCTCTCCCAGCAACAATGAGAACCAGCCTGCCTTGTCTTCCTGAGGAGGAACCCAGTGTTTTCCCAGAAGTCACTCAAGGTCCGTAGAAATCAGTCCTAATAAGAGTGACATGTTGCCAGGGACTGGGACATCTCTAGAGAATGTCAAGAAGCCAAAGGGTACATTGTGAATAACAGAGATGAGAAGTTATGGCTCAGAAAATAGATGCTTTCAGGCACAAAATGAATGTTCATTTTGCTTGAGAGAACTTTAAAAAAATTAAAGCATACTGTCATCTCCTCTTTAAACTACATCTCTGGAAAAGAGGTGATGAGATTTTCTTTTTTCCCTCCCTGACAAGTCAGAGATTAAAGAAATTTAAAATTAATGCAACGCTCAAAAAATTAAAAAAAACCCAAAAAACTCCCTGTCTGCCAGTCCTGTAAGCTGGTGGAGGTGACCTGGGCCAGGGCAGCCGAGCTGGTTTATGTCAGGGTCTGAAATACAGAACAAACAAAGGCAGAATAGCTGTCAGACAGGTCTGAACTCGCTGCCTCAGCCATCCCAGCACACCGAGGGGGAAACTCAGCCCCTTCTCTCTTGGGTGTGGTAGGTAACTGTGAGCACACTGTCAAAGAGGATGTGAAAAGCTACTCTGCCTCTGAGGAAAGGCTGAGAGAGCTGAGGTTGTTCAGCCTGGAGCAGGGAAGGAGCTCCAGGGAGACTTTATTGTGGCCTTTCAATACTTAAAGGAGTCTTAGAAGAAAGGCAGAGGCAAACATTTTAGTAGAGCCTCTTGCAATAGAATAGGGGATAATGGTTTAAAACTAAAAGAGGGTAGATTTAGGCCAGATATAATTTTTTATAATGAGAATGATAAAATGCTGGAACAGGTTGCCCAGAGAGGTGCCCCCGCCCTGAAAATATTGAAGGTCAGGTTGGATAGGAGTTCTCAGCAAACTGGTCTAGTTGAAGATGTCCTTGCTAATTGCAGGAGGATTGGACTAGATGACCTTTAAAAGGTGCTTATCAACTCAAATTATTCTCTGAGGGCTGTCAAAAAGCCTGGCAGGTGGCTCTGGGAGGGGAGGCTGGTGAGAACAGGCTTCCATGAGGCACTTGAAACAGTCTGGGGAAGATTCACAGCAGGGACAGAAAGCTGCATCATTTCTAAAGGTCTGTTGAGATGTTCCTCCTTCTTTTTATTGCTCCCTACTTATCTGTGTTTTCCACTTTTTATCTCCAATACTGGTTTACCCGCACCACGAGGCTACCCCTGGAGGGACCCTGGCTGGTGCTGTGATGTGTTTTCACAGGCTGAGATCTCCAGGCAATTACAGACTGACTGGAAATCAGTGGAACAACTTCACAGCCACATCCTGTCAAGATTTGATCTAAGCAATTGTACAAAAATTGAGAACTAGTATCTTCACATGCATAATGCATGCTTTGATTTTCTGCTTGCTTGGCATCCTTCTAAAGAAGCTGTTGAGATTTTTCATCAACAAATGAAGATCTCAGCAGAAGCCTGAGATAACATGCTGAGGAAAGGAAAGGAAACCAAAGCAATGTGAGGCAATGGATTTTCCTGAAGTCAAGTCCTGTCCTGCTCCTCAGCTTTCCTGTGACAGATCCTGACCTATGAACAATCCAAGCCACTGATGAGGGCCCAAAGGTCAGGCTGATGTCTGGCCCTGTAGTGGACAGTGATGTCCAGGCAGCTGCATGAACAACAGTAGCAGCTCCCAAGGGCACACCTGGAAGGTTGCCCACAGGAACACGTCATTGCTGAGGCCAATGTTCTCTTGCCCATAAAACAGGTGAAGAGCAAGGCAGAAACCTGTTATTTGTGCTGGACTTTGGGAAAAAATTAAAACAAGAGTTTTTTGGAAGCCCAAAGAATGGTCTCCTAACAAGGACGTTTGATTTCCTGAGAAATTTCACTGGAACTCCAACTTCAGTTACTGGGTTTTGCTGGTGTTTATAGCCAGAAATAAAATAACTACATACAGTAGCTTCTACCTGCCCCCCTCAAGTAAAGTAATGAAATTTAAATTACATGCAGTGAATAATTTTTTAAATACTGCTTGAGCACTTGTAAGCAATTGAAAGGGATTGTTTTCAGCAGTGTGTTTGGGGTGCTCTGCTCCAGAACACGCCCTATGGAATGCTATGAGCACAGTGGGCCAAACCTTTCACTGCTGGGAAATGGCATAGTCCCATTAATCCCACAGGTTACACTGACCCCACTGGTTCCCCTTCTTCCTTCTGCCTTGGGAAAAACCTGTCTGGTTTGCCAACAAAGGGAACTTCAGCCTCAGAGAGAAGAACTTGGTAACTAATAACTGAATCAAGTGCAATATATCCAGCCCATGGTCTGCAGTCTGTGCAGGCCTTTGAAACCACTCAGGGTGTGCAAACCCCCTGCATTTTATAGGGAAAAAAATCCCATAAGTGCCATGGAGTAGTTCAAGACCATTAACTGAGGCTGAAATTTTTGGCCTTAAGTGCAGAATAAACTCTGGTAAGAAAATTTGGTCTTTAGGCCAGATGACCCATGGTGTGACAAAGTCATTTAGCAAAGAACAGGGGTCTTTCTTGTGCCCCCAAGGATTCTATTTCCAAGCAGTAGCAAATCCATGCAGAGAAATCTGTTCAGTCTTTATCTTCAGGCCATCTTTAAAAGATCCCCAGAAGAAACCACCACCATGGATAAAAGGTTCTTGTCGTTGTGTGGTCACACTGCAGAAGCAAACTAGGAGCTTTATTCTCTCTTTTTGGATGACCACTGAGAAAATAATGTTTTTATATATATCCTTGCAAGAGTGTGAAGCTGAACACCTGACTTCAGAAAATAGCAATTCTCTGTCAAGGGAAACGATCTGAGGGCCTTTTGCTTTTGGGAAGCTGAGACCAATGGCTTTTTTTCTTTTTTTTCTTTTCTTTTCTTTTCTTTTCTTTTCTTTTCTTTTCTTTTCTTTTCTTTTCTTTTCTTTTCTTTTCTTTTCTTTTCTTTTCTTTTCTTTTCTTTTCTTTTCTTTTCTTTTCTTTTCTTTTCTTTTCTTTTCTTTTCTTTTCTTTTCTTTTCTTTTCTTTTCTTTTCTTTTCTTTTCTTTTCTTTTCTTTTCTTTTCTTTTCTTTTCTTTTCTTTTCTTTTCTTTTCTTTTCTTTTCTTTTCTTTTCTTCTGACATTCAAATGTCTTCAACATGTGAATGAAAGGCACACGGAGAAATAGCTGTTTCCTATCAAGGTGGGAGATGATAAACCCTTAGACTGAGGGTCAGAGATTTAATATTGCCAAATATTATGGAGGTTTCAAAGATATTAGAAGGAACAAAGTGTCCCAACCCTACTGGCCGTCAATAAAAAATGTATGTTGAAAATTGTTTCAAGAATCTTCTTTTTATTCCTCTGAATGAGGCAGTCATAGACATCCATTGCTCCACCCCAGAAAGTGTCACACAAAATGTGTTAATGCTGGAGACTTAAAACCTTAAAGACTCCAAGGGTTGCTTAGATTTGTTGCTGGCTTCAAACCCAGTGCACCTTCTGCTGTATCATTAGAGTGAAATAAAAAAAAAAACAACCAACCAAAACCCAAAACAAAAAAACAACAAAACAACAGTGCTGAGAAGGTAAACCATTGCTGTGTTTAAATCCTGAAAATGCATTTTAAAGATTGGTTTAATCATCAGACCAGCCAGGAACAATGAGGAGTAGAAAAGTGAGTTATCCAAGCTGCTAGCAAAAACCTGCTCCAGGCATTGTGAGAAAGGCACATGTTGACCTGTAACAGGTTCACGAGAAGTTCCTGAACTGTAGGCCTCTCATGCAGAACTGCAGAGCATTTGTAATGCTGATGAAAGCCCAGAACAATATGAGAAAATGCATGAACTGGCAGGGATGGGCAGGGATGGGCAGTGCAAGCATTGTAAAGAAAACAGACCATCCCGTTCCACTCCTAAAATCCTTTGAACTAGCTCATCAAATGGAGACTATTGCCACTGCAGCCAAAAGCCAGCAAAAGGTAAGGATGTGTCTGTGGTTTCCTGAAGACTTCAGATGTTGCATCTCATTATCATGTTCTGAAACCTACATAGAATCACAGAATTATAAACAAGTCCAACTGTACACCAGCCCTTTTGCTTGAGTTTGAGCAGTCCTTACCAGAGGATCTCCAAGGCAGAGGTGGGGCATACATCTACCTAGAGTTGATCTCATACAGCTTGGGAAGCTCTTGGAGTGATCCCTGCCTTATCAAAGGGGAGCAGGTTCCTGCCCCAAACCAGCAAATACTCACTGTAAGATCCCTGACAGCCTCCAGAGGTTCCCCATTTTGCTTCAGGGTTTTTTGGTTTTTTTTAAGCTGTGGATGTCTCAGCAACTACATGAGACTGACTTGGATCAGCTGCTGAGGGATGTAAATGCTTCAGGGTGAGCAGGGAGTGACACCCTCACTGAGCCTGCCGTGGGGTTTTTTTGTGTCGCTTCGCCCACTCAGGGTGTGCAGCCGAGCTGACTCACGTCTGGCACAAGAGCTGCACAGGCCCTCCCTGTGCTCCCAGAGAGCCTGCAGACCTCTCACCCCTCAGCAAAATAAAATCTCAGTTATCAGTCTCATCCACGTTCCCCCATCTCCTCTTTGTGTCTCCGTTGTTTCTGCTGTAGCTGATGACACTCACCAGGGTGCAGAGTGTTAACATGGCCCAGGCCCTGGGGTACTCTCGTGATGTTTTACTTCTGGTCTCACCAAGACCTGCAGTATTTGACTCCTGAACCAAGGGAGGCTTTTCCCCATGCACTGCTGATCAGTCCTTCAGGGGCAAATTCCCCCTGCCTGAACAGAAGTTCTGCTCATCCTGTCAGTGCCCTCACCTTCTCCCACCACGCCCTTTGCCCCAGCAGCAGGCAGGGCTGCACAGTCCCCACTGCTGTCCCTCTCCCAGGGCAGGGCAAGACCAAAAGCTCTAACCTTGGGATGGAAACTAGAATGCACTCAGGGATGTATTGGCTAAGAGGATGAGCAGGAAACTGATTTCTGTTTCTCTGCTTTGAGTTCACCAGTAAGGCTGTAGGAGCCTCTAAAATTCTCCATGGCTTTCCTGATTCTCTTCCCTCTGTTTCCTTCCTACGTGGATGATGAGTTGGGCAGCATCCAGACAATTGAACCCCGAGCTCAGCCAGATGAGTGGAAAAATCCAGGACCTGGAAAACCTGTCTGTGTTCAAATTATCATTAGATTTCACAGAACAAGAGAAATGCCTTCCCCATAGAGAATAATTGTCTTGTTTTTGTGGGATCTAGGAGTTGTAAGAAATCTGCCAAAGAAATAACATCTCTTCTCCATTTTCTCTGCCCCTGCTTCCCCCTGCCCCCTGCAAACTTGAGTGAAGAGAGTTTGGAGGTTTCCATAGTTACACAGCACCATTAAGCAAGAGGGAAAAATAATACCTTGGGGACCGTGCAAGAAAAAGAAAAAATATGTTTATTAATACGTCCAGTTTAACAGCTCCCCGTTGGCAACATCACAATTAAATAAGCCGTGTAGCAGAAGAAGGCTGCTAGTGAAAATCCTGTGAATGCCCTGTTCATTTGTGGGTGTCAGACTTTGACTCAGAGTGTGGTGTCTCTGGCACTTCTCTGCCAGCCTGGCGCTGCAAGTGCCCGAACAGATAATGACCAGCATCCTCCCAGATTCCTGCTCAGCAGCACATTAAGCAGTGACAATGGGGACCTCTTGTGGGATCCCATTACAGCTCACCACCAACATGCAAAACACCGTTCCCCAACCCAGGGAGGGAAGCCTGGCAGCAAATTTACAGTAAATTCTCAGGGGATGAGGCACATTTGTCATCCTGCTCTGTTTTCTGTCTAACACTGAACTTTGCAGCCTGGATTGCAGTAACAAGGCAAAGAGGTTCCAGTCTAGGGCAAACAATTTGTAAGGAAAAGTGGATTGATTCAGGAGTTTTCCATCTCCCTTACAAACATCATGCACTGGTGGAAGTAAACAAAACTTTTTGAGTTACTCTAGGAAAAGGCTAAAGTATTCAAAAATAAGATTTATGCCGATTAACTTCCATTCTCTGGTTACAAAGCAACATACAGGGAAGCTGCTAAAAACTATATTCATATTATTATACTCAGTTCTGTCTTGAGGTTGGGGTGTGTGTCCATTTTAAATTTAGGGAGTGTCCCATATATCTTTAGGAACATTGGACATTATGGTGTAATAAAGTACTTAATTTTTTTCAGTGGATGCCATATGTTATATTAATTGTTAGGAAAAACAAAGTCATACCACCATTTATGAACAACAGAAGTGAAATTTTGGCTTATAAGATAAGGTACCTGGAAGGGCCACTGTGGAACAAGGGTCAACCCACAGGGCTGCGAACAGCCCTTGCTGAAGAGAGAAGCAGCAGCAGCACAAAGTGAGAAACTACTTGGTACCTATGGACACAGGAGGAGTGACACAGAAGTCCAAAAGGCGAGAGCAAAATGTGGGGAAATCCCAAGATTGCTGTTGGGGAGGAGTAGGGTGAAGACAAGAGAGAGAAGGGTGACAAGTCCAGAGCAGATGCTTGATTTGCAGGAGGACCTGAGGTGCTCAGATAGAAAAGTATGCCAGGACCATGCAGTGGCTTCACAGGCAACATGTCCCATCCCATCTGAAAGTGGATCCCCCCTGCCATGCTATCAGCTGGGAGGGCACTGGATTGAGATGGATGAAAACCACTCTCATGAGGAAAGCAGTATTAGTTAAAATGTCTTATCATACATTTTGTTAATTACTAAGTGAATTGCTTTAATGCTACACAGAATACACAGCTGTGTTTAATGAGCTACTGAAAGGCTTTCTGGGCAAACTTTAATAATATCACTATTCTCACTGAGGAAAATTGCTGCAGGGGAAAATGCAGCTGTTCACACCTAAAATGTTCCAAGTGACAGCTCACCAACTATTGTCTTTAGGGCACCCAGGAGTCTGTTTCATTAATATGAAATGTTAATATTTATGCTTATCACCAGTGTGCAGCCGCCTGGGCAGGCTGCAAGCCCAGCTCTTCTGGTGACAGAGAAGGTAATTTCCAGGGTAGGTTAAATAAAGACAACCCCTCCTTTTCACTTCCAGTCACGTCTCATGCTTCCCAGGGCTCAGACTTGGAACCAACTCATGCTTTCCCTGGGACTCTCTCCAGCAGGCATACATCCCCTCCATGAGGAATCCTCCATCCATGAGGAGTGCCCCAGCTCAGACACAGCTCCCCAGCCCACAGCTGACCTGCTACAATTAGCAAAGAAGCAGTTGATTGCTCAGGTGCAAGGAAGACAGCAGCCTGTGGAACGTGGCAGTGCGAGGCACGCCTTCCCTGAGGCAGCACAGTTGTCTCCTGTCTGTGCCTGGGGTCACTTCAGCAGCTCTCCAAGCCAGGAGTGATAGCTCCTACCCAGGGACAACCTGCACTGAGCTGCATCTCCTTTATGAGTCTGCCTGTCAGGTGGAGGAGGGCAGCATGCTGACAGTATTTTTCAGAGAACTTGCCCCAGGAGTCTTCTGCTGCCTCAAAGTGACTTTGGGTATCGTGATGAGTTGAGACAACCTGAAGCGCGTAGAGATCTGAGAACGCTGGGAGAAGCATTTGTTTATCTTTGCTCAGAAGAAGCACAGTCACTTGGGAAAGGTAAATTTCAGCTATGTTTTTGACATCTATAAACAAAGTCAAATATTGTGACTGTAGCGATGTAGTGACTGCCATGCATTACAAATACAGTCAGAAGCATTTTCTGCTGAGCACTTGATCAGGCTGGTGGGTACTTGGTCTGCCTTCTATTTGTTGCCTCATTCAGAATAAAGTACCAATGTTCTGAGTATAATTTGTGAATACATTACTCTATTTTGAGCTCAGGAAACGCTTCAGTCTTTTCCAATTTTCAGAGTACTTGAAGGACCAAGTGCAAACATTCTTGCCTGTATCATTTATTGAGGAAAGAAACCATTAGCTGCAGCAAGAGCGATATCTTAGCTGTGCAATTATGCTTATGGCTTGTCATCTGCCACTAATGCCTAGGGGGAAAGAGAACTTTTATTGCAGAATTATGCTGAAAAATAAATAAGCACCTGTGTGCTGTGGAAACCTTGCCTTAACTTGCTCAGCAATAGTGGCCAGGTCTATTAGCTTCTTCTTATGATGAAAATTCTTGTTATGAGGTAGTTCTGCTCGATGACTCTTTGCTCAGGTTGCTATAGCTCACGTGTGAGTAAATGCTGGGGATGCTCCCAGCCTACACTGTTGTTTCCCTGTCCCTGCCTTGCAAGAGCCCTCAGAATTACAACCCACTCAGGGCATAAACATTTTTGTGAATATACATGGGGCACAAAATCCCACTTTACACTTTGCAGTTTTTAGATCACTGCTTTGAAGGAGGCTCACAAGATATTTAACTGGCTGAGTTGCTGGATGGGAGGTGGCTTGTGGATGGAGCTAAGAGCTTTCTGGAGATTTTTTCCAAACCAGGCAATTCTTCTCTGAGCCTCTTTGATCTTCAGTAACAAGACCTCCCAGGAGACTTGAAGCTCTTCCGGGCTGCTGCCAGGCTAAAGAGAACAGTATTTTTCTCTCCCTTTTTTCTCTTATTGAAGCATTTTGCCTTCTGGGCACAGTTTTCCTTCATAAAAACCTGATTTTGCTTGTCTTTTTCTTAAAAAAAGGAGAGATGGATTGGAGGAAAAAACAAACCAGCAAAAAACTGAGGCCAGCCAAATTTTTATGGGGGCAGATCTAATGTTATGACCTGAAAGGAGATTAAGGATCAGAATATGTCCCTAATCAGTCCTATGGAGAGAAGAGTCAAGGACAGGCAGAGAGGCAGTGCACCCCTAGTGCAGTGTGACCCAGCAGCTACCTGCACAGTGCAGGGCTCCAAATTTCACAACAGACACTTTGGAAGTGATGCTGGGAGTTCTTTGTCTCATTTAGGAATTCTTCATCTTCTGCTTTCTCCCAGCACTGTTTCTACAGCAGGTGACAGCACAGAGAAAAACCAAGAGAAGTCTGGATTGTCCCCTGGGCCACCAAACTGTACAAGCCCAGCACCTGGATTTCCATGGCACTCCTGATGTGACACATCAGCTCCACAAAGGAGCACTAAACTGTTGTCATCCCTCATGCCCAGTGCAGAAGTCTTGTTTCCTTTGCTCTGCCTATGACTCATAGAAATTTTCCTCCAGGTATGCAACAGACACCAACAAGGAGATGAGCTGGCTAGTGACAGTCTGTAGAATCATCATTTGTACTAATTTCTGCAGGTCAGTTGGATTCATGCACTAATTTAACTGTCTCTGACTCTCTTGGGTTTGTTTTTTTTTTTTATTTTTTAATAAGAGGAGAGCTGTCTTGTCCAAGTAATAAAGCGTTCCAGGCCTGAAGGGGTTTGCAAAGTTTGCAAGTTTCCTGCAAGAGAGCACATATGTGGAAATGCCAGAAGAAGCAGCAGAGCACAAGTCCAGGAATGGCAGATATGCAGCAAGTCAAGAGAGCAGCTGTGCCATCCAGAATGGAGCCCAGATCCTTCCTGGGAGCTGGCAGCAGGTGGAACTGTGAGGGCTGCTGGGTGCACACTGGTGCTGGAACACCAGCATGTGACTTCTCCCTCCACTGCTGAAGCCAACTGAGGTCTGGGTTGGGTTGTAAAAGTAACAGTCACACAGTATCAGGGGTGCTCTCAGGAGACCTGGAATCTGTTGTTTCTGATCTTCGTGTCACCACAAGGAGCTCTGGACAGCCTGGCTTGTGAGTGTTGAAGAATGGGAGAGCAACAGAAATGTGTCTGGTTTAAAACCAGCTTTGTCCTCCCCTTTTACACAGCCTCACCCTGAGTTTTGCCAGGGTCCTGTGTGCTCCCCACTGCCTCTGCCCTTTTAGCCCCTGGGGAGAAATGCCTCTTCTGACAACAGGAGCTGACCAAGGTGCCAGCTCTTACATTTGGGATGATTAGTTTGGCATCTTCCTGGGAGGGTGGCATAGCCAAGCCCCAGATCTCCGCAGAGATGGGGACTGCCAGCCATGGAGGCTGCCAAGACACAGGCAAAGGCACGATCTGCTGTTGGCACCAGCCCAGCTGTGGGTCAGGGGCTGAGGCTCCATGGAGCCATTCTCATATTAAGGAAATTCCCTGTCAGACCATCCAGGAGCCACTCTGGAGTCTCTCTCACACCACCTGAGCTGGGACTGAAGCCCCTTCCCAGCTACACCCCCCACACTCACAGTCAGAGCAGGTTTCCTTACCAGCTCAACCTCAGGTGTTAATTATGTTAATAATATAGGAGAGCTACTGCATGACCTTTATTCCTAGAGGCACTCTGGACTTCTGCTATTTTGTGCTCTTCTCATTTGTGTAGCCATATAAATATTTAATAGAGGATGACCTGCAGCTTCCCTGGTTACCAGCTGCATGAACAGCTGAATCTGGCAGTTGTGAGCTCTTTTCTCTCCAGGGACTTGTGTCTAACAAATGCTGAAAGCCATTAAAGACTGACTCACCTGAACAGATCACTTATTTTTCAAACATTAGTAAAAAAACATTAACAACTGCATAATAAATAAATGGTAAAGCCATTAAGTGGTGCATTCTTTTCACTGTTGGTAGAAAAATCCATATGGGTGAAAGATGTGCACAGGAATGGCCTAGGATGCTGTGAACTGACAAAATACCAATGCCATGAAGGAGGAAAGATGGGAAAACTTGATCTGTTTGCTCTTGTGTCCCTATCTAAACAAGAGCCCTGGGGCTGATAGCCCTCAGCATGGCTATTTCCTACCTAGAGGAATGCTGGTATCATTGTGTTCATTCAAGTCAGAGCAAAGGCACACCAGGAGGCAGAGCGGAGTAGCAGAAAAATGCCCTGGGAGGCAGCTTGGGAAAAGTAGGTTTATTTTCAGCTCCAGGACAAAACTTGTGGTCAAGCCAGCTCCTTCATCTATAAAGCAGACATCTGTGCTCAGAAAGTCAGGTGCTGGAATTGTACAGGAGCTGCTCTGTGGAAACAGACCAGCTTTAAAAAAAGACAATTGTTCTTGGAAATGTCATATCTATCTATCTATCTATCTATCTATCTATCTATCTATCTATCTATCTATCTATCTATCTATCTATCTATCTATTTATTTATACCTACCTATATTTATTTGTCTGTATAAATATGTATTTATGTACCTATATTTATGTAAAATATGTATATATCTGTATTTTTTTGTATATATGCATGTGTACATACAGGCATGTACACATATCCACGTGCAGAAATAAATTGATTCTGTGCAGGACCAGAATCTCAGCTTGTGCCATTCTCATTCTCACTTCTCCTTCTCCTTCGCTTTCTCCTTCTCCTCCTTTTCCTCCTTCTTTAATGAAATGGAGTGAAAAGGCTTGAAACTGTGAAATGAGTGCCAGGAGGCAGAACAGAAGGACTCTCTATCTGTGCAAGGATTTAAATAACCCAGCTTTCAGGGGCAAGGCTCAGAAGTTTTGAATGCAGAGGGCTGGTAGATTGCCCTGCCTCTAAAAGCAGTTCTCAGGCTGCCCTTCCTGTGGGTTCCTCCAGCTGACATCTTGCTGTACTAAATCTTGCCAAATTGGAGGGAGATGAATGGTGAGATATACAGTTTATATGGTGGTGCTTTTATGGTGGTATTTATATCGTATTTATAGTTCTGCCCTGCATAAGAGAACCTTTGGGCAGGCTTACATCAGTGACCAAAGGATGGTCAGAGTCCTTGACATCGTGATTTGCTCCTCCTGTGATCAAAAAAATATTTCCATACAGGGACAACCTGAAAAATGCCCAGGTGAGGCATCTTCCTTCCCCTCAGCCTCTAAGGAGTTCTCTCCACAGCTGGGCTCAGGTGTGCCACAGTGGTTTCACCACAGAACTCCACCAGTGCTGATGTGAGATGAGTGCTTAAAACCTGTGCTTAGGTCTCTAAGAAGCCTTTGAAGTAGTTTATCCATCTTTTAATCAATACCAAGACCCTTTGAAAGACCTGGAAACAACAAAAGCAAAACAGAAAACTTCATCCAGTCCCTAAAACCAAAGTGTGTAACAATGAAAGAAGACAGCAATGCCAGATGAACGTATCGAGCTGTAAACAGCAGCATTGCACATTAAAGTGTGCCTGTCAAAACAAAGAAAACCACAGTGCATGGAGCAATCCCACAGTTCTGGGATTCCCAGAGCAGTGTGTTTGGGTTAGAGACTTTCCAAAGGCAGAGGAACCAGTACAGGGGTTAAAGAATCAAATATGTCATCACCAGCTCTTCTTCCAGGGCCCAAGAAAGGAGGATGGCTCTGGGCTCTATGCCAGGACCCCATCATGCACTAACAGCATCCAAAGTTTTAGTTAGAGCTGACTGGAAAGATTTAGACCAGGCAACAAACCCTAAGAACATGCCTTTCTGTCAAAGCTGGAGAAAACCTAGTGAGAACTGTGTGGTTCTGACAAAAAAACACGCAGTGAAAATATTTTTCACTTCATGTTGGAATATTCTGTTGCATCTGCTATTATTTCTTCATTTTGTTTTTAATATTCTGACATCACGGGAGAAAATATGGATTCAATATTTATGCCATGGTAGAAAAATCTTTATTTCTGTGACTCTCCATTTAATAGGGCAATGGATTTTTCACAATACGTGCTGGAATAGGGAGCAGAGTGACTGTGGGATTGCCATCCCCGCAGATACTCAAACCTCAGCTGAACATGGCCCTGAGCAAACCCGTGTAATTGGACCTGCTTGGAGCAGGGAGTCAGACTTGAACTTCTCTTAGCCAACCTACATTATTCTGCATTCTGTGATGCAAAGGATGGGAAGAGGCTTGCTATGACACAGGGGAATGAAAGCCTAAGGAAGATTTTTCTTCCCCTTTTCACTCTTCTCCACAGAAAATCATGAAGTGCGAACCATTAAATTTCAAAAACCTAAAAATATTCCATAGTGCTGCCTCCTCTGGCAGAAGGGTGGTGGGGTCATTTGATCTTCCTTTTAACACAGATTTTTTTTTTTTTTTCTTTTCAGTTTAACATCAAACAGCTCCAGTTAGAAGTGGGACCTGAAGGATTTGCCCTCCTTGGACCTGGCCTACTCTTGCAGCCTTGTGACGAGGCAATCCAGCCTGGAACTTCACAGTGCTGGGTGGAAGGCACACAGCAGGGACTGACAACAGCACCAGCTGCCCTTCCTCTGCATTTCCCAGCTGCTTCTTCCACAGAGCCAAACAGGATTCTGTGCTTTTGCAAATGGATCACCACAAGTTCCCGTTCTTTCATGTTAAAGGCAATTAGTGGATATTTATAGTGCACCCCATGTGGAGGGACTACTTTGGATTTAAGTGCTTTGGCCCAGTCCAAAGAGAGATTCGTGACTGTGGCTGCCTCTGCTGCCATTCTTTAGCCTCAGATTTAGCAACCCTCAAACAGTTTCTATTTCCTCTTTATTCAGTGCTTCAATACATCGACCTTGACATCCTCACCTCTCCGAGGCCCCAGTGCTGGTGTTTGGAGCACAGGTGCTCCCAGGGCTTGGAGCAGGAGATGGAAACAGCTGCCAGACCCTCCTGTCTCATAGGCACTCATCCTGCAGTGGGCCCTGGATGAAATGTGCACAGAATATCCTGATGCAGTGCCGTGTTTTGGCTACCCCTTGCAGATTCCCTTCCTGAAGGCACTGATTTAAACAGACCCCAGTCTAGAATTAGTCCTCTCTCTCTCTCTCTTAATAACACTCTGTACTCTATACTGCAAATACTTCTTGCTGTGTTCTGCTACATGCAGAGAAGATTAAGCAGCACACAAACCTTTGCAGTTCAAGCATCTCAAATACCATTACACAGCCACTTTCAAATTCTCAGCATTTGCCATCCAGGCTGCTTAGAAGGAATTCACATTAACGATATATTATAGTTAAATATTATGCAGTTAGAAAATCAAATTTCCTCCATAAGAGAGACATAAGCACTATAGGAAAAAAGCAGTTTATGACATTGCAATCAACCACTCTTGTAGGGTGGGAGAGAGTACAATAAAGTTCACACAGGCAGCTTTAAATCTGTTACCTGCTAAATCATGGGTACTTGATTTTTACAGTGGCGAACATTTTCCTTTAATGTTTTTTCCTGTTATGCATTTTATTGAGCCACAATTTATCCTGGGCAAAAATCCCTACAGATCCCATCTCCCGTGGTTATTTCCCCTAGGAGAGGTTGGGAATGGCTGGAAAGCCTGCTTGAACTATGGTTTCTAATTTCCACTTTAATTGTAGCAGGGCACAAACCTAATGGGCAGATTGAAGCAGATGTGGATAGAGACTCCACACAGTGAATTGCAAATACTGAGGAGCCAAATTCTGGAGCTCAAATCCTGCAAGGGAACCTGTGAGGTTCCTGGGACACCCACTGACTCACCAGTCACTGTCTCAACTGCACTCCAGTTCTTACAGCACTTCCCACTTGTTGAGGCCAAGCAACAGCTTTCTCCTGCACACCTCTGCGCTAATCTTAGTTGAATTAACAAAAAACCAACCCAACCCTTCAGATTCAATTAGCTGTGCCAGTTGAGACTTCTGCAGATGTTAAAACAAACATCCTCCTGATTTTGATGTGTGCCTCTGGGAGGATGGTGGGGTCTGTTCCCCTGCTCATTTACCTGACCCTGGTACAGGCTTGTACTCAATTTAAATTTAGCTGAGCCACCATGAGAGGAGGAGGCCCAGGAAACAGCTGCCACCACCAGGCATCTCCTTGCAAGTCTCCAAGTTTCCTGCCCTCTTATCTCTGTTTAAAAGTATGACAGTGACTTTCCATGGGGAAAAGGCTGTCTCAGTGAGATTTAGGAGGAAAGCTTAATTTTTGACATTCTCTGCTCTCAACTTCTCCAACAATCACAGAGCCTTTCTCTTTTTCCTTTTTATTCACTTTGACCCTGCTCCAAAACTACTCCCACCTCTTGATGCGGATTTCAGTGCTTCCACTTCTGCCTTCTTTTCAATATCTGCCCAAACAGGCACGAGCCCACGTGCACAACCACAGGAGCTCCTTTGCAAGAGAACTTTGGTCCCCAAGAAAAATGAAAACCCCAGTTGCTTATTTAGCCTGCCTTGCTTTTACGTGGTGTGAGTAATTCAAGTTTGACAATTGTGTGGCCTTTTTGCTTCTGTGATCACAAGTTTGCATTTGTAAAAGCTGCATGAACTGCATGCTTCTTAACGACTGCTAATATTTCTAAATCACATTAGAGCTTGGGGATGCACCCTGACCTCCTCCTTATTTTAGCTTTGCCCTCCACTTCTTATTTTGATATGACTTGCTTACGTTGGGCACTTCTGACATGTGAGAGAATACAATGATGCCTTTTGGTACCTTCCTTTTCCTTAGGCTGTTGGGAGCAGGTACATCACAGCCCGAATCTCAGCAATTTCTTGAAGCAGCCCTGCGCTGGCAGCACAAAATGATGGCTGTGTATTACCAGCAGTTATAAGTGGTGTTTTACAGATCATTTGCCTCACTTTGCCATGTGTGCAGATGTGAAGTAAATCTGATCCCTGCTGTTAAAAGGCTGGGCAACTAAACCACCACTGCAGGTTATTCTAATGGTCACCATCAGAGCTGCTGTTCTAGAAAGAAGAAAGCAAGTCTGAGGGGAATGATGCTTATCTCAGCAGGATGCCCCTCAGTTTTCTTTCCTTTAATGCTCTTTGCTTTTCTGTCTCAGGAAGTGATATGTTATTAAGTGTTCTTTTTGTGAGAGTTCAGGGAACGATGGCAATGATTTGAGTCTCTCTTTTGGTAGTTGCTAATGCAAACATCATTTCGGGTTCGGTTAATTAAATGGAATTACTCTAAAATCAGCATTTACCTTAAAAGCACTAAAAACTTCCTTCTGAATAAATGATAGCAATGCATACCAAGAAAGCCCAACATATATTTTCGTTAGGAACACACAGTGTTGGCCTCTGAGCACTTATGATGAACTTCACCTTCCAAATTGCTTCAAGAAATGCTTTCCACTCAGCTGCAGGACTCATCTCTCTTTATTCTCCCATTGCTTCTGTGCAGAGTGGTGCAACTAATTGATGTTTATTTCCCTGGCTGTTCAGAAAATCAAACAATTTCCCTTGCTATCTTTATTTTTAACTGAGGTCTCTATAAGTTAAAAATACATTTCACATTGGCCAATGAAGTTTAGCTGGAAAATGACAAAAAAAAAATAGAAATTGACAAGAATATAAATTTGCATTTAAAGTCCAACATAGTGCTTTAAAAAAAGGCAAGAGTAAGATTTTCTGAGCTGTTGCGAGCAATCTGCTGAAACAGCATAGACTCCATAGGACATTTTGGTGCCAGCTGAATCTGCTTTGCTGCTTTCCCATTTTTGTGAATCAATTGCACTTTCTTCACCCACAGATTGTGGACTGCTGCTCTGGCCACAGAGCCTGTGTTGTGTCGAGCAGAATGCAGATGTCTTGTCCTGAAGAGATTTATTAATTGCACTGAGCAAAGACCTTGTAATTGGGGATCTGATTCAAAAGCAGACAGGTGTTGGTCTAGCTTTGCCCTCAGCAAAATCCTGCTGGCTGCAACACAATCGAAAATCCTTTTCAGTGCGAATGCTTGTGAGCTTGGTATCTGAGTGCTTTGAGGAATGCTTAGTCATACTCAAATGTCACATTTGGATTCTGCTTGCATTGGTCTGGGCTGTTGCTCTGTTCCTCAAACACAGAGTGGACAATATCTCCCAGGTTTTAAAGGGTTTTGCTCCCTGCAGACACACACAGGAGGCATAGACACAGGTTCCTGTAAAAACCATGAACAACCAGGACCTGGCAGTACAGTAGGCTGGCAGGGTCTAGTGCTTACATCCCAAAAGGGTTTTATAACATGAAGTTAATTGTATCTGATGTATCAGCTCCTCTGTTCTGTAGAGCTCATAATGAGAGTCTGGCAAAGAACTTCTTCTGAATAATTTGTTGCATGAATTCAACCCCTTTCCCAGCTGACAGGAGCAACGAATACTGTGCAATTCCTTCAATATATTCAGTGCTGCCTGAATTAATGGAAATATGTTGTTCCCAACATGGGAGGTCAGGTATAAAAACAGCCAGTTCCTGGCTACTCCAGCCACCTTTCCCTTTCTTTGGTGGTGAAGGGCGGCCTGTCTGAGCTGGCCACACTTAGCCAGTTTGAGCTGTTCCCCCAGGTGAAGGGGACCAGGGTTTCTGTGGGAGTGTGGGAGCTGCTGTCTGCTGCCTGCCTTTGGGGCAATATGGAGCTCAAGCAAGGAGCAGTGTCAGTATCTGGGAAGAAAGGATCCCGACAGAGCAGGAATGGTCAATCTGCACCACCCCCAAGTTCAGCTGCATCCACACTCTCTTAAAATCAGCCTGAAATCACAGCCTCAAACCTTGTGTCATCCAATCCAGCATCTGAGCTTTACTTTCCTCTTAGGGTAGAAAGAGATCTGGGATTTAGCCTGAAGTTGGCTGCAAATAAAACTTACCAGAACTGCAAAGTCAACCCCAGAAAGGCAGGTGGTGTTTTTTTTTTGTTTGTTTGTTTGTTTGGGTTTTTGTGGTTTTGGTTTGGTTTGGTTTGGTTTTTTTTTGAGACTATGAAAGCTTTTCTTTTGAGACTATGATATCCAAAATATATTTTAATAGCAAGCCCTTCTGGAACAGAACAGGTGGGTGTTTTTTTCCTCTCTCAGTCCACTTACATAATGTCAGTCTTGGATCATAGTTAATAATTGGATAGTTCTTCTTTAACCCAATTGGGTTTTTTCTGGGGGGAGGGGGTGGTGGGGTATGGAGTGGGGTTGTGGTTGGTTTTTACTATTTTTTTGTTGTTTTGTTTTGTTTTGTTTTGTTTTTTTAACTGATCATCCTCCAAACAAAACACTACTGGAGAAGAGATGTGATTTTGTGAAACATTTGGTGAGAGAAGATTGATGGAAATATTTCCTGATCCCATCAATCCTGACAAAGAGGGCCAGGAGAAATTAGCTGTTGATCTTAGTAGTAGAGAAAATACTGCTATTGAAAGCAATTGCTAAATAAAGAGGCAGCTTCTTGTGGAACAGCCTGGCACTGTGTCTTTTTTGAACAATAACATGGTGTTGCAGTGTAAACAGCTCAGTGCCATAGCTTGTCATATTCTGGCACCTTCCAAAACACGGCATAAAGGCATTATAATTAACCTTAGTGATCCACCAGTGTTCAAACAGCAATTTTTTTTTTTCCCCCTAGAGATTTCCTAGTTCTGTTTTACCCCCTGGCAGTGTGGTTAAGGGCTAAGGTTGGGAAGATGCACTCAGCTCCTTTCAACAGGAAGAGAGGCCACATTCTTTCATGGCAAATGGAGCATTAAAGCTCCTCACAGGGCAGTAGAAACAGAATTTCAATTGTTTTGAAACAGGTAGTTTCAAAAGCAAAGACAGAAAAAGAATCAAGATAATTTTTCACCTGCTGCCCCCAGGAGTGATAACTCAGTTTGTCACTGTGAGTTTGGGTGGAGAACAAAAAAAAAAAAAAATTAATTTTTTCCACCTGAGTGAGCCTTACAAATTGTGCCCATTGAAGGTGTGGGAATGCCTGAAGGGATGTGATGCTGTTTGCTGTGCTGTATTCATGACTGGTGATTTTATTTCTTCTTTCTGCACCGAGTTCATTCCGGCCAGTGCGTGAATCTCTCAGCAACATTCATCTTCCAGCTCACCCAGCTCCCTGTGATGCACAGTTGGTAATCTGCTTTCTGAAAAAGCATCAAAGTCCTCAATGACAGTTTGAAACAACTAAGAGGGGTGAATAATCTATTTAATTTAGGCCATCATACTACCTGAACCAATAACTCCTTTAGCTCAGAGAGAATCCAGGGCTGCCTATTCCCTCTTCCTTCTCTTCTCTGTTTCAAACTGATGGAAGAGACTCACTTGCCATGACTCCCACACTGCTCTGCTCCTTTCAGACCTGGCCACGCTGCAAACATTTTTCATCACAATTATTTAATGCTCACTNATCACAATTATTTAATGCTCACTTTTTCCTCATAAAAGGTTATATTAACCCAATTTCTTCACAAAAAAAAGAATTATCATTCTTGCAGATGCCTATGAGGTGCTAACGAGGAGCCATGGCTGGGTGTTTGCAGCAGACAGGTTTCTCCTGTCTGAAAAGTTTTATCACTGTGAAGAGAAGAGAAGGGAAGGGAAGGGAAGGGAAGGGAAGGGAAGGGAAGC
>VXBQ01011267.1:327544-406557 GCA_013400175.1 Phainopepla nitens | reverse complement strand
AGGAGAGGAGAGGAGAGGAGAGGAGTGGAGAGGAGAGGAGAGATTTCAGTTGGAAGGGACCTACAATGATCATTTAGTCCAGCTGCGTCAGTACTTCAGGGCTGATGGAAATTATTGGAAATGAGAAAAAAATGTTCTCCATAAAAGCAATGCCATTCTGTGATGCCCTTTCAGAAAAAAGGAGAGAAGTCCTTGTGTCCATGTGCCATTTCCAAGAAATTTAGCTGGCTGATCAAGAGGTTCTTTCCTGTCACAGAACTTTCCTGTGCAATCACTATCCATGATAAAGAAGAAATACCACATTTCATTGACTATCCATGACAAAGAAGAAATACCACATTTCATTGTGATAAAGACCCATCAAGCTCTTTCATCTTGGTAGAGAAGAGCTTCCCACTGCACTGATTTCAGGGCCCCTCCCCAGGCCTACTCCTGGAAGATCCCTGACATAGGGACAGAGATGCAGCCACTGTCAGAAGCAGGAGGAGAGGAGAAGTAGGAAAACATTGGCTTCCTCTTTATGGATTTCATGCCTGAGTTCTTCAGCCCCTAGAATATGCCTCTTTGAGGCGAGGTCCATCTCTGCTATATCTGGATAGCAACAAGCACAAAGTGGATTTTAGCCCTCAACTGTGCATCTTTGGCACAATTGTAGTAATATTCAAGAAAAAATGTTATTCAGGGATATATTCAGGGGGAGAAGTAGTATCTGTGTTGGGATCCATAGACTTTTCTCCAGGCTTTCTAAATCTGTGGGGATTGCTGAAAGTCCCTTGGCTACAGCCACGTACCTGCCCGATGCAGGATGACTGTACAAAAAGTCCAATTTATTGGGGCTTGCCATCCAAAGTTCAGCTCCACCTCCCTGCTCTTGGCTGGGCAGAAGTGGAACAGCTTTCCTGTGCAAGACTTCATTAAGATTGAAGAATTGTTGCTGTATGCAGAGATATTTTATGTAGCAGGGCTTGGCTATGACTGATGCTTTATATTAAAACTGATTAGTGTTCACAGCAGAACAGATGTGGAGCTCTGATTCCTTCCTCTGTGTTCGTTCTGCATTTTTGATTGTGATCCCAAACAACTTTTTCCTTTTCTAGAGAGAAGGTCCATGGAACTACCCCAGCAGCACAAGGCTCCTGGGGCACCACGCTGTGGGCAGTGGGAGAGGGGTGGCAGGTATGGGGCAAACTCTGTCCTCAGGGTGCCTTGGGCTGGCCTAGTCACACAGCACATGCCAGGACACTGTGCCCTCAGCAGGGCTGCACTGCAAGGTGGGAAGCAGAAGAGCAGAACAGGGCTGAAATACTGGCTTTAAAAGAGGATTGCTAGGAAGAGCTGAAATTTAAGCCCAGTATGAGCTCATTTCCCAAGGTCCCTCCACTTCCTGGGGGTTCACCATGTTAAATAGTGATTTCCCTTGGTTCTTGGGAAATTAATTTCTAAAAAAATTAAGTGCATTCAAGAGAAAAACGTTTCAGGATGTGATTTCAAGCATGGTGGCATTGCAGGACAAAGCTGGAGCCTTTCCTGCAGCAGGCTCCTGGGGACACTCTTGCCAGAACACACACTGCAACATCGAGTTGAAGACATTCCTGCTCATTGCAGGGGCTGGGCTGAATGGCATTTACAAGTTCCCTTCTAACTCAAACCCTTCTGTGATCCCCAGGGTCACAAGCCCCATTCTGCTAAGGGGAAAGCCGAGGAGGAAGGAGGCAAAGCGAGCTCCATCTCTACCTGTGAACAGAGAGATTCCTCCAGGGCAGTTCATTATCACCTGAAAAACCTCCACTCTCATCGAAAGTTTTTATTAATACCACAAAATTATTTTATTACTGTGGCAAAAGTCACAGCGAGCACTCCGAGTCTTTGCACTCAGCTGTGTCAGCCTGGAGAGGCACCTACACTTGGTAAACAAAGTTCATGAGTTTTTTTTATTATTCAGGCAGGTTTTCCAACTCTGTGACATTTTTTTGCTTAAGCTTCTGGAAGGCATTTGGCCTCTGAACCCAAAATTCAAACGAGCTGGGTCTGCTGGCTGAGCAGGGGATGATGCTGCAGCCTGTAAGGCTTTGGTGTGAGAGTGGGTTTAGGACAGAACACAAAGACCATGTGCTAAAATAATTACAATCTGGCTATGTGATGAGTATCAGTGATGTTATCAATGCTGATAACAGCTTCAGATGAACAGGAACCTACCAGGAACTACACATAATTAGGTACACCTATGTATAATAAATACATAATAGAGTACATAATGAAAATGATGGGCCACTTAGTTAACTTGCACAGTAAGTACATCCCATTTAAGGAAGTGCATTTTAATTAGGGATGGACAGGCAATATCCACATGCAGGAAATGCTAATGCTGCAATGCTTAATTTAATTATGAAGTGGAAAGAAAAAACAATATTTCAGGATCAATTCCCCCTCCCGCACAAATTCTTTCAACTGCCTTGAAGGCACGGATGGGCAAAGGTCGTGCTGTGGTTTTACAAACTGAACAATGTAAAGGGGTGTGGATTATGGAATATATCACTCTTCATGAGGAATATAACGTATTACTGTGGTTGTATTAAACTCAGATTAATCAAAGGACCACATACAACTTTATTTACGTGAAAGGAGATAGGTGGAGGAATTGGGGTGAGGGGCAGCTGCTTCTCACTTAAATTCTCAGTTGCACAGGAATGTTCTGTTTTCTTCAGCTGTGTGGTTTTGATCGGCAAGCATTTTCAGAAGGGGAAATAAATTGCCTTTTTTTTTCCAGGTCCCTGTGTTAGTGAGGGACACAGGACCAGGAAGGGTAAAGGGGGCCTGATGGGATGCAGTGGTGAAGAGGGACATTGCCACCTGTGGCTGTGCCAGTAGGGCACCAGCTGTGCCAAGAGCCTTGCTCTGAGAAGTTTGTGTGCCAGGCCTAAACCTGTGTTTCTTTAAAAGCTGCTGAAAAGCTGGATAAAATACAGAGGAGGACAATAAAACTTGGCCAGCAGCTGGAGATGATACTTTGTGAGGAAAGAGAGCTTCTTCTGCTCCAGTTTTCACTAAATGGGGAAAGAAAAGCCTAATGTTTCTGTTTGGGATTGGACTTGGGGCTTGCTTTACCAGAGAGCAGATTCCTGAGACCAGTGCAATGGAAATGAATGATGCAGATGTATTTGGCTGGCCAGGTGCTGTGGGGACAGCAAGTCCCATTCTGTGGTGCCCCATGCCCTCCCCATGCCCTCCCCCTGCCCCAGCCAGGAGGAGAAGCAGAACTGAGGAGCCACTTGGTGTATGAAAGGAGGATAAAGAAATTCCCCCCAGTGCTCCCATGAGAACATATCCCAGTTCATGTCTGTCTCTTCCCTGCACTGCTCCAGGAGGGCTAGACCCACTCTGCTGAGTTGAGGGGCTTGAGAGGTGACCACTCGGTGCTGCATGCACAAAACCAACCTGGCTGTGGCAAACCAGGGGCAGCACCTGGCTGCAAATGACTCAAAAGTGGCTCCTTGATTTTTTAATGTCATTTCTACATCTCTGAGCACAGCACTGCTTCATCTCCCCCGAAGTGGGATGGGGTAAGGCTGAGCCTTCAAAACCTAAGTAGCTTTAAATGCCAGTCCCAGGCCACTGCTCTTGTTTTAAACCTGTTCTGTAACGCTTAGATACCTTGACAGAAAGCACATTATAAATTCAGATAAATACACCAACACCATGTTCCTCTGCTATGCAAGGTATCCTTGAAAAGCTTGTGTTCTTCAGCCTTTCTCTCTGAAGACTGCCACCTTTTCCTTTTTTGCACCACAACAATGTTTTGCTGCCTGTAAACACCAGGCAGCTCTGAAGGATCTGCTAAAAAGAGCAAGTCCCTTCCCAGGAAGCTTAAATGTACCTGCACAGGAAAATATCTACGGATCCAGAGAATAAGAAAACTAGATGTCAGCTTAGTTGGCAGCTACGAGTATACAAAGAAGGAAGATCTATTGTAGCCTTTGCAATGATGTTCAATATTTAAAGTTAAGTGTCCATCAATTAACTGGAGAAGAGAGGTCCATGAACATTTCCCTGAAGCGACTATAAATATAATTTGCTGTAATTATGAAGCCCTTTCTGTTGCCATAGTGACTTAAAATGGCTTTAGTCTACCTGAGAATTTGGTTAATACATTTCGACTTCAGCTCACTGTCGTGGTTTAACCCCAGCCAAGAGCCAAGGCCCGTGCAGCCGCTCACTCACTCCCCCACCAGCAGGACTGGGAGAGAATCAGAAGAGTAAAAGCTGGAAAACTCATGGGTTGAGATAAAGACAGTTTAATAGGGAAAACTGTTCACAAAAGGAAAAAAAACAAGGAGTGGGCAGGCAGAAGTTCAGCCATCTCCAGGAGAACAGGGCCCCATCACACAAAACGGTGACTTGGAAAGACAAGCACCATCACTCCAACTGTGCTCCCCTTCCTCCTTCTTCCCCCCGAGCATGATGTCACATGGTCTGTGATATCCCTCTGGGCACTTGGGGTCACCTGTCCTGCACCTTCAGACCCACCCCCCGTACCAGCAAGGGCAGCATGAAAAGCAGAAAGGGCCTTGGCTCTGTGCAAGCCCTGCTCAGCAGTAACAGAAATATCTCGGTATTACCAGNTAAAGACAGTTTAATAGGGAAAACTGTTCACAAAAGGAAAAAAAACAAGGAGTGGGCAGGCAGAAGTTCAGCCATCTCCAGGAGAACAGGGCCCCATCACACAAAACGGTGACTTGGAAAGACAAGCACCATCACTCCAACTGTGCTCCCCTTCCTCCTTCTTCCCCCCGAGTATGATGTCACATGGTCTGTGATATCCCTCTGGGCACTTGGCGTCACCTGTCCTGCACCTTCAGACCCACCCCCCGTACCAGCAAGGGCAGCATGAAAAGCAGAAAGGGCCTTGGCTCTGTGCAAGCCCTGCTCAGCAGTAACAGAAATATCTCGGTATTACCAGCCTTGTGTTCAGCACAAACCCAAAACACAGCCCCACACCAGCCACAGAGGAGAAGGTGAACTCCACCCCAGCCAAAACCAGCCCATTCACATATCAATTTTCAAGGAGCTGATAGATTATCATAGTTGGTTTTTTTTGGTTATTCAAAGGTAGATAAGGACCCCATCTGCACTTGGTGCCTTATGTGAGCACAGAAGCACCCCATGGCAAAAGCCCACTGCAGACAGAGAGCCTGGCACCTTGTTGCACTGTTTGTCCTTCTACGAAACTAATCCCTCTTTCCTTGAAATGTGGCTGGGGTTAGGTGAGGAAGGTAGGAAGGCATTAACGTTTTTGTTGAGAATGCAGGGAGAATATCCATAGCCACTCTACATGCTGTTGTGTAACCATGACCTAGATGACAACTTGTGGGCTAAGCTTTTGTCAATGCACTTGTTTTGATTTAATAGGGCACAATCTGTTTAGCTGCAGCATTTGGCTCCTAGGTATATGAGCTTGGGAAATATCTGAATGTTAACTTCCACGCTCCTGTCTGCTTTCTAAACGTGTCTGAATGCTCAAATACGTGCTCGAAGTTGCCTTTATTCCGGATGGCATCTCATTGGAAACAGTCGTGCCCGATGTGTGCTAACAGGCTATGATGTGCAGGAATGTTTACGAGGCACCCATAGGTCATGCGGCTCCTCCGGCTGCTGCAGAGGGCCCAGCACTCTGTCCCAACCCCGGGGAGAAGCTCAGTTTCTCACTCCTCAGCTCCAGCGAGGCTGTGGACACCACAGCCACTGTCAGTGGCACACGTGGCTGGTGTTGGCCTGATGCAGTCACACCCAGCTCACTGTGTGTGGCAGGGGACCGCGCGTCACGGCGAGGGGCAGGGAGCTGCCTCCCGGGCAGCACATCCGAAACCTCCCTAACCAGATTTCCACTGCCAGGCTGCACTTTATCCATGGTAGGAGCAAGTCATGTGGGGGCAGGTGAGCACAAAAGAGCCCACCTCGTGCTGGGGGCACCAGGACTGTGCCTCGTGTGCCTGACCATGAGGCTGGCAGGCTGGAGCTACCTTGCTCGGAGGATATGACATAGTCCATAAAGTTCCACGCTGCTGAAGTTTAGGGCAGCTCCTGGGGGACAAAAAGATGTGGGAAGCAAATGTAATTGACTTTCCATGGAATATACATTCCCACAGAATATGCATTCCCAGTCGCTCCAGGAGCATTTGAAAAATATCTGCTCTGAAAGCCCCTGAGCCCTGAGCATAGCCTTCCCTATGCATCTATGCATGGATGCCCCCTGTGCATTGTAATTTTTCCTTTGACAGAGTAATGTATCAGGCCGTTTAAGAAGGCTGTTATAGATTCCCCTGCATGCTTTGAAATTAAGTGTCAGGTAACCTAGGTTGACACATTTTTTCCATTCTTAGGAAGAACTACAGGAAAGGTATAATAAGAGTCATTAGCCCCAGGTATAATACCTGATATTTCCATGTCTTATCCAGGGTCAGATTTCATCAGATCATTATGGTCTGACCTTGGCACATTCCAAGATTTTTTCCCCTATTACTGTTATCACTTTCTCTACTCTTTAAAGAAATTCTCCATCCACGTTAGCAAACCGTTCCACTAGTTAGAAAAGTTGGACATATTTTAAGAGCTGTGTGGCCAGGGGGTTTTTTCCAAAGTGCTCAGGTATCTGCTAGAAATGTTCCAGAAATATAGCTGTCAACATGGAAAAATGCTAACAGCAAAACGCTCAGATGAAAATTTAAGATGTACAGAGGGGAAGATATTAAATTTCTGATGCCCTGACAGAGGTCAGGGAATCAGAAAAGTCAGTCTCTCTGCCTGCTCAGTCTCTCTCCTGGAAATGCTATTGAGAGAGAAATATTACCAGCTCATCTCATTGTGGGTCTGCTTTGTTCCCTTCCTCCTGGCTCCCAACATGTTCACTCTGTCTTGCAGGCTCACCATCGGTTGGAACTATTTTTCTGTGCATGGGGATGAAGGTACTGATTCTTTCAGTTTTCCCAGTGGACTATCTCCAGGAAGGGCAAGGAGCTGAAACTGTAATTTAACTGAATTCCATCTCTGATTTGGAAAATCCAACAGCCTTTATTGCTACATCCATTCTCCTTTACGTTTCAAGCCTGATATTGCAATGGTAAATATGAGTCCCAGTTCCTTTGTTTCTGGCACAGGAAATAATCTACCAGTAACAAGTTAGTGTCATCACCTAGATATTGCTATTTTTATATGTGGATATAATTCTGGTATTAATTAGTAATTTGGGCTCTTGCAGCATTGACCAATCAAAACCTAACAGTCTTGCAAATCACACCTAAATTTTATAGTCATTTACCAACCACATATTTGACAGAGGGCAAAGCTCACATGAAGTGGCACAGGACTCAGAATTTGTTTACACAGCATTCTTCCAGTGCAGGATCTTGCTTTTCCCTTTCCTCCCTCAATTCCTAGTGCCCTGTAGGAGATGTACAGCCCCCACATACACCCGTCTGAACTCAGAGGAACTGTTGGAGCAACAAGTCCACAGTGGCACAGGCCACATTCCAGCTGCCTGTAGCCAGTGCAGCCCGTGTGGTGGCACACGGACAGCCAGCCTTGCCCCTGTCACTCCAGTGTCACTGTACACAGAGCAGAGATGTCACAGAGTGACATCCTCTACTAATGCAGGCCATGGCCTGCTGTTTTCTGCTTCAACTTGGCTGGGGACAAGCAAGTGGCCTCCAGGGCCACCTGCAGGTGCACAACAGGAGCTCATCAGTGGTCTTGTCCCCAGCAACATCACCCAAGCCAAGAGAAGATACTGTCTGTCCCTACAAAACCTAGTTCTGCTCACATGATCAAAGCACAAAAGCTGGACCCACACAGCCATGACAATTCTTTTCATGCTTACAGGTGTAGCACAGCCTGGTGCCCTCTGGGCTGCTGGCCATGGCCATTTTCCTGGCCCTAAGTGCATTTGTTGTAGTCAATGACAGTTCTGGATTCTGGTGTGGACAGGTTGTGTTTCCCCATGGAAGGTCAGCAGCACAGTTCCCTGCTTTCTTCTTCTCTCCAGGCATCCTCTTGCAGGCTCTGCTGGTGATAGACACAGGTGCCAGGCAGTTGCTCTGCTGTTCCTGAGCTGGAGGTTTTGGGGGCTGCAGCTCTGGGCCACTCTGATCTCTCAGCTGTAGCTGCCTGCCAGGGCTGGGGCAGCACAACCTTGTGCATCCCTCAAGGTGGTACCGATGCATGGAAGCACTGGCTTCAGGAGGCTGAGACAATTAACAATTAAAGTGAATCAATTACAGCAATGCCTGTGTTTTCAAACCAGCTTCAAATTTAATTCTCATTGATTTTAGTTTTGCCAGTTGATGGCAGAGAGGCAGTGGGATAGAAGCATTGGTGGTGAGATGAAATCAGTGTCCATCAAATAGACAGAGCCATAATAAATGACCAATTAAGATCAGCAAGCTAAAAATGGTTGTGATTAACCAGAGGGAGTGCAAATGGGAGCTGTGAAATTGGAGTCACAATAGCAGGGCAATGAGTAATTAATGAGATGTGGCAGCAATCAGAATGGTCTTACTGTATTAAAGTACTCTGTCTCTCATGGGTTGTGTTAGCTGACCTGTCAGTGGCCCACTGAAAAAAAGAAAAGCAAAACAAACAATCAAGCTTCATTTTAGAGGCTGGGGATTATAACAGACACGGTGTAAACACAGTTGCTTCAGTTGTGACCATAGTTCAAGCTGCTGTTGTGACATAGATGTCTGTCTGTATCAGCCCATGGAGGGCTGTCACAGAAGCCTTGGTGTCATTATAAAGGCTCAAATTTCACTATTCCAGTGAGATTGTTTTCCAAGGCAAACTGCTTTCAACCTCTTTTATGGCTTGTTCTGGTATCTTGTTCATTTTAGCAGAAACTACCATGAGTGCTGCTTCTCTTGTTAGAGCGTCAAAGAAGGGGCAGAAGAAGTGCCAGTGGGAGATCTCTCCTGATGGAGACACCAGCCCCCTCCCACCAGTTTCCTGCCTTGGAGCCCTGGCTGGATAACCCCTGCACATTTCCTACATCCAGCAGCCCCTCCATTTGCAAACCCATGGAAGAAAGCAATGAGTGGCAGCCAGGCACCCTTTTCCAGCTGCTCTCAGAAACATCCCTGTTAAGCTCTTCTTGGCAGATGAGGAGAGGGAGTGAATTCAACGTGGCAAATTTTCAGCTTTTTAACACAAGGACTTTCACTTTCTCTACTATTTTAAGACTTATGCAGAAAAAGGTAGATCCACTCTGCTGGGGACAGCCAAGCATGGTTGCTAATTAGCCCTGTGAGGAAGAGTGTTTTTCTTTTATACCCAGATTGGGATAATGTACATTAAATAATCAAGGTAAGAAATTACTGTAGAGAGGGAAAGTCTCACACAAGCAGAGCAAGAGTTGCACCAAGTCCAGATCTGACTGATGAGAAACTGTTTAAGCAATTAAAAAACAGCAATGCAGTTTCTGCTTTTTTTTTATTTCTTTCTTTCTTTTTTTTTTTTAATTGCAGATAATGGACTGAGTGTCTTACAATCTTAGAGAGTGTTCAAGAGCTGTGCATTGAAGGGATACAGAGAAGGGCCTTGCTGTGGAAAGGAAGTAGAGACAATTTAATCTCATCAGCCATGGGATTACTGGGCTGTGCATCTCCCATCAGTCTTCCTCATGCTGGTGGGCAAGTGCAGCAGCAGGAGTAATCCAGCCTGACTCCCACCTGCAGCTCTGCCTGTCAGCTCCTTGAGCCACGTTTTGAGGCGAGGAGAAATCACAGTGCTCAGCCAGGAAAAGGGCTCTTGAGAGGACGGAGGAAAGGAAGCACCAGGTGGAGGAGCAGAAATCCTTCTGAAAGGCTGGTTTGTAGGGAGAAAAGGAGAGAGACAAACCACAGGGAAGGGTGGGCCAGTGGGGGTGCAAACTCCCTCACAGGAAGAGGTGAGAGGAAAATGTCTCAAACTGTAACCCAGAATTCAGTCTCCTGTAGATTGGCAGTGACTTTACAGATACACTTTCAGGTGAATGAGATGTCAAACTCCCACACCTCTCAGCACTTACCAAGACTAGTGCTTGACAAGGGTAATGGTACCCAGTCTTGAATTTTTGATGTCAGATTTCAGGAGGGTTCTGAATATCACCAGCTTGGTTGTCAGATAAAGCTAAATCCTAAAAGAAAATCTTCCTGCTGTCCTAAACTCTAGAAGTGTGTACTATGTGTTTTTCTGTGTAATTTTCATTACATGAAAAAGCTACTCTGCCTCCCTGTAAAAGCAGGTGATGGGGATTTGTTGTGTTTTGTGATTATTAGTAGGCATAACATGTTATCACACAGAGCACTATGAACAGTCCCAGAACATAATGAGTGGAAAGTCAATGTAAAGAGTGACATTTCAAATGAAAAAGCAGTTATAGTCGAACTATAGTCTATTTTCAGTAGCAGAGAGCAGGCCAGCTCAGAGGGGCCTTTTATAATGTCTTCCCTTTCTTAGATGTGACATAGGTTTACAACTTAAGGAATTCACATTGTGCTTCTAGCCCCTTTCACAAGAAGGTTTTTAAACACAAGGCAAACTGAAGGCTAGCTCAGTTACCTTAACCAGTTTCTTAGTACAATGGCTTTGCAAAGTGCTTCAAACTGGCTCAGTGCTGCAGGTTATCGTCTTGGGGGTCTGGTTCCCTGGACAGAAAAAAAAAGAGAAAAATTCCAGCAAATTTTCATATTTCCTGCATGTTACATGAAGATGGAGAAACACAAATGAGCCAATTCCCTAGAAAAGCTGCACTGCACAGTGAGATCTTGCAGGCTCACTGTTACTAAATTTGCCATGTCAGTAGATGCCAAAGTCATTATGACATTACTTATTGCTGCAAATCTTACAGATGGAAAGCATGGATAAGGTTCCCTGAGACTAGATCACAAAGTTCAAAAGTTTTTCCTGTTTAGTAAGATTATTTAGTGTTATGTTGACAGAAATTCATAGTGGGGTGAAAGAGGGAGACTTAGGAACACTGTATTTTCCCAAGAAAGGAAATGTTACAACAAAAATTAAACTTACTACAAAATTGCCTTTTCAAAATTCTTATTTTAAATGAATACCCTAGGAATTGCATTTTCATGCTGTTTCAGTCAGAATATAAAGCAAGACAAAGATTAGCCAGTTTTCCACAAAGAAGAAATGGATTTGGACTGTTTTGCTCTATATGGTAAAGGACAGAATTCTGATACTCCTTTGAAATCTACAGTTATCTGAACACTAAATCTTGACATATTTATAAAACTCCCTCCCTCTTGGGAACTGCCAAAATCTGTCTTGTGATTTCTGCCCACAAATGAGTCCCACTGCTTTTGGGGTTCTTCACGAGCAGGTCATGTTTTGTCCTTTCACCTCATTCCTGGGTTAAAACCACATTTTCTCAACCACTTTCCAGACCAGCTTTTCTAATTATTGGCTGTTTTTCTCAGCTTCCTGGGTGGTTTGGGGGGATTTTTGGGTGGTTATTTTTTTCTCTTTTTTTTTTTCAAGAAAATAATCTCTTTGTATGTGTAACTTTGGCTTGACCACTGGGGGAGCATTACTCTCACCATGCAGATTTACATTTCAGCCTGCCTTATTCTTGTGACAAAAATATTCAGCCATGTTTCAAAGCTTCCCTGACAGCATTTTGCAATCAATGGTGCACTCCAAGGAGGTCCTTCAGCTGGTGCACAGGAGCTCTGCTGGGCTGAAGCTGACTCTGCTGAATAACAGTAAGCATTGTGGGGGGGTTCAGCTTTTTGGCTTGTTTCAGCAACTCGGGGGAGCACAGTGCAAACATGACTGCAAGAACCCTTGTCTGAAGATTATTTCTTTCTCCACATATGCTGCTAAGCTCCTGAGAACTGATGTTTGATGCTCTTTTCCCTTCTCAGAGATGGAGACTGTTTTGGAGGGGAGATTAGGCTGCCCTGATGGGCTTAATTGAGATGTATCTCTTTTACTTCCCCCATTGACTGGGTTGTCACCTGCAGGACACAAATTCTGTTCTTGGTACAAAATACTACAAGATGGGTGAGTGCCTTCAGGACAGAGTAGGTGTGCCAGGAGTCTTGCAGGATTCTTGGCATGTTTTCAAAACTGTGGCCTCCTGGTGAGACCTGTCATGTCAAACACCTCCCTGCTCTACCAAAGAAATCATGGTCCTGTGAAAGGAAGAAAGAGGAAAGAGGGGCTTGGTGCTCTCTTTAAGCTCACACCAGCTTTGCCTTGAATACTGAGTGTGTACATAGTGCTGCATGGAAGCTGAGGAGAAAGTGTCTCCCTCCAAACACCTCTGATCCTGCCCTCATTGCAGGGGAGATCACAACAGCTCACCTGTGAGCCTGACTCTTGCACGTGTTGCACCTGCTGGGAAATGCTGCACAGTCAGAAAAGATACCCTGAATGGATTTCTCTGGGGCTGGCAGTGACAGAGCAGGGAGCACAATTGCACATGTTGCAAGATGAAGGAAAAGCTCTCCAGGCAGAGCAGACCAGGGGAAAGGGGAGAAGAGAAGCTGAAAGGCCCTGGGGCTGTGGTGGAGGCACTGTTATCTCCAGTGAACCACAACTGAAGAGGGACAAGAGGGCTAAAAAGAGACTATGGGTACAAATCCTCTCCAGCACACCCCATGGATATTTTCATCCTACACAAAGCCACACACATCAGCCCTTGCTGTGACCTCCTGTTGGTGGTGAACTGCCCTGCTTGGCCCAGGGCCCCTTGCAAACCTCTCCTCCTCCCAATTTGCACCTCCTCACCCTAGGAAACAGACATCTCTGCACCCCAGGCCTTGTCATACATCTCAGATTTTTTTCCTCCCTCTCCCAGCAACTGCCTTTCCTTTTCTTCTTAGACCTTCCCTACAGCTGTCTTTGAAGACCAGCCCCAGGGTCTGGTGTCAGCACCCTTTACTGTCACCATTGCTGCCAGTGACATTTGCCTCTGCCTGTGATGCAGGACTTTTTCTTATCTTGCATGGGGACAATTCAGAGGACCTTGTACTACTTTAACCACAACCTGTTACTCATGAGGCACAAAAACTGGAGGATTTGTGACATTGTGTTGGAATAGAAGACTCACAGGGGCTCTTAAATATTTGACACTCTCTCAGAAGAGCTGAAGATTTGCAAGTAGGTCAAAAACTGGATTTTAACTTTGCTGTGACCAGAGGTTAAAAAAAAAAGCTAAAAGAGTTACTTTCCACCAGCACTTTTCTATGGCAAGCAGTTTTCACTGTTGGTGTTTATAATTAGAGAATATGCAGATGGCACTGCCACACCCCTGTGTACACAGTGGTGAGGGACTCTGTCAGGACATAAAGAGATGTCCCTCCTTAAAAATGGGCTCCTATTTAACACTCACTTCCAAGCACTGTGGGATTGTTAAAAAACCCTCACTTAGAAGGTGGCCGACACCGTATCAGGATCATGAGCAGACAGGTGCAAGGTACCGGGCACAGATCTCTCCAGAGCTGGGATGTGTCCCTACATCCCCCTTCTCCTCTATTCCCCATCAGAGGGAGGCTGCATCTGTATGGCAAAACACCAGCAATGCTGTCAGCCAAGAGTTGCTAGGCAAATCTGAGCAGTGGGAGGATTTTCATATCCCGCAGCCACCTGAACTGCTGCCTGCAACTCTCCTCCAGCTCTCTCCCCTCAGGGTTCTCAATCCCTCTTCTCCACCCTTGTGATACCCCTTTTTTCTATGCCTTTTCTACTTTAAGGACAAGCCCCTCTCTAACTCCCTCTTAAGCTTGTTCCTTACCCTTCCCCATGGGACAATCCACGTGTGCAGCCAGTGAGGAGCAGCAACTCTTAGTGCTCTGAGAAAACACCCACTTTCCCTGGGTCAGCCCAGGCAACCACAGATCTCTGTGACACTGTGATGAAAACTGGGGGTGAGCTCCCTGGGAGAGGCCCAAATGTGAGACACAAAGCCCACGAGTGGAGGCCTTCTCAGGTCTGGTGGTGCCCCATGTGCTCAGCAGGCTGAGGACAAAAAAAAGGCTCTGGCTTCTGGAGGTGCTGGCAGAGGAATAAAGCCCCTCTGCCAGGAGGTCATCAAAAACTGCAGAAGAAAAGCACCCTACATTAAAACTGCTCTAACTTCTGGCCTGGGGATAGAAAGCAAAAGGTGACACAGAGCAATTAAAACCCAGCCACTGCAGAACAGTTGAGCAGGGATCACATCTTGTCAATCCCTGCTTGTTTTTCAGTTTATTAGTAAGAACTTAACTGAAGAGAGAGCTGGGAGATAATGAAAGAGCAGCAGTGGGAGCTTATTTGTAGGATGCCAGCCAAAAAAGAAGAAAATTTGTAGGAGGAGTTTGAAGGATGGAAATGGACTTGTTTTTTCAGACATAGTCTGGAAAAATAGTTCCAGGGCTCTGGGGTCTGAGCAAAGCAGAGAGGGGTCTGCAGAGCAGAATAACCTGCTTGGCTCTGAGTGGACAGGTTTGACAGAAGGGCACCTCCCCAAATGAAGAAAAAAATGAAAGAATTATGTACATTTGCTTTGTGTTATGCTAAAACTTTCCTTTTTCCCCTCCATTTTTGTGTTAAGGAGATTTTTTTTCCCCCCACAAGATCCAAAATGCCCTTTGGAAACCACATTTTCAAAACTTTTTGAAGAATTCTCAACTTTTTACCAGACTTACCTGGATGAGGCCTCAGACTGATGGTGCTGATACCAGAGCTGAGAGCAGTGAGATGTTGGACTGGCTGGAACAAACTCCCTTACTACATCATTCTGCAAACTGGAAACAGAAATAGGAGAGACAGAAGGGGGGAGATTCCTACACTCCTTCAGACCAGCCATGCTGGAAGAAATTGTTTGCCCAGCAATCATCCTACTTTGTCAGTGGAGACGCTGGCTACAATCCTTATATCCAAGAAGTTTCCAATGCCAGAGAACAGAATAAAACACAATAGAGGCGTCCACAGTAATTTGTGTTTTGCTAGATCTGAGATTATGTTTAGCACTGTGGCTGATGGGGGGGAAAAAAGGGAAAAAAAAAAAAAAGAAAGAAAAAGCCCAAACAGCTTTAATAATAGATTTTGGGGGACTTTGAATTGTCAGAGCCATTTTCTAGTGACAGTTTGTCTGAATCATACTTGGCACTGGTAATATACCACATCTCCTGTCATTCTTTTAATTACTTTGTAGCCTTTTAAAAGAGCATTTAAAAAAATTAATTAAGAACACCTCTGATTTCAGACCAAGCATGACAAAATAAAATATCCCTGCTGTTTCATTTTAAGTGGCAGGCTCTGCTGGTGCTGAAGATAAGCTCTCTGAAAAATCTGACATGCCAACACCAGAACAACCCCAAAGGAGAACCTAATATTTTATCCTTTTAAGGGCCTGGGAAGTGCAACATTTTTGAGTTTAAGGAGACAAGGGACCTCAGTTAACTAATTATGTTACCACAAGTCTGCACTAGATGGATTGGTTCCACTCTTTGCCAATTAAAACTTGAAAAGAAACTAAGGTTAGTCTAGAGCTGGTTGTAGCCTGTGGTAGAAATCACTTGCAGATTTCTTTTGTGCAAAACCAGAGGATATGAACTCTTTGAAAGACAGTAGAAATATCAGCACTTTTGGAGTCATATTAGAGTTGAACAAGATGTTTTTGCTTTAACAGCTTCTTTGATGGATTTTCATCTCTGCTCAACAGATGTGTCTTACAGCCATATTTATGCAGTTTATTCAGATGCAGATCTTGGAATCAGTGGAAGAGTGTTACCTGTTCTACAACACAACTGGGTTGCCTGGTTAGAAATGGTCAGCTCCATCCTGGAGGGGAAGGTATGAAAGGAGAATGTACTGTCCATGTATCACTGTGGATATAAGGACAAGTAAACGTGGTTATTTGCTGCAAATGCATTCTTGTACACCCAAAAAGGGTGTGTGTTCCACCTGTGTGATGAGAGGTATCCAAGGGCAAAATTAGGATCTCAAAATAGCAACATCTGAACCACTGGCCCTGTCTTACTCCATCTCACATGTGGATCTAGCAGCAGGATCAATTGCACCAGAGGGGAAGAGGAGGAACCCAGAGGGGAATCTCACAGGTTCACTGGATTAATGAGCCACCTTCGACTGCCTGTGCAGCAGTTTTACCCAACACCAGCAAGGCAGGAGCGTCTCTGCTGTCCTTGTGACATCTCAGAGGGAAGAGACAGCCTGGTCCAGAGCAGTGGGGCTGTAGAAGGCCTGTGTCTGCTCCTGGTTCTGCTGCCCACTCCAGCCCAGGAGGCTTTGCTTTACTCATACCCCAGCTTCTGAACTAAGCCAACAGTGACACCTTGGTTTGTAACCACACTGCTGTCAGGTTGTTACCGTTCTTCAGGAAAAGACTGCCTGGTGTTGAGTTGCAGTAGGTGAGTCAAGGGACCCTTTTCCAGCTGCTCAGAGCAGACTGGGAATACCTAGTTGTCAAGTTTGCAGCACTTACATCCAGGCCAGGGATGCTGGCAATCCCATGGCTCCTTCCTCCTCCTACTCCTGAGCATGCAGAAGCAGAGCAGAGTTCTCCTCTTCTACATCTCCTTCAGCTCTGACAACCTCATTGCCATTGTGCAGGGGCACAATGTGAAAAAAGGGTGGCAGGGGAGGTTGCTCTGAGCTGCAAGATGTTTTCAGAATAAAAAATCTGAATGTCTCCTAGGCCACCTCCAACATCTGGTGAGAGCCACCTGCCCACCAAGAGCACTCCTTGGTCAAACACTCCTGTGGGTCAGCTCTTTGGGCTGAACAAATCAAACTAGGCTGCACAAACGTGTATCAAACTACATGGCATTCATGCAGATGCTAAATGTACACCCTCCAGAGCAGCCTCTGACACTCAGCTGCAATGCTGAGTTTGCCAGAACAGCGCAGGTGACTCTGAGCAGCTGCTGCCTCCTCACAGCTCTTGGGAGCCCACCCGCAGGCACAGGAGAGAGGAAATGAGCAGAAGGACTCCTTCCATCCTGGCATCCTTGCTGAGAGCATGACAGGTCAGAGCTGCATGATGGCAGGGAGACAGTGTGGGAATTGTTTCCCTCTCCTTTCTGTAAAAAGTAAAAATAATGATAATAATCTTAATGAGTAAGACCTGGAGCTCAGGCTCGCCTGTACTGTCCACTGAGCACTGGGTTGGGACACGTCACCCAGTGCATGCAACACATAATCTGTCATCCTTCCCACAAGGGTGACAACTCTGCCTGAAGGTTCTTTTTTTGCTTTCCTCAGCATAGCATTGATTAAAACCCTGGCCTTTGATATCAGGAATGCTTTTCTCCCAAAGGAGAAAGCCAAAGGGCTGGGTTAAATTTAGGTCTGCCCTCAACCATTCTGAGCACCAAAAAGGGTCTGTGCATATTCTATCACTGATGATAACTTAAAGGAAAACAACTGCAGATAAACCAATGGCAACTGGTTTTCAAATAGCCTTTTTACAGAGGTAACAGATTAGCTGACTGAAAAGGATCAGTGCTCTTCCCTCCTCCCTAATCTCATGTATGGAACACACTAAGGCTTTTAACAGACAAAATACATTCAATTCTTGACCAAGAAGTGCTCAGCAGATGGTGAGAAGAAAAAAGAGAAAGGAGGGTATCACTTTCCTTTTCCTGAATGTGAGAATCCACCTGGCTTCTATACCCAACCTGTTTCCTGTCATTTGCACTGCAAAGACCCAGAAAGCAGCCAGGCAGCCTTATCCTGACAGCAGCTAGCCAATCTCCTGAAAGCAGTGGGAATAGTTGTCTGTGCTATGTGAGAACGTGTTTGATGGGAATATGAACTGGTTTCATGTAAAAGGCTGCCTCCACTCACAGCAGCATATTCTTAACCTGGTTGTGCTGGGATACAAGATGCCTTTCTTTCATGAGTTACTTTTGAAGCTGACTCTGCTTTGAGTGAGGGGTTGGACTACAGGCCTGTAGTCCAACAAATCCTGTCCTGTACAAACTCTAGAATAAAAGTGTTTATGTTCTTAACACTAGATTTTCAATTCTGCCAGACCTTTCCTTCAAATTTTCTCTATATTGCAGGTAGAAATTAAAAGCATTTGTTATCTTGCTGAACCCACAATCTTTCCTTCTTTCCCAACTCCCTTCCCACCCCAGTGCCATTGTTTGATCTTACCAGAAGTCAGTGACAATCACTTACAATGACCTCAGTTTAGGGGTTTCAGAATCATCTGCAAAAAATAAATCCATGGTTTTGGTCAGCTTTGAATAGACATGAGTGAGTCAGGGTGATTCATTGCCTTGCTGAGGCGCTATTTTAGCCACAGGTTAGCCCCTGCAGATGTAGTCCTCTTTGCCCTGAATAGCTGCTCTGGGGGCACAATTAATGAGTCTTAATTGTCTTCAGATGCCCCAAACTGCAGTTAAACCAGTCTGCTCCTTTAGTCACAGGTCCTTCAATCAAAGGTGCCATTGAAGAAATCTGTCCAGCCACTTATCTATTCCAGCCTGGAAGTTGTACCTTGAGCACTGATGGAAAAAGGAAAGCAGATCCCATCAGTGCTGATACCAAGGGTCCCTGGTTAGGCTTCATTATGCACCATGGTCATGGCCATGTAGAGCAGGATTTCCTTGGCACTTCTCAGGCCCAGCTCTGCACAGCTTACAAATAATAAACCCACAGGTCTCTTCATTTCTCAGCTTTGTTGTAGCACAGCTCACCCAGCCCTCGTGTATGGTCTCCCTTTGCAGTCTGCCATCAAAGGTTCATCACGAGTATCACTCATAGCCACCATCACACAGCAATGATTTACTAATCTCTAGTTGACAGGAAATAGAAGGGAAAATAATTACTTCAGCTAAATTCCTGGTTTATTCAGCTGATATTTGAGGAGACACATAGCTATAGCCTTGCCACGGAGCCAAAACCCCGTCATGGTGTCATTTGAGAACTCTACCTGTTCTGCTGTTGGCTGTGCAGTGTTTGTGAAATAAATGTGCTCAGGCTTAGCTGATATCACTGCAGCAACACTCTCAGCCAGCTGGGAGCAAATGGGGCAATAATTTACAGAAAGAGCTGAGTATTTCTGTTCAAAAGCATCCATGCCATGCTTATGGCTGCTGCACTCTTACCTGAAGGCTTGATTGTCTGATGCAGTTTGGAGTCATGTCAGTTATCTATAAGGTTTAACTAATTGCTATTTATAGAGAGCGCTTGAAGGTCTGTCACTGGAAATGTTAATAAGAGCTCAAGATAGAGTCATCTAGTCATCCTGCATGTCTTTTATGCTGGGGGTTTTTGGGTGTTTTTGGTTTGGTTTTTATTGGGTGGTCTGTTTCTCTGTGGAAACCTCCCCCTGCATGACCTTGGCTCTCCTAATAAACAAAGTTAAAGCACCCAAATGAGAGGGTCTTCAAAATTTACCAGGAGGATTGATCTCAAAAGCTGTTGGAGATCTCCTGGTTGTTATAAAGCTTCCAGAAACATATTTTTTTTTTTCCTCCCCTTTTCTATGATTGGACCTAAGCCCTGCTGTCTTTCTGCTGTCTTTCTGCATGCCCAGCTTTCCATCAGAGCTGCAGTGACATGTGTCTGCCTTCTTTGTCTTCACCACAATGACTGATGTGCACAACCTTGACTTCAGTCAAGCTGCCCTTTAGTCCAGTCACTGTGCCCTGCCAAAGATCATTGAGCCAAGAATTGAGCTGCAGCTGGAAATACCTTCTGCAAGGAGCCAAGAAACCTGGGCTGGGAGCAACACCCATCTGGGAGCCTGTATGACCTGGGCCCTGGGTAAGCCCCATGGGAACGGGGGTCCGAGCTGCCAGCAAGGCATGGGAGAGCTGGGAGCCAGGCACACACCCCAGGGAATGATGTCCATAGGAGTTAGAGGGAAAGCAGAAAATAACTGCTTGTTTTACCCATTTTCACAAAGGTCCCTCCACTTGTCCCCCTACCAAGGACTTCTGGGACAAGTGGAATGGGATGGGGTTTTCCAGTTGTGGAGTTTGATCCTATCTCTGTTTCAAGGCTGAGGGTAAAACCACACTCTGGGTGTGGATCACTTTTCCATCACAGCCTGTTCTGTCCTGGCAAACATTGTTTAAAAGCTTTAACGTGTCCTCTGAAGCCTGTTCCCATAATAGCACGTCTATACATCATTGCACACTCTGGGATTTCATGCAAATCCTTTTTGGATTGAAACACAGAGACAGTAAATGAATCATGGATACAATTTAGAGATGCTGGTTTTGGCTAGATGAGTTGTTCTGCCTTGCAGACAGAGAAAAACTTGCCAATTGGATAGACAGGGATAAAGTCAGAGAGTGGAAGATGAGGACGGGTCTCTGTACTGACAAGCTGGAGAGTTACTGAGAGAGGAGAATATGCCTCTGTTGCAAAGTCTCTTTTCCTCTCTGCATGAAATCTTAATTCTCTGATGGCAGTTTAGCACAGCAGTGCTCTCACCCATCTTAATGCAGATTCCCTTACCATCGATTGGCCATTCAGAACTGCTCTGATTTCAGGTGGATGTCACTTCACTGAGCCCTCATGGATGTCAGATTGATTTAGCTACCCTGCTCATTTATAAATTTCTTTGCAGCAGAAGTTCAAGTACTTGACAGAGCCTTTAGAGAATCCTCTGTGGATGCTGAATGGATGGCAGGAGTCAGACTGCAAGGTGAGGATCACTGACTGACAGAAAGCTGAGCATCTCCTGAGTCACTGCTCTGTGCTTGAAACTCCAGGGATTTCAGTACAGCAGCAGGCAAGGCCAGCCTGCATGTGAGTCACCAGTCCTGGTACTGGATTTACACAGGAACCAGTACCACAGACTCCACTGCAAGTCCAGGCAAAGCTTTTCCCACAGCAAGTTTTACATCCAAGGTTCACCAAGCTGTGCTTGCTGCCCTTTAGCAGAGCAATACTTAGTACAAGGAATGAAGAAACAAATATATCTATGCGGGAAAAAATAGGTGACAACAACCCTACCTGAATGTCTCCCTGTCTGGCTGCTTTCCACTCCTTCTCAGACTTTGGCTGTTCCTCCACCACTTCTGGTCTTTGCTTAGTCTTTTCTACTTGCCTAAGGCTCCTAGTGGATCTCTTAATAGTTTTGGACCAGGATTCATCAGAAAATCTGTTTGCTACAAAAAACATGATCTAATGGGGAAGCATTAAAAATGCCACTATGGTTTTATGGGAACTTAAGTTATGACATTAAAAAAAATGAAAAAAAGCAAGCAAACAAAAAAATGCATAAAACATTAACAGCAATGAAGAATATGGCACCTCCCTCCCCAGCATTTCTCATTCCAAGAAATATGAATCAGTATTCATCTTGCTTGAGCACTGCTGTGAAGAAAGCATGGTCTTCATTTACTTGTTTGCTGGAAAATTGTTTTGCTCATTCCCCTCTCAATTTAATTTGTGCCATATGGATGTTGTGTGTGTATATATGTCACCATCCACTTGAATCTGAGTGGCAAAGTCGAGGATTCCTTGGCCTGCCAGCCACATCTCTCATTTCAGGCACAGGCACCTCTCCCTCTCCCAGCCCTGAAAACTGCTGTGGCTGTGTGTCCATGAGAGAGCCAGGCAGGATTGTACTTGGTGTGCTGTTCCCAGGGTGCAGAACTCAACACAACATCCCCCTCCATCTCTGAGAGCCTCTTTGAGGCTGAGCTTCTGTCTTGTTTTTCCTAATCTCCCTGACTCCTGAGTCCCAAACTGAAATACCCATCAGTTCTCTGAAAAGCTTATGCAAAATGGAGCAGGTTATTGGACAGACACTACTCTGAAAGATTTCATCCCACATGGTTGTTTCTTCCATCTTCTGACAAGCCCTCTCCAGGTGCTTTGTTAGTTTTCTCACACAGGCAGGATTTCCATTTTATTAGCTGGAAAATTGCTGCTTCAGCCACAATTTCTGCAATGATGAATAACACAACAAGAAAAACAAGCCAACAAGCCCCCACATTTATAGCAGTACATTAGAAAAATACCTTTTTTTTTTTTTTTGAAGAAGGTATTACACAAGAGGGAAAAATCCTTTCAAAATCTCCTTGTTGTTGGGCACATAATCTTCTTGGTAAGGTATTTAAAAACCAACACTTATAAGGTATGTGTCAGCCTCCAAAAATAAATAAATACCTGATGAGATGCTTTTGCACTGGCTTGCAGCAGTGGCCATGCCCCTTGCTCAGGCACTCCTGTGCAGGAGAGCTGAGCAGGGAAGGAGGATAACACCCCAACCTTGTGTAACAGTTTCAATCTGTTCTAGACATCAACATATAGGATGCATAGACACACCACTGTGCAACAACTACGGGGAAAAAATCAACTTCCCTCCCTTCTTTTGGACAAGGATACAGATTGGCTTGCATTGAGGATTAGCATCAGTTGTAAAACACATCCATCCACAAGTGAGTTTGAGATAATTTTTCTTCATTTCAAAAAACTGTTGGGACCATTTAGATCTTTTGCATTTTCTTTTGAAAGGTGTTTTTTTTCTCTTTGCTGATTTAAACTCCTTTCAATAGGCTGCACTGGTCAGAGGGAAAGGAGTGGTGGTGTTTGGCAGAGCTTGCTGGAAGCCCTGGACTCCTGTGTTTTGAACTGCTAAGCTGAAAATGAAAATCTGCTGCTGAAATGCTTTTACTTCTTTTCCAAAATACATTTAATGTCAAGAGGTTCCAAGCAGCCAGCCTTTTTCAGCTGCAACACAAGAAACATTCTGAAAACAGCTGGAAATTGGCCAGATAATACAAAAGTTAGGACATATTTAAGAATCACTAACTTATAATTAACTAGACCTGTAATTGTTTTTAAAAACCTCAATATTAGCTTAAAAAGACACACAGAGATAGAGTCCTATAGTTAAATCATCTTTCATATATATATCTAAAATTGTGAATACTTTATTTATCAGATAAAAAGTCTCTGACTGGCTTTCCACCAGTCACAGAGCCAGATGGAACACTATCACATTTTCCAGAAATATTTCCATTTTAACTAAAGCTACAACAATGACAATAATTTGAAAACAGGCTACTGTCAATTCAGCCACTTCCTTCCAGAGAAGCCCACTGGAGGCTCTTAATCCCTCCTGTGAGTAGTGGACCCATAAACCAAGGACCAGAAGCATAGTAAAGTAATTAATAAATATGCTCCTGCTTCTTCATTGTATCAGCAGAGAAAAACAAGGAATGCTGTGAATTCTGTATTTTGTGGACAGGCATAAGAAACTACCCAACACATACAGTGTGTGAAATACTATGCATTGAATTCAGTAGTAATTAGTCAAGATTTGAGTTTCTGGTCAACTTAAAAACCTTTTTGTGACACCTCATCTCCTCCCTGTGTTTTATGAACCCAGAGAGATAATTGTCATTATGTCCTCTCTGATGATTCACCTTCATAATTTCTGTGAGGATTTTCACCTAAACTGTCCCTGTAAGAACCCTTCACGTCTGGGACTCCCATTCTTGACTGGTTCCAATCCCAAAACCACAAGACAGCCCAAAATCTTTCTGCCTTTGTGTTCCAGGTTGCTGCAGACAAGAGAGCTTCCTCAAACAGCTTCCTGCATTCTCCAACCCAAGCAGGCGCTACTCATCCCTTCCTTTAATTTAATCAACTCTAAGCTCATGTGATCCAAGCTCGGTATTCCTCCTGCCTATCAAGTTGAAAATAGCAGAGAGTCTTTGATGCATCATTAATTTCTTGAGCAAGAAACCTCCCAGCTGTTGCTCCCCCTTATGATTCTCCCCCCCACCCTTTTCCCCCTCTTCCTCCTGGAACCTTTTCCCTTTCCCAAGAGCCTGCACTGAGCTTGATAAGAGGATTCCTAGTCCTCCCAGCCCTTGGATGTTGCAAGGAGCCAATGCTGAGAGCAGCTAAATTTCAGTTAATTCAGGTGCAAAAAGTGGCACTGAAGCAGCTGGTTCATAGCAATTACAGATGTGCTGGTGGGGGGAGGCTTCTGCAGGTCTCCACTCTCCAATCTCTTGCTTCAGGTTGGTTGTGCGTTTGCCTTGGAAACCTCTAAGAACAGAGAGAACTCACGTGACACAAGCCCACATCCAGCTGCTTTACTGGTTAAGGAAAAAAGAGGCCTGGACAAAGCCTTTTGTACAGAAACCACAGTAATCCACCACAGAGCACAAATCTTCCACTGTTTTGTGTTGTAATGGAACCCTGTGGGGGAAAATCACGGCTGTTTTTATCTTCCTGGAAACCTGTGGTTCTCATCTGCTCAAGAACTTACTCGTTCTCACCGTGGCTCCTCACAGGCAGAGAGGCAGCAGAGCAAGCCCCTGTCTGTGCCAGGCTGCAGGGCAGGCAGCAGCCTCTCAAAGGGCTCCAGCCAGGCTCATCCAAGTATGCAGAGCATGCACAGCATCAGGAGAAGAAGGAAATCTGTCTGTGTGAACACACCACTGAAAAGGCAGCAGCCACTGTAATGATCCTGACAGCAAAGCCCAGGTGCTGCCCTCTTTGCTCAAGGCTCAGAGCCTGTTGGGAGAGCAGCAGCTTTGTGGTGCAGGGGCCGTGACCATGGTGCAGTGATCCCTGCCAGTATTTCCAGCTCTGTCAGGCACCTCTGCGCTGCCTTCCCACCCAAAGGCACGACAAATAGCTGTCAGACAGACAGACAAGCCATGTGCACAGAAGGAATACCCAAAACTTGTGACCCACAATAGCTGGGGTCAGCTACCCTCTTTTAATTAATTATGTGTCAGTTCATGTAATTAGAAGTGTGCCAAATTAATTGCTAGTGAAGGCTGCAGAACATTTGTGCTAAAACAGAAGTAAGTTATAATTTGGAGCAGGACAGGGCTGTGTTATCCCTCAACCGTACTTGTCATTACACATGAAGCAAAGCTCTTTTTCTGACCCTTTGTTTCTTCACTTGGCATTTGAGAAGATCCAATTAGTTGCAAATTACACCAAGCCCCAAGCTCTTTTTTTTTTTTTTTTTTTTTTAATATAAATCTAAATCTGGGTCCAAAGAAACTAGAAAGCCAGCAGGGTTTCATAGACTCAGAGAGTATGAGCCTGTCTTTTTGGAGGAGCTTGGTTTCCTAAAGGGGTTCTCCTCCAGTCTCACCAGTCCAAAGCAGCACATGGGCACACTCCTCTGTTCTCTAGGAGTGTAACTGCATGTGAAACCCTCTTGGCTTGCATAAGCACCATTGCAGTCAAAGCCCAGGATGTTTTCATTTGCCAGCGTTACTTCAAAGTCTCAAGAGCTTTAGGAGGTCTCCCTCAAGCACCCAGGTGTCCAAAGACCCAGCCTCCACAGTGACACCTTGCAGCAGTTTTGGTGTCAGGAAGAGGGCATGTCATGGTAAACACAATCTCGATAAAACGTCAGGGTCAGAGAGAAGAGTAGGAATATGAGCTAATCATTCCACAACTCCCTTGTGGGCATGGTGTTCAAGTTTTTCAGAAACTAAACAATACAGGGTGGCAGGGGGTGGGAGTAGATTCCCTATTTCCCTAAACTACACGTTTTGGAATACATCCTTTCATGCTGTTGTAAATGCAGTATTCTGCCAGGAAAGAGGTGACTTCTTTTTTTCTTTCAACAAGTTATTAAACAATTCACCCTGAAATCCTGCAATTTCACTTAAAAGACTGGGGGAAACAGCTCCTGTAATATGGAAATAAGCAAAATTCCATTTCAAAGATTTACCCTCATGTTATGCAAATCCTAGAAAGTCCTCTGAAGTGCACCACTTTCAAGCTCAGCTTTAATGTCCCACATGTTGTCATAATTCTGGAAACCAAGCAAGATGAAAACATGACCAGGGTTGCACAGAAGTATGAGCAATGGGAGAGCAGGATATTTACTTGCAGAACCTGCAAGCTGCTTGAAATTTCAGGCTTAGCCTTGGCCATCGGCTTGGCCTTTGTATTTTAGCCTGCTCTTCTTGTTACATCAGAGCAGAGTAAAATGTTTTTTGCCTTGGCTGGTCACGGTACCCACCTTAGGTAGAGGGCAAAAAGTAGTGCACTTCATGGGTTTTGAAATTTGGGGCATTGCTGCCCCCAAATCCCTCTGTGCAGCAGGAAAAAGAAGATGGGAATGCGGAGGATGGAGTCCTGCTCTGCCCCAGAGGAGTTCTGCTCACAGGGGTGTCTCTGCCCACGTGATTTCTTCTGGGAGTTGCCAGATCCTGTGGCAAATACGGGAGCAGGGAATTCCAAAGCAATAGCCCAATCCCAACTCCACACAAACCACCCCTCTTTGCAAACATCAGCCTATGAATGCCACTACAACCCTGCAGCCTCACCCAGAAGCCAGGTGATCAGAAGGATTTTGCTGCATTTTATTCCTTTAAACTATGGGCAAAAGATGCCTATGGATGGAGAAAGAAAAAGAGATGCTGGAACTCTTGCTTGATGTGTGGGCACATCTTTCCTGCTTACTCCATGGGTGGGTTTGACAACACAAAGCAGTGCATGTAGTGCCCTTGATGCCCCAGCTGTGATCTCAAACTGCACTGAGGTCCATGGAGGGAGTGGAGCTGCATTTCTCTGGGAAGGACAGCATGCATTTCTGGCGCTGCAGAAGGAACTGGTGTTAGGCTTGTCTCAGTTTGTCACTCTCAGACCTGTGTCCGAGAGAGATCTAAGATTCACTTTACATATTTTGCTTCTGTGTAGCCAAAGATGTTTTCCAGGGATTAATGAGCAAACTGACTGACAGCTCGGGGAGCAGCAGAGACCATTAACCTTGCAGAATGCTAATTTTCTGCTACCCGTCAAGGATGTTAGCAACTGCAAATAACTCCCAAACAGCAACCAGACTTGGGGTTGGTTTGAATGGGTAATGCTGCTCTGATTTGGCTTCCTTGGATTATTTGTAGAAAAGCTGGACTTTTTTACTTCAGCTGCTACCACCTGTCCTCTGTGCTTGAGACAGCCCAAATTTGCAGCTTCCTGCAGCTGCTGCACTCAGTTACAGTAGGACAAAGTGTTCACGACCTCAGTGCCCTGCTTGGGTGGCATGGATGGTGCTTCACCCCACATTGCACACCCCAAAGTTTGCTTTGCACCTCCATTTTCTTTGCCAGAGCAAGCTGGGACGGGCATGAGCCGCCGTCAGAATACAACAATTTTGCCATCAACAGCTGTGTTTCCATGGCTGCAAAACACACTGCATGGTCCTGGCCTGCCTTATCCCATCCTACTGACTCACAGCATCACACACTCTGCTGGGAAGGGACTTTGGGAACATCCAGGGGTAGACATCTTTCCTATCTCTGGGTGGCTGTACCACCCTGGGGCAGGACTTCTGCTCACTGTCAAATCTGAGCTTCCAGAAACAGTTTCTGGCTGTTACACCTTGTGATAATGTCTATCATAACCACCCTCACTGTAAAATCTTCTAAGGAATCAAGCAGCTGCTCCTAATTTTGGGGTCCATAGGAGCAGAAGGGAATAAGGGCAGAGATAAGCAGGTACTTCACCTGATACTGGATAAACACTACCAAGAGAAACCTGTAAAATTGCCATGTGGGTGCTAAGATGGAAGCACAGCAGAAGAAATACAGAATGCTGATATTAAAAAAAAAAAGGCACACTAAAATTGTAAAACCATGCTTATGAAAGTTATAAATTTTCATTTTCTGATCCTTTTTCAGAATACAAAGTGAAAAAAAAAATCACATTTTTCAATTCTTCCAGATAATATACCTTTGAGAGTATGAATCATGATTTTCTTCATTTTTGTTGCTCAGGACTAATGTACTTGTTTAAGGGACTACAAAGTTTGTGTTGCTTTCCCACTCCTCTAGGTCTTAAGATTTTGGGTTTTTATTAATTTGCTATCTTCATGGTCAGAGGCAGAAAGAAGCTAAAGCACTTTTTTTTCTGATCTCTATTTTTTTTTTAAGTTGAAGATATTGTAAAAGCTTGCAGAGAGAGAGAAAAAAAGGAAAATCCCACCCCAGGATAATCCATCTTCTAACATTCAACATGACTATGCTAGATGTAGATTATTTCAAAAGCAAAATTGAAAGAGCAACACTCACTTCAATACCAAACTTCTTTGGAGGCAATTATTGAATAATTTACCTTTTAAAAGGTGGAGTCTACAGCCTCTGGTACCAAACCCAGCTAACTCTGAAGTAACTACAAAAGAACCTCTTCATTACGACTGGGAGGATAAGATTGCTCTGCCTGTTTTTATTGCACATGTGCTGCCAGAAATAAAGCCATGAGCAAAGGCCAGAGCCTGTAACAGCCATCTCTGGAGCAGGCATCCAAGGAACAGCATGAGGCTGGAAGCCAAAAACCAGGCCAGCTTTGCCCAAAGGGATGGACTGGCCTGGCAGAGCCACCCTTGACTCAGCCTGATTGATACAGGAGTTCAGACCAAGCGCAGCGGAATCACATTAATAAATAACGATTGTCTTCTAATTAGCCCACCTCACAAATAATCTCTGCCAGAGCCCCAGGTTTGAGAAGAGAACTTTGCCAACAGAGATGGCAGTGTTTGGGTAGATAAAACCCTCAGCATCCCAGGCTCCGAGGCCTGCTAAGCTAAGCTCAGAGAGCATTAGGACCTAAGACACCTCATCATTGCTGTCACACTTCTCCCAGCAGTGAATAATGCACTGAGATGCTGAGTATTAAGGTAATTTCTCAACTACGGGTGCAGGATCCCCCATTCACTCGTTTTCAGAAGTAACCAGCACAGGGATCACATGTGCATCCCTCTGCCTGCAGAAAAAGTGAGGCAGACATCAGCTGGAAACCTGTCCTGGGGGAAAGGCTGGGCAGGCAGACTGTGCTGCTAAGGACAGCAGGAGAAAGGGTGGCTGGAACTGCTCAGACAGTTTGCAGACCAAAATCTTACACATTCTGGGGAAGAGGAATTCTTGCACCAGATTGCCCCTTTCCTATCATCTTAAAAGAAAAAGCAAACTTGCAGACCTTAAGAAAAGACAAGGCACTTTCCTCACATTTAAAACTGACTGATTTTTAAAAGTTTTAATAACAGCATCAATGTTTTGCAGAAACTGGGATCTAATGCAAATGATAGTGGTGCTTGGGTCTGCTTCACTTCTCTGTGGCCTATGGTTTTGTTCAATTCCCTCCAGGGGTATCCAGGTCACCTGCTTTTCTCCTCCATTTCCCTGCCTTATTACAGCTGCAGACCAGTGCTCCCCTTTTGTGTCATGCATAGCAAAGAGGGCTTTCCCTTGGCAATGTGGCCAGGAAAAGCTGTTTCCACTGCATATAAAACTTGCTCCAGGGGTTACAGACTGGCTGGAGTTTTCCATTAAGCCCCTTCCAAATGTCAGATCTCTAGTTTTGACCTAGTGTTACAGAATGCAGGTTTGTGCATTGGTGTTGCTGTTCTTCGCTATGTTTTCCCTGCTTTTTTTTTTTTATTATTATTAGAGAAATGTGATGGGATATGCTTTGTTCAACTGATTAGATAAATGAGCTCACCATTTTCCTACAATTCAATTGCATAGGATCATAAAATCATAGAGTCATAGAGTCATAGAATGTCTTGGGTTGGACCTTTAAGATCATCCAGATCCAACTCCCTACCATGGGCAGGGACCTGGTAGGTCACTCTCACTAGGTCAGGTTGCTCAAAGCCCCATCCAGCCTATGGATAGGCACTTCCAGGGGCTGGGAATCCACAGCTTCTCTGGGCAATCTGTGCCAGTGCCTCACCACCCTTTGAGCAAACTTCTCCCTATCATCTAATCTAAATCTTTCCTCTAAAAGCCTTTTTGGTCGCTGAAAAGAAATCCAAGCAGAGAAATAAACATGATGACAAATACAGTGAGGTAACATATGGTGTTTTCAACTCTCTCTGCAGAGGGAATTCTCTCACTGGCCCTGAATCCCAGCTTCCCAGGCCCTGAATGTTTTTTGTGTCTTACTAAACCACAGACTAGGACCTATCACTTTTGAAACCCTTGCCTGTACTGCCTCAATTGACTCACAACAAATATTTACCATGTAACAAGAAATAAAAGATAGTGGAAAACCATCAGATCAAACCATAGTAACTGGGAGACTTTCAGGAATAGAATTCACAAGGCAGGGGTGTTCTGTTCGCTTCTTTTTAGTAGTGCAGAAGGGGAAAGAAAATGGAAAAGAAGCTGGAAGGGAAGGAAGGTAAAATAAATACTACTTTTACGATGATGTTAATAATAATACTACTAAAATGGTAAAGAGATTAAAAAAATTCCATGGAAATCTTTGACTGCTGTAGGTATTAGGGTACTCACACAAACTCCCTGACAAAATACACTTTTTCAGAACACACCAAATGGAGATCTTCTTGTGTATTCTAAAAACAACAGACTAAGCAAAACTTCTGCAGGGAAGTCATGCAGTTCTGTGCCATGACAGTTATCATGCATCCCGCTGCAGAGCTCCTGATCTACTTCTCAGAAACAGTCCTAGAGAATCAATTCTCCACAAAAAAGAATCTGTCACTGCTGTTGTTGAATATACAGTGTCACAGTCAAGACACATATTTGCTCATCTGTTCAATACATATCGAACCTTTGATACAATAATATTATTTCCTTCTGCTTTAAAGTGGCAAAACAGGAGTTTTATTTTTGTGTTTCTTGAAGGCAGTATTAAATGTGGGTAGAGGGCAGGGACAGGAGCTGTAGGGCGCAGTAGATGCTGCCAGAGTCCCACCTCTCCTCTCTCTCTCTAGGTGGGTTTTCCCTGAGCTCAGACTGTCAGGACTGGCTCCATAGTCAGGTCCTAGAAGCAACGTGAGTTTCCAGCCATCAGCTGACTTGCAGGAAAGCTGTCCTGTGTGCACCTGCAAACTCACAGTAAATGTGAACTGACTTCCTTGCTTAGCTCTGATATCCAGCCTGTGTGTCTCCTCACACCAGGATAATCCTTAAAATCTACTTTCCCATCAGGGTCCAAGCCAGGATCCAACTCCTCTGAGTTCCTGGCATGAAGTAGCAGTTATTAATTTTACAGAAAGCTTTTATTTGTAATTTTGTAAAATTGGCCTGAGCTACATGGTTTGCTTTTCAACTTTTTCTGTTTGCCAGGAGGTTGGATCTGAATACTGGCATCCCTCTACCTTACAAAATTTATGAAGCATAAAAATGTGGCAGGAGTGTTACTGCTCTGCAAACATCAGATATTAAAGTATTAATTGCTATTTTCACTCTTCTTCTACTGTGCACAGTTTGGAAATCAGAACTAAGGTTTTTCTCTAATTTACACTGATTGAAATAGAGGTAATTCAAATCCCAATTTTTTTTGGTGCCAGAAGTCAGGTGCACGGAGGGGTTTTAATAACATCAAGTCCCTCAGGACTCATGACCTCCCACTGAAGACTAATATCACACACAATTTACCTGGGCAGTTTCAATCTGGAACCCAATTGACCTCAGTGACAGACCAAGGGACAACGAGCATCAATATCCTTTGATTATCTGGATATTGGACTGCCAAAAGCACTCCTGCTCAGTGTGAGAGGAGGAAAGACTGTTAATGCTCTTCAGGAGGTAGCTGCAAGATGTGTTGGATGTGTGACTGGACAGAAACCTTAATTGTGCATTTCAGAGGAACATCCAACTACCACTGAGCCAGAAGAGACACTCATCTTCCTATTACTTGTTCTCAGCTCCCTGTCATGCAGGAGCCTCAGAAAATGCAGACACAACTGTGCTGCCTTTCGAACCCACCCCTGAAACAGGATCTCAAAACACAGGGGCTGAGGCACTTGCTCAAGGCAGCTCAAGCTCTGTGGGGGAGCCTGTGTTGAACCAATAGTTGAAATTCTCATTTGCTGTATTCATAGATTTTTCAGTACACCTCAACTGTGGCTGGAAGAAGGGCAATCTGAGACTGTCTAACATTGATTGGAGCTCCTCTTGGTTTCAAATTGTGCCCATGGCTTCCTATTCTTTCTCTGTACCTCCAAAAAAGTGCCTGGACGTGTTTCCTCCGTACCCTTCCCATGCTGAACAAGCCCAGCTCCCTCTGCCTCTTCCAGCACCCTGAGTGCCCCAGCCCTGACCACCTCAATGGTCTCTGCTAGACTCTACTAAACTGCATCCAGTGGCCTTGTCAGTGCACAGTGTGTGCACCAGGGCCCTCACCTCTCCTGCAAAGCTTCTTTCTAAGCTGGTGGTTGGGTTCAAGCTGCAGGACTTGACATTTCCTTTAGTTAAACTCCCTAAAGTTCCTGAATAGAGCATCTTGCTTCCACATCAACCTTTTTTTAATGCACTAAGAGGAAAACATAGAAAAGCTGACGTTTTTCTGACAAATCCTTAATCTGTTTTATTTTAGTAACTGGCATTGGAAAAAATTGAATCCCCACCTACTCAGTTCTCGCTTAGGCTATATTATTATTTTAAGACATTTTAAAATATTCTTGATTCTCAACCATAAACTGAAGAAAAAAAAAGATGTCAGAAAAGAGGTTACAGATTTGAGCTTCCCTGCTGTCAATTCTCCCACACACACACCTGTGCCCTACTGCTGATCTGTGAGTTATTGAAAGAGTATCCCAGGGAGACTAAACGTATATCTAAAATAAGCCACAGAGATTTCCATCCATTCAGGCAAACAACAAAAAAAAAAAAAAAAAAAAAAAAAAAAAAAAAAAAAATTTCATAGAAAAAAAAAAAAAAAAAAAAAAAAAAGAAAAAAAAATACTTCAGGGAGAAAAAAAAAAAAGTAAGGAGAAGTGATTCTCCTAGTGACAAAGTCTGAGAAGCTGCAAGGCAAAAATATCAGTGTGTGTTCTGGCACCTTCTCCTTCACCAGGGTTCAGTTTTTGTGTTTGTTTCCTAATTGCAGTAATGTGTCATGTGTAAAGCTTATCTGGCCAGAACTGCCATGGATTTCACCCAGCCATTGTCTCTCCTGGCTGCTGCAGAGCATGTGCTGTTATATGAGCCATAGCTCAGAAGGTGCAGCCTGGACAGCCTGGGGATGAGCAGTAGGGAAAAGAGCTCAACCTAACTCAGAAGGAAAACTGTCTCACCCAGAAACCCTTAACTGCTATCAACCCTCCAATTTTTACCATTTTGATTCACTGTTGAAGGGTAGATTCCAAAATAAAACATGTTTGGATAACCTGTCTATGGTGGACTTAGCATTTGGGCCTGGAGGTGTTGTCAAACACCTTTTTGGGCTGTAGATGTTGAGGGTGATAAAGAACAACCCTTTCCAGCCTGTTTTCCAATGTATTCCTGGTAAGGTCAGGGAACAACCACCCAGCCTGATGCTGACATCCACCTTTAGATCCCAGACCTGCCTTGCCTTTGGAGCAGGACCATTGCCAGTACCGGATCAGGTCTGTCATGGATCTGTCTAACCAGATCTTGAAACCTTCCTGGACCTGACAACCCAGCACTGCACCAAGTGTGCTACAGCTTCTCTAAACACCCAACCTAATTTTCAAACAAGACTCAAGGATGCTAAAAGTAACTATGTCCAAAACAGGCTGGAAGTGAAAGAACCCTCCTAAACAAATAAATCTACTAGAACTTGGGATGCACATCAATGTATCCAAGGGAATTCCTCCTCAATTTTTCACAGAATAGCCAAAAGGGTAAATAGTCCAAGAGATGGGAGACCAAAACTTTGGGGTTTTATTAGTGGACACAAGAGGTTTTTTTGCAGAAAATTCTTCTCTCTGAGAAGAATTAATACACAATTGCAATTGAATACAATATCTCTGGAAATCTTCCTTGGTCTACTTTGAAGGAAGTATTAAAAAAAAAAAGAATAAATTCTTTAGTAGTAGCTAGACTTTTGAAAAGATATATTGGGGGAGAAACAAGGGAGAAAAGAAGAGAAAAACTTTAAAGAATAGCTCAAAAATTATCATGTATCATTGTTACAAGAAAAGAACGCACAGAGTCTTAAATGTCTTTTTGTAGCATCTCTGTTTCTTGGTGACTCAGACCAGGATGTTTTGCTGCAGAAAAATGAGCACACCTGTCCAATTATTTTACTAATTTGAAGGTCTGCCTGATGAAAAGATATGCTCTGAGTTTAACGTATTTCACTAGAAATAGCATCTCCTAAGTACCAGAAAGAAGTTCATGCTGTAAAACAGTAATGTCATGACCAAAACGGAGGCTGCTTAATTGGCTCATAATTCCTCTCAAAAGCAATGGAAATAATCAACTGATTGCAGTATGACCATGTCAGTGTTTCCAATAGTAACAAGACCAAAAAAAACCAATGTTAAGCGGTGAAGATTGCTAGACGAATAGATCCTAATTTTTTTCCTTTCAGAAAACAAACCTCACAATTTATTTTGTGCAGACAATAGAGACTTTAAGAGCTACAAAATCCCTAAAAACAACCCTCAAAGTAAAGGTGTGAGCCCTCCTGATTCCAGGGCAGACAGAGTCATGAGGCAGCAGATGATGCTTTGCAGAGGGACAGATTCCAAGGGGGCTTTCTGTGCTGACCAAAATGAGCTGCTCCATGCAGGCACATTTAAATCCTAGGAGCACCTCTGCCTCCTTTGGCTGTGCCAGCCCCTTCAGGGAGCAAAGTCTGCAGGACACAGGGCTTCTTTGCTCTGGACAGAGGCTGCTTTCCAAGAGCAGGAACATGGCACGTGGTCTGGCGGCCATGTGTTACTCCAGTGGGTTTTATTTGGCTGTGGCAGGTGTTACCAAAATGAGCTCAATCTGTTCTGGGAGTGAAGAGATGCTTTCCACCAGAAGATTTGCCATTTCCTCCCACTCCTAAGGCCTCCTGTGTAGAGTGAGCTGTTAGCAACAGGGCACGATGAGAAGTTTTCCAGACATCATATACCGTCTTCACCCACTCCAAGGGTTGGGTTGACATCACAGCTCCCATCTACTCACACTCAGAGATGTGCATCTTCCCTACTTCCTTTACTAACTCACTTAGATAAAGTAAAAAATTCATGTGTTTCAGTTATTTGTTTTAAAACCAGTGCAATCCTTTAATCCAGTGCAATCTCTGTCTCCTTGTTGAAAGTGATAAACATTTGAGAGAGAAGTGAATGCCCTAAAGCTGACAGAACTCAAATATAGCTTTTTTGGGTCTGCATTTGTGGCACTGTGGGTGAGGCTGTGCAGTACTACAAATAAATTGACCTTGTTGTTTTGTCAATGCCCAAGAGCTTTGATTCATCATTTCTTTGTGCCCCAGCCCTCTGCCATGAGAACATCTGTGAATTTATTCCCATCAGACCACCCTGACACAGGGACACCTCCACCAGAAAAACATTTTGGACAAGGTAGAGCAGTCATCACCATTGTGTTTTAGGTACCCTGAGGGTCAGGAACACAGAAAATTATCACTATAAGGAAGATTAAAGCCATCAGAGTATTGATCAGTGAAGTAATTACATAGACACTTTTTTTTTGTCAAAGCAACTAAACAAAGAGCTTGGCATTTGGCAAAAGCTGAGCAGAGAAATTGTACTTGAAACCCAATGGAAGTCTCATACAAAGTACCCCTTAACGCCCTGCACATTGATCAAAATGTTTGATTTTTGATCTTTTTTTTTTTTTTTTCCCCCAAGGACTAGAAGAAATATTTTCAAAAACTGAAATATGGAGACCAGTCTGTCATTTAGCATGCAGGGCTAAGTGTAGAATAAGATATTGTGGCAAAGCTCCCTGTCCAGAACACACCTGGGAAGACATATATTTATCAAAAGCAAGAAGAAGTTGCAAGAGCTTTTTCCTTAGCTGCTGTAGGACACAGCAGGGGTGATTCCAAAGCCTTTGCAGCTGACATAGGGACAAGTTAACACTAAGGACAGCACTGTTCAAGTCACTGAGCTCTCTCTACACCAGAGCAGTGCTGTCTGGGCAGCTGAGCACACACCACGGCTCCTACATTTGGCAGGATGCTTTGAAGCCAACCAAGCAGCCAAGGAGGAGCAGAGAAGGAAGATTTGTTTCATCCCAAAACAGAACACTGGTAATTTTGCCAAATGCCAAGCTCTTTGTTTAGTAAATTACCACATGAATCTTATAAATGAGACGCAGGGAACACCTGGATGGGAAGGCCTGATTTAAAATCCATTTTCCAGTCCAATCTGTACTTGGACCTTGGTTTTCCCAGTGTGAAAGTTCTGTTGCCAGATGAACCTCATCACAGTCTGTCTTCTGCCATAATTGAGTTTCTGCCTCATCATCAACAGAGAAATGACTCAGCATTAATTATGGGAGGAAAACGTTGTTTCTCTCTTCAGTCATTTCCTCCAGCTCCTCTGTCTTGGGGAAAAAACCAAACCAAACTTAACCAAACCAAACAAAATAAAACAAACCCTCTATTCTTGAGATCACTAAATTATTTTAAAAATCAGTTTTGTTTTAAGTCTAGGAGGTTGTCCAGGGTATATCACATCCTTCTAACCAGAGAAGGGCATCATGGCAGATCCTGTTTGGTGAGTGAGCCCAGAGAAAATAATGTTATTATTGCTTTATTCTTATTTTCTACCTTAATTTTTTTTTTGGCAAAGCAGAAATATCATGTGAGAAATACTGGCTTTTAAAATTGATTGCAGTTTCCACCCCTCAAGGAAGGCTGAAACATTCCCAACCAGCTCGGCTAAGAGTAGAATTTATATTTTTTCCACCTTAGTTTTCTATCAAAGCTTTGCCCGTTTCTAGTCAAAAACCTTCTTAATATACAAATGTGTGGGCAGTAAAAGGGCCCTAATATCCAAGAAGTGTCATAAAAAAGGAGAGAGATTTTAAACTCTACCAAATGATTTCTGTCTCTGCAAAGCAATATGCAGCCATCTACAACATAGGGTTTTGCTCTGTTATGTACACAAGCCTCCTATGACATCTTAATCTCTTGATTGAAAACCTTTTTTCTTCCCATCTGCAAGGAAAATATTTCCTCTCCCCTTGGAGGTGGCAACCCATCAGCACGTGTGGTGTCTGGCCATTTAGCACAGGGCCAGCCCTGGAGTAGCCCTGGCTGTCCCTGCACCAGCCAGCTGTCCCCGAGGCCACCATGGGGAGGGAAGTGCATGGCTTTGGAACAGAATCCAGTTTTGCAATAGGTCTGCTGCTGCCCACGTGGAGTGAGACGAGAGCAGATGGCCCAAAAGCAGGGTTAACACTCACTGGTGAAGACCTGAGGGCTGGAGGGGGGAAATCTGTGACCAGAGAGATGAAACCCACTTTGACAGCAGAGTCCTGGGCTGGAAGCTGGGGAAGGAGTGTGGACAGTCAGCAAAGGAGGAGCGTAGAAATGGGATCCAGATCACCATGCACAAGGGCAGTGCTGCCCACAGGCAGTTGGGTCGTGGCTGGGCTAAATGAGGTCAGTCTCACAAAGAAAGAATTCCTTGACAGCAGGCAGAACTGAGCCCTTAGGATGGAAAGATAACTCCTAGGGCAGGGAGGATCTGGAGCTCCTTGATCTGGGTTCCAGACAGTTGTTACTCCTCCTTTACACCAGGACATGGGAGAAAAGGAAAAACATCACTACCCACGAACATGGAGCTTGGTGAGGGATGGGGAGCAGGAGCAGGCAGCACACTCAGCAGAGCAGTGGCATTGTCCAGATATGGCCTTTTCAGGAAGAATTAAATTAACGCACCACACGGGCTATTTGCAGCTATGAAAATTGGTCCATTTTTGCAGGGGATAAAAAGATGTGTGTTTTTCACTAACAGCTCAGCAGATGTTCTCTGTCATTCTTAACATTAGCCAACTATGTTCAAAAATCTGGGTGAGATGCATCCATCCTTCTAGTCACATGCTGCCAGTCCCTAATGTAAAGCACATATACAAACTGAATTAATCAAAACTGATCCTGTGCTCGTGCTTTCACAGATATTTTATCCTTCCTCCAACTTGTCCACACTTCCTTCTCTCCCACTCCCTCCCCCTCCCAACAACAGTAATCACAAAATCATAAGAAAGAAAAATAAACCAGCACAACACAAGATATAAAACAACAGAGCAATTTAACAGGAGCAGATGGCATCCACGAGAAACTGAAATACAAGCACACATCAATTACTGCAATATTCAGCCCTTGTAAACTTTCAACAAATATGTTCACATAAACAAGATCCTACATTCTGCATCCTAATTAATTTTCACATTTGTATAAAAACACTTCCAAGAACAAGGAAAAAAATACTGAAGGAACACTTGCTCAAAGTGGTTTTTTTCCCTCAAGTAACTGAAAGAAAATTCTAGTTTTTTTCTATTTCAAAATAATACTTGAATCCCTTTCTCAAAATTTCATAATGATTTTGAAGAAGGCCTGATTTTGCTCACAGATGTGGCTTTTTCTCTGGAAGGGGCTCTTAGACACTTACTTGTATGGACAGAAAATTTACTTTTGCTTGGCATTTTATGGGAAGTGAGGAATGAAAAAGGGAACCTGGATGCAACAACAAGCCAAACCACAAAGGAAATGCAGAGTTTTTCAGATAACTGATTCTTTGACTCAGTAACTGTAATGAGGAGGTGGAAAGTGGGAAGACTTTCAGGACGAAACCTGAAATTCTGCAAATCACAGAGACTTTGAAGCAGTTTCTGCGCTGGTATTGCTTTCTGCCCCAGCTGCAGTGGTTGGCACACCAGTCCTGACAGCCCACACAGATCAGGAGCACACAGTCACCACTGTCAGGGCATCAGCTCCATCAATTTTCACATACTAACACAGGATAGTCTTAACTGGAGTCAGTATTTCTGGCTAGACAGTGAAATAATTTCTTTCTCAGGTCAACACCCCTTCTTTGCTTACAATGAAAGGTTTCATATCAACTGTACTTTAATTCCAGCACAGTGGTAACATACTCAGGAAATTTCTGCTCTGGAATGTGCTCGGCCACGTTAACCAAATTAGACTCCTAGCAAGGATACAGCAGTGCTGGAGGTGTTTTGGCAATCTTTGCAGTTGGAGCATCTTCTGTGCATAAATCATCTCTACTCATTGGACTACCTAACCAGTGCCACAGGCACACAGTAATTGCAGCAATGAACAAGCAAATGGGTGACTTACCCGAGGGCAAGTCTTGTGCATTTTGGCACAGTATCTGTTTAAAAGCCTATCTTTTCAGTGCACATGTCTGAACTGCTCTGCGTGGTCACAGCCAGGCACACAGCCCTGGTGCTGAGCAGTCAGCCCACAGGCTGTAGAAGATGCCACTCCTTTTCAGCCGGTTGTGCTCACTGCATCAGTGTGTCCATATCCACACCTCACTGCCTTAGAATCCACAGCCCAAACTGTGGCTGCATCAGCTGGAAGCAACCTTAAGCACAGAGACATATATCTGCCTTCCTTCAGGAGAGAGATGAGAGGGACATCCACAGAAGACAGTCATCTGCAGGTGTAGTTTCTCTGTAGCACACAGCCAAAAGCAGCTAGTTTGTGACAAAACAAGTGCTGCTTTTAGTAGGTTGTGAATCTCCGAGAAAAGAAAGTACTGGGCTTGCTTGGCAAGGGGCTGAGGATGATATTTTTTCTAGATTTCTGACAGGGCTTTTGGGGACAGAACTAAGAAAGTGTGACAGCTAGAGTTCACAGTTCAACTCCCTTCATCCAAGCAGCACCAACCAGAAAATTCTCTCCACCCCTCACTTACTTATCCTTACAGTACCAAAATTCCAGTAGCACAACACACAGCTGGCATCAGACCACAGGGAGCTCCCAGGTTCATTGATTTCCAGGCAGAGTTTAATCAAGGTTTAATGTTTATGAATTTGGGACTAGGGGTCCCTAGACTAAATGGGACTTGGGATCGAGGCTTGCAGAAATAAGCTGTAACAAGGACTGGCATTTAGTTGTGAGAAGCTTTTACTTCAGTGCTACTTTTTCCAGGCCCTGGTTATAATTTGGAAAAGAACACTCATCTGGAGCCAGTCAATGCAATTAGAAATACAGGAAAAGCCTGATTGTTTTTCCATGTATGAAACATTAAGAAAATGAAGTAATTTCTCTTCAGTCCGAGTATTGACTGTAATTATAGATAGCAGGCAGCCTTAGCTGCTATAAAATATTGAAGTGCTTTTATATAGTTACTGCTATAGTTTACTATTTAGGAACAGGGGAAATGTTACCTTTTAATGAAGTGCAGTTGCACAGAACAATGGAAAGGAGGCCATTACTACATAATACTGCTGCCCTTTCCATTATTAGTGTGAAAGCACTTGCCAGATGAACAGAAACAGGTTTAAACTTGGTTTATTATTTCTATAATGTTAATTTGCCTGAAGCAGCTCACTTTCTAGGTAATCTCTGCTTGGGAGAGAGATTTCTATCTGACAAAAGAGTATTTAGCATATTTTAGTTTCTCAGAGTTTCAGGTGGCTCTTCTGGTATGGCCAGGGTCAGAGGTGAGGGAAAATGGCTCACCCTGCAAGTTTTTCCTCACAGTCAGGCCTTGCTCCTCAGCTGTTGGCATTTGGCATCACCTAAGAATTCAGTCACAGTCCAAAATAACTCTGCCACCTCCTAGTTTTGCAGGTGAAAGCTAGCCTTGGAGGGGCTGGTGAATCTGTGACCTGACCCTGGACAAGCTACAGGACTGGAAACTGGGGTGACCAGGGGCACCTGAGGACACGGACCCGAGAGGTCCCTGCAGTTCAACTTCCCTGGCTGTGAAACAGCATGTCTGTATTTTATTACCTGTGAAATAGGCAGGAGGCATGTTGGTAAAGAACAGGGATTGCTTAGAGGTGAATAATGATGGTCTCATCACAGGTTCCTAACAGTGAGAGCAAGTGAAATTGCCCAGCAGGCCTGTCAAATCCTCCTGTGTGGTACAGCAGGGCATGACCACAGTGCTGCCAATAAGAAAAGCTGCAAACAAACCCTATTTCACTTCTAGAAGGTACCACACGTGGTAAGGCCCTTCAGAGCTACTCAAGAAGACTGAATCACGGTGTGTAGCACTTTCCTGAACATGCCACCTGGAGCAGCAGTTCCTTCAGGGAGATGAAGGACACTTCAAGGAAGTGTCCCTTGTCTTGTTCAGACTTGGAGGGCAACAGGAGATTGGAAGTACCTCTTTTGCCCCTGGGATGGAAGCAGCAAGCACCAGGCACTCAAATCCTACAAGGTGCAGGGACAAGAATAAGTTAGTGAAACACTTCAGTTTTTCTAGTGGTAGACTAACTACAATGCTCTCCACGTTGCTATAGCTGCCATGTAAAGAAATGTGAGGAATTTCTGGGCCAGGTGAGTGGGCCCAGGACCTCACTGCAGGAACCTCAGGCCCAAGGGGACTGAGTCAAATGGTTTGCAGAGGGCCTAGGAAAGATCTCATTTGTTCGTTCAGATTTCACTCTTTCACTGCATTGTGCTACCTTGAGTCAGCTAAATATTTCATACTTTCTTGGTTTTTTGCACTTCAGCTCACTGCATGATTTTAAATTTAAAAGGAAAGCACTAGTTAAAATTCCTCAGAAGCAGTATCTGCAATTGTACCTCACTGTACAATTTTGTATCCAAACTGCTGGAAAAAGTAAAGATCAGCCTCTGGAATTTAGCACTTTCAAGGCCTATCAGAGGAAGTTGCTTAGGCTAAGGTTAAACTTGAATGTAATTAGTTCCCAGCCTTGAAGGAAGAAACCTAGATACTAGAACAGACTAAAGTAATATTGAATTATGAGACATCTTTGCTGACAGTCAGATTAGCTTGAAGAAGTAAGACCTAGCTACAGTTATGGGTTTTGCTCTATCAAAATTCTTACAAAGAACCATATGCAAAAGCAGAAGGCATCACTAATATCCTTTGATTAGCAAGATTAAAGAACTGTTCTTACATCCCAGTGCCTTGTTTTTTCTCTAGTACTCACAGCCTCTTGCAATAAGTAAAACAATAGGCAAAATGGGGAGAGAGACATCTCATTCATGCATACAATTAACAGGCATACAGGGGCTCTACAGGGCTCTGTCTTCCACTATTTCAACATTTCTGCTTCCCTTGTTCAGGGAACAGTTTGGACAGACCAAATCCAGCCCACAGCCATCTCACACAAGCATCCTCTTGAAATAACATCCTAATTGTTCAGTCAATAGACATTCCAGTGCAGCCAATTAGCACATCTCAAGTATTTATTTCCTTGCTATCCAGTTGACAAAACCTAAAGACTGTTTCTTTGAAAATCACTGTTTGCTTGGTGCTAAGTCAGTTTAAAAAAAATGAAATGGTTCTCAGGTGGTCACAGCCCTGGGGTGCAGTTTCTCCCAGCTGTCTGAAGAGCCAGGTGACCTTTATCAGGGCAATAGCCCAGAGCATGGCCTGGTCTGCAGCCCAGTTCATTTAAGAGGCTAAGTTTAGGTATATACTAAACTGGGGAAGCTATATATTATAAATCATATTTTATAATATATATTATAAATAAAGATCAAGAAGTTTCAATAAATCTCTGAAATACAGCAATCAATGGTTTCAGCGAAATTCCTGGGCTTAGAGAGTGGGATTTACAGTCAGTGGCCTCACAAGAGTTGCACAGGGAAGTCCTGATGAGTGAGGGACATAAAAGTCTGAGAAGAGTCAGTGATCCAGATGCCTTGTGAGTAGTTTTGTGCCCCAACCCTGCGCCTTCTTCACCAGGACTTTGGAAAAGATCTTTCTCTTTTCTGCTGCTTATGATATTGGTACCTCCCAGACTTTGAAGAATCCTAGTACATTTTTTAAAAGTTAGATAAAGCTTTTGCTGTGCTCTTCTTGGAAAGTTTGTCTGATGGACCAACACCTCTGTACAGTTTCTTTCAGGAAGAAATATCAGGAGCATCTAGAGGAGTAAACAGAGTTGATTTACAAAGATATAGGCCCAAAAGTGGAGGGAGAGAATTATTTCTTGAATTTTATCTTCTGGATGGAAAGCAGTTGCCAGAGCAACTAGGTTTACCACAGAAAGTGCTGTTAACTTCCAGAGTAATCATCTTTTCTCTAAAGAAGCAGAGCTTTTGTAGCTATCACGAAAAAAAACCACCCTCTGAAATACCAAAAACATTAATAAAATAATTTCCACACTCCATTAGTGGTGTAGCCATGGTAAATAATTAGTTTATTTTGTTTTCTTCTACTGGAAAACTGCCTTTTAAATTTTAATCACTTCTCTAAAGCAGCTGCCAGAGTTCTTCTTTTTCTATAAGGCATTTATATACTGTATATTAATTTAACTGCCAGTTTTGATGCATAAAAAACAGCTTTGCATTAAAAATATAAATAAAGCACAATGGAATGCCTGCTGGAAGACTAAACAGAGCAATGTTTTCATCAGTATATGAAAGGAGATTGCAGAGTGCTCTCCTTCCTTGCAAGCATTTCTCCTGAGAAACCAAGGCAGATTTAGTCAGAGCTGAGCACGAGGAAAATGCTTCTGTGCTGGACTTCAAATACATTGTGAAACATATTAAACAGCATTTTCTACCCTAAAAAAAAATCACATACTGTGCTTTGGTGAACAAAAGACACAGCTGATGTGCACAGAGGTTGAAAACCTGCATGAAAGATGAGCACCCGTCTGCTCCATAAGAGATGTTCTGGTTTAGTTGCCTCTATCAAGCACATCCCAAAAGTGACTCGACATTTTTCTGGGTAGCTGTAGCTTGCCTGGTAAATCCACCCATGAGCATGTCCTCAGGCTAGTCAAGCACTGGCACCACCAGAACTCAGGTCATTAATGTTTTTTTATTGTTAAATAAACAAAGAAGCTCACCCATGGGGATGGAGACGAAGAACTGTTTGGAGAAGCTTTCCAAAATACAGCCATCAGTACCCACCCCTGCCTGACACCCCAGGGACAGCAGATCAGCAGTAGCTGCTGCCCAGAGACGCAGCAGAGAGTGGAGATAAAATATATTGAAGGCAGATTTTGGATGTGGAACAAGAAGGTCTGCAGAGACATGTGGCTTAATTAAAAACTGCTCCTTTTTCCTAGATTGCTTTTGGCAGTTTCCACATCCAAAGGAAGAGACAGTTAAATTAAAAAAAAAAAAAAAAGCTTCACCATATCTACACTGCATAAACTTGAGTTGTCTGAGCATCAAGTTTCAAAGGCAGAAATAGGTTAATAGGTTGCCTCCACAAACAGGCCTGTGTTGGATGGGATTTGGGAGTTTTGGAGCACCCTTTACAGATTTGAGGCCAGCACATTTGCCCATCCTGGGTACAACTTCCTGTTGCATTTGTCTGTCTGCCATGCCTTGGCTGCCAGTCTTTGCAGGGCCATGTGTGACAAGTGAGAGTGTTTTCTCCTCCAGCATGAGCCCACTGAGTGGTTCACTGCCCCTGGCCCCTGGGCTACATTACACAGACATGTCTTCCTTGTGACCTTCCCAACATGAAGGATTTGCTCGCTGCAGGACAAACCTTTCCCAGACTGAACTGAAAACCTAATGGGGCTCTACAAGAAATGGCAAACAGGCTACAGCTGTAATTCCTTCCCCAAGAAAATGGCAAAGAACACCCCACTCCAATGTTTTAAGGCAGTACTGTAAGACTAAATACACAGCTTTTAAAGAAAATACTGGAAAATCTTGCAGTGTTGCCAAGGATCTAGCTGAGAAATATCTCTCCAGTGGAGACCAGCTTCTAATAATGACAGTACACTTGCATCTGACAGCCATACCCACTACCCTGAAAAGCCTCTGCCTATTCCAAATGGTGACAGGCTGCATTAGGGATCAAAGGGAAGCCAGGACCACCAGGGCTCCCAGATAAGCAACTGCCCTCAGGAAAAGTGCAACAGCAGCACATGGAAAATTTCCTTATTGGAGAGGGTGCAAGTGATCCTTGTCTTAACAGAAAAGGACAAGGAAAAGAGATAAAGCAAGACTTTAAGGAAGCTTAACAGTTAGTGGGAAAAGAGTGTGGGTGAGGGAGAAAGCAGCTGCACACAATTTTCCATAGAATACCTTCTACTCCACAGCATCCAGGAGCCCAGACAGAGTCCCCCATTTCTGACAGGCAACAAGGTAAGACAGTGTATGAGATTCATAGAAGAAATTGTCACAGTAGAAAGAGTCAGTGCTGCTCTGACCATGGGCAAGAAAAGACAAAAAAACAGAGGCAAGTCTCACAGCTGAGGCACTCTGTTCAGGGATTCTTAGATGATGTCTGAAGGAGATGCCAGTGTATGTCCTTCTGTCTTTCCTTACTTTCCTGACTCTTCAAGCATAGGCCAGCTTTGCTCTCACTCCCATGCTATGCCCAGGGGATATTAAGCAGGTCTTGGAGAAGCTCCAAAAAAAACCGAAGTCTCGGCCTAACATCACCAGCCCGGTGGAGAGCTGGGGTTTCCACATCTGCCCAAGGTCAGGATAGGGGTTTCTGCCAGCACATTCCACCTTTTTTCACCAGCAGGGAGTCTCATTCACTTTAACACCCCAAGGGCAGGAACAAAATCCCATAAATACTTTCCTCTGATAAATCTGATAGATAAGACTCACATAAGCACCACTTCAAGAAACTTGGATTATTTCCACTCCAAACTCTCACTGAAAGCAGGATGATCACAAGAATTAGGCCAGAGCAGCCTCAGCTCTGGAGGGACTCATGATGGAGGGAGCTGTCCCAGATGAGGAGAAACTCTCCTTCCAAATTACCTTTTAAGCAAATAGTCTGTCTCATCTGTGTTTGTCTCCTGGACTGATTTCCTACCTTCATACCCTCCCAGAGAATTTTTCTGCTGCTTGGCAGTTTTGCTTTCCTCACTTTCCTAATTCAGGGCTTGTCTGTCCCCCATTTCTCCAGACACAGTGTCCCAGTAGTCCCAGTGGATTTGCATCAGGTACTAACCCTGTTCTGTCTCACACCACCTCTCTTCCTCAGTCACTTTTACTTTCCAAATGATTCTCCTTCTCCTACAGAACACTATCACAAACACAAAATCAAAGTGGAACACATTCCCAGTTGTAAAAAAACTTCCTTAAAAATCAAATTGACTGACCGGAATCAAAGGATCAAGATAGATTCAAGAAAAAGTGTAGAGTTTTTAATTTATTTTCAGGAAAAGGAAATGTGGCTCAGGTGGATTTGGATTGTTCAGCATAAGGGTGAGCTATTTATAGCTTGGCAGGCCCAGAATTTCTGATTTCTGTGTGTCTATCTATCAAAAAATAGGAAAGGCAACAGAGTAGTGGGAAGTGTGGGACCTGGCATGATGTAAATAGTATGGAGTAAGAGGTGAATCCTGTCCTGGAACCAGCAGTAGCAGGTACAGTGCTGTGTTTTGGATTTAGGATGAGAATAATGCTGGTAACACTCTGATGTTTTAGTTGTTGCTAAGTAGTGCCTACCCTAAGCCAAGGATTTTTCAGTGTTCCCTGCTGTGCCAGTGAGGAACTGCACCAGAAGCCATGAGGGAGCCCAGCTGTGACATTCCAAAGGGATATTCCATACCACACCCAGTATATAAACTGGGGGAGTTGGCTGGGAGCTGCTGATCACTGCTCAGGGATGGTTTGGGTGTCAGCCAGTGAGAGCTGAGCAATTGTGTTGTGCATCGCTTGCTTCTCCTGGGGTTTGTTCCTCTCTCTCTCCCCCTCCTTTTCATTATGATTATTATTATTATTGTTACTACTACTGGTAGTGTCTTTTATCTTGTTTCAGTTATTGAACTGCTCCTATCTCAGCCCACAAGGTTTACCTTTTCTTTCCAGTTCTCCCCTCCACCTGGGGCAGGGGTGGGGAGTTGTGGTGAGGCAGTGAGTGAGTGGCTAGATGGTACTGAGCTGCCATCAGGGGTTAAACAGTGACATAAACACACAGGAATTAAGGCCATATTCTCTCAAACGACATCTCTGGAGCTTGCTGGAGAAAGACTGAGAACACGTTGTGATATTTTAAGGTTTGCCACGTGCCTTAATTTGCCCACCTACCCTGCATGCTTTTTGTCGTGTCAAGGAAAAGATCAAAGCCTTTGTCTTGCTCTGAGGCACAAGGACACCAAATATATTTCACCCACTCAGGTACTCCAGGTTCACTGGCATTTCAATGGCCACTGGCTGTGGTAAATGACACCAACAGCAGTGAACTCTACTTTAGGCCCCTGTGAGCTTTTAACAATTACCTCCTCCAGCAGAGACAGGACCAAAAGCACTGCTCTGTAAAAGGATGGGGAGAGGAGAAATGAAGACATGACAGAAACAGGAGAGCAGGCTAGAATAGAACAGGACAGAATAGAATAGAATATTTCAGTAGAAGGGACCTACAATGATGTCCTGGTTTTGGCTGGTATAGAATTAATTTCATCTCAGTAGCTGGTACAGTGCTGTGGCTTGGATTCAGCGTGAAAATAAAGTTGATAACATACTGCTGTTTGGGGTTTTGCTAAATCATGTTTAGCCTAGGTCTAGGATTGTGGGTTTTTTTGTGGTTTTTTGTTGTTGGGGTTTTTTGGGGTTTTTTTTGTTTGTTTGGGTTTTTTTGTTGTTTTCTTTCCTCCTTTTTTTTTTTTTTTTTTGGCATCTCATGCTCTGCCAGTGAGGGGGTGCACAAAAGAAAAGCTGGGAGGAAGCATAACCAGGAAAGGTGACCCAAACTGGCCAGAGGGATATTCCATACCTGAGAATATCATGACTAGTATATAAACTGGGGGAGTCACCCAGAAGGGGCCAGTTTGGGTTCAAGGATGGGGTCTGTCATCAGCATATGGGGAGCAATTGTAGTGAGCATCACATTTGTTGTTAATCATCATCATCATCATCCTCATCCTCATCACCTGTTATGATATCTCAATTAGTCTTAAATTATTAAACTGTTCTTATCCCAACCCACAAGTTTTACTTTTGATTCTTGTCACCCACTGGACAGATGACCTTATTTTAGGAGGACAAGTATACACTATCAAATATGTGTTTCACTGTGCATGTTGTCCTTTCAGTGAAGGTACAACAGCAATTAAAAACAAAACAACCAAACAAAAAGACCAACCTCACCCCCAGCAGCAATATGTTCACCCTTCTTAAAGCTATTCTTTCTATTGTACCAAAGACAAACATAATATGGGTCTGAAAGAAAAATATTTCTTCTTGCCTCTGAGCAAACAAGCAGAGCTAGAAGTTCTCCTTGCAAAACTCTCACATTTTTGTTTCTGTTTTGGTTTGATTTTTTTGGTGTGTTGTTTTTTTGTTGGGTTTTTTGAGTTTTTTTGACATATTTATTTCTGGGTTAAAAGAAACTGTGAAAAATCAATAGCTAAAATAAAACTCCAGTAATATGGTCTCCTGTAGATGCACTAGTTTCAACTCTCCTCTTAAATGCAATTTCTCTTGAGAGGGCTGTAGTACCACACAGCAGAATGAAGATCATCTTTATCAAGGTGGTGAGTTGCAGTATTTTTCAAAAGAGAATACTGAGCTCTCATAGTAAAGATGAATAACAGCAGCAGGATGTGGCAAAATACTGCATCACACTGCCCTAGTTAATACCAGAACTGACACATCAACAGGGTGATAAAAGTGTGTTTTCACATCATTCTGCAGCTGCCCAGGATTTTAGGTAGCTTATTATTTTCACACAGACTCTGCCAAGAGTTCAGTTGTCTCTCCAGCCATGAACTGTAATTACCCTAATTTACAATTGCCACTAATTTGTTTGGTGAGGTTTCTCTAAAAGCTTTTGCATTCTGTAGTCCATGATAAGATGGGTTATTTGCAATGCTAAAATGTCCGTGAGGAGGAGAGAAGAGTTGTATCCAGCTGAGGAAGTGTGAAAGATCTCATCTCAACCAAGAACTGAGTGGCAAAGCCTTAGGAGCCAAATTTAACCAGGCAAGAGGGAACACAGAGCCCCATCGTGCTGAGCACTAATCAGTCCAGAGAAGCAGTTCCAAACCCAGAGAATTTAAAGCCTGGGCCTATGAGATTGCAGGGGTGTCCTGCACGCTTCTCTCTATTTGGGGAACCTAAGAAGCAGCAACACTTTGGAGAATAAGCTGTACTAAAGCTGATATCTATGCTGTAGATGGCCTTTAGCCACCATCAGCTGAGGGGCAGTCAGTTCCCTGAAACATACACCCCATTCTCTGAAATGTATTTATTGCCTGCTTACACGATGTGTTTGGGTTGTAACTACACCCTACTGTTCTCTCCTTTGGGCTCACATGTACATCTTTGTAATTTTTAGGGTTAAACCAGCCTGCAGACAGCATTTTGATTCATACAGTGTGCGTGATTCAGAGAGCCCAAGCAGCCTCAGAGAAACTGCTGAACCTCATCTCAAGTCTCTCAACGCTCACTAAACCCTCCATTAGTACCTGGCATGGGGAAAGATACACAGACTCCTGCAAAGTGTTGATTTCTTCTTCAACAGGGGCACGAAAAAGAGCCACAGACCAAAGTAAATTCTTTTCAGGAGAGGGATATAGGACAGGCCAAGAGAGAGAGAGAGGTGTACAGGGCAGGTCTAGATGGATCTTCACCAACAGACTCAGACAGAAGTGCAAGAGGGAGAGTAAAAGAGAAGCAGTTAAAGGACATGGAAAAGGAGAAATAGAAGTATTCTCCATACTGGATTCCAAAGCAGCAACGAGAGCAGAATGACAAGCAGCAGGGCAGCAAGCAAGGAAACCAAGAGTTCTAAGGGCATCTTAGAAGATGATCTTATCTTTTATCACACAAAGAGCAAAGAATTGAGGTACATGGGAGACAGCACCTGAAGAGCGAGCAGCACGTGGGATGTGCTCAGATGATGCCAAGGTACTTCCCTGCAGCCACAGATTGCCAGAAGCTTTGGGACTTCTCCTTCATAACAGATGCTTTACAAAACATGACTCTTTTTTTTTTTTTTTTTTTTTTTTTCTGCGTGGCAAGAGGTGTCATCCCGGCTACCAATGGCTATATGAACTTTTAGGGAGATATCAGCCTCCTTTCCAAGCATTCCACCTCCAATAGTTGAGCTAGGGAGGAGGGTAACTCCAGAGAATTAGTAAGCAATGGATAACTACTGCTACCCCCTGTGCATAAGAAGGACAAAACCTTATTGCTGCACTGCCACTATGTGAAATCACAAAGTGTCTTGCATCCCTGAGAGCACAATCTTAGGCCTATTTTGAGAACAACACCTCATTCTTAAGCACTGCATGTAATTCTCCCTATCAAAGGTGCAGACTGGTCGAAGGAGTCAGCCTGAGTTCATTGCTTTGATGCACCAATGTAAATTTAGCTATCCAAAGAAATAGCTTTGAGCTGGAGAAGGGTCACTAGGAAAACATCCAGAATGAGGAGGTCACACACACAAAAAAGTGTCCTGCTCAACACAGCATACCCTCCTTTCCCAGCCCACCCCAAGAAAGAAAGAGAAGCAAGGCAACAATTACAACTTCCAAGTTAGGTTCCAGTGCTCTGATAGAAAACCACAATCATTCAGAGCTATTTTGTTTAAAAATCAGTCTAACCATTATGGGCCTTATGCAAAAAATAGCCTTAAGAGCTAGCATAGAGTGATGATTACCTGGGGACAAATGCATTTAGAAACTCCAGTCAATAGTCATATACCACACCCTCAGACTCTGGCAGCAACAGGCCCCAAGTGATTGATGTCTTAGAGAGACATTTAATACTCCCCTCCCCTCAATTTCTCAAAATGGCATTTCATTTAATCCCCCTAAGCAAAAGCACCCGTGCTGGGAGTGTGAATAATCAGCAGTGCTTTAGGGTTTGCAATTCAAAAGGAGTATGTGTGTAAGAGAGTCCAAACAAGCAGTTACACTCATCTCTGCAAGCTCTCAGGACTCAGACTGGCTCAAATCACTAGAGAGAATGAAAATATTTTTGACAGCTTTCCAATAAGTTCCAGCATGTCCCACACCACGTATATTGCTCAGCAACACCCATCATAATTGCAATTCTAATGGGCCTCACTATCTGTGCTTTTCAATGCAGGAAGATGCACTCTACTGGTTTGCTTTCCTTGTTACCTGCTGCAAGGTTTTGTGCCTCCAGGATGCACAGCAGCGCTGCAATGTGCACACTGACACCATAACAATCCCCTGGGCAGAAAGCAGAACAACAGGTGAAAGGTGAATCTTGCAGTTGAATACTTCCAGTGGCCAGTGTGGCTGCAGCTCTTTGTTTGTTCCTTCTGCTTCCCAAGGAAGTGGATGAAAGATTTTAGTACTCTCTAGATTCAATTTAAAAAGGTGGTTATTCATGGTAGATGCTAACAGGCCTATTTTAATATTGTTCATAAAAGCAGAGATGAATCTTTCATGAAAATATTAGAAGGAAAGTACTAAAAGGGAAGAGACTAATGCTAACTAATACTAAAGCTTTTTTTACTTGTAAACAAAACTTGAAGAAAAAGTCTCATTTATGCATAGGATTTCATTTCAGCACAGACCAGGAGATCAGCAAGTTCGCCCTTTTCTGTACCGAGCCACAGGTCATCACCCAGCTCTGCCTGTGCTAAAATAAATAACTTGCCAGAAGAAAGCTATAGAGTTGTAATAATTTAAAGGCATCAAAAGCTGAAGGAGCTTGGGGGATGCTTTCCTACAACAGTTACTCAGTACAGAATATGTGTGTTCAGCACCCAACCTGAATTAGCATAGCTTTGATGCCTACTAATTTGAAGTATTTTAATTTCTCTGCATTTTCTCCCTGTAATACATATCCAATACAATAACCAAATTTTAAGGTTGTTTGGTCAGAAAGAAAGCCGACTTACTCAGCCCTTGATATTTCTTCATGAAACACCCAAGACATCACCAAATCAGAACCCAAATGTTGATGAACTCCATGTACTCTGAGATGAGAGGCTAAGATTGAAGTCCCTAGAAGCTGTCCAGGAGATTTTAGACACAGGTCTTGTTAAAGCAGGAGAGATATATCTTTTCTCTCCCTAATATCCTAACTTGGAGGATTGACAGAACCTCATAATCAATATTAATAGTCACAGAGTAGCTTGGGGCATCTCTCCACTAGTCTTCCTTGAATGATAGTTTTGAAACAGATTTGTTTTAAAAAAACATGCAAAGGTCCATCTGTGATTTAAATTTTTAATTCAAAACCTGATCATGCTTTAGGCATGAGTCATCCTTCTACCCTACTGTGGCCAAAGGCTGGCAAAATCCTGATGCATCCCACAACAACAAAGCAACAGAAGTGACCAGGGTTTGCGCAGCTCATGCATAATTTTGCATTTCCAGCCACAAGGCTCCCATTTGCTGTGTGGCTTTTCATTCTATGGTCACAGACACAGCCCCATAAGCCCCTCAGTGTATTCTGTACAGGATCTCTCTTGCTGGGAAAGAACCCCCAGAAGAGGGGGGTGTGTGTCTGCTCTGGAGCCCATAGGGACCTGTGGCCATTGAAACCATGTGGATCCAAGCTCTGTCTCACTGCTGATAAGAAGTGCCTGGCAGATTCTCACAGACATCCCTTTCCAGCCTCCTCACACATGTGAAACAACACTAGCACCTTTGCCCTAGCAGGGCTTCACCAATTTTGACAGGTGCCAAAACATCTCTTCAGCTCCTTCTCCCAGGGAATGCTCCCCCAGCACAAGTTCCACTTTAGCAGAATTGGGATGTGCTGTGAAACAACAAGGACAACCACAACAAAACTGCGAGCAGAGGGTCACTCTTTTGTAGGTCCCAGTTTTCTGTTGTGTTTGTATCATCTCTGGGGGCACTGGACACGTGAAGAGAGCACAAGTGCCACAAGATAGAGGCTGACTACACACTTTCACATAGGACTAGAAGGTACTTGGACAATGAACCAACAGGAAAGGTGCAAATTTTTATAGGGAATTCTCCTCCCTATTCTGGTTCCTTAACAAGCCAGTTTGCCAGTCAGTGGAATTTCTCCCAGCATATTTGCTTTCTTGAACTTTTTCCTTTCTACTTTTCCCCACTGCAATACTCAGAAATTCTTTCTATGTTTCACATGACATTTGATGCTAATCTCTCCTTTCAGCTTGCCTTGATGCTTATTTGTGTCAACTGCAAGCTGAGGGACCAAACTTCTGAGTCAATCAGGACTGTTCCTTTGACCAACAAATTTCTCAGTATTTGTAGGAAATTCAATAACTCTGGCACACTGCGCATTCATTGGATCGATCAAGTTTGTCAGCCAGGGTCAGGAATTACTGGAAGTGGAAGAAAAATCAGATAAAGGTAATGATCATGCAAGCCTTATTCCAATAGGAAACTACAGTACTGCTAAAGCTGGGGAGCTCTGCTAATTAGTGTTATCCCATTAAACCTCGAAGTCCCTCTGCACCATGGCAGGAGAATACAAGGCTTGCTTCTAGCAATGTCCTGGCAAGGGTACCCTGGGTGCCTGATTCAGCAGTCCTGCTGCAGAGTGCCAGCTCCAGCACGCTCAGTGCATTTATTCAGGCTGGGAGAGCAGTGAAGGACTCGCTCACACCTCTCCTCACCATCAATCTCGTCACCCTGCCAAGCACGCTCAAAGTGACAGCTGTGCAGGCATGACATGGAAACAAGAACTGCTGTATCATACTTAGCTTCCAGAGGCAGATCTAAAACATGGGAAAAAAACCCCAAAGATGGAGCTGTAGAGAGGTTACCAAACACCCTCTCAAACAGGCCTGGCTTGGGTTGCCTGTTGAGAGGACAAACACTCCACAACAGACACATACCCATGGCTATTGTGGTGAGCCTGCCCTGCTGCTCTGCCCTGGTGAGATCCCACCTGGAATGCTGCATCCAGCTCTGGAGGCCCCAGCATGAAAAAAGGCACAGACTTGCTCAAGTGGGTCCAGAGGACGCTTCAGAAGCCTACATGTACTCTCTGCTGTGATGAATAACAACAATACAATTAAAATAAAAACCTAGCCATCCCTTCATCAGAAGCTTCAGGCCATCTTTCACAGTATTCTTGTTTTTTGTTAAATTGCACTTTCATATTTCATAAGAAGTTTATTCACCCATTTTAACCGTCACAATGTTGGAGGGCACTTGGGTCCTGGCTGAAAACCTCATTTTTCATCTTAAACAATTTCATGCAACTGCAGCACATTTGAGAAAGGGGCTAAGCCTCACTAACTTATGCACAAATTCAACAGCATTCATTTCTGCTGCTCCTTCATTATTTACCCCCGTTACAGAATTAGATTGGAAACCCCACTATTTCCACTTTCATAACACTTCCAATTTGCAAAACATTTTCCATCCCATCTAAAAAAATGGAGAGATTGTTAGAGCATTAGTTTAATTGTGTAAGTCAGCAAAGGACAAGATTTGATCTACTTCCAGCACTTGATCTTGCAATAAGTGTTATGATTTTATTAACCAAGGATATATTAAAAAAAAAAAAAATCTTACTATTCCTTATCACCATAGTGTCCAGTGGCTGGAATGAGTATTAGGTATTCTGCTAGGTGCTAGGCTCACATAGCGCACTGCAAAGTGCCAAAATTCTCCTTAAGAAATTATTTAGATCCTGGAAGACTGCCCAGAAGGATAGTTTTGTATGAAGAATATGCAACTGCCCAACATTAGCACCTTTGGGGTTTTTTTAAACTCTGCTCATACTAAATCACTCCGGAAACAGAACATGTAACTGCTCCACTTGCCGAAAAACTGACTCGGGAAAGGAGCAGCCAGAACTGGAAACCAAATTACAACACAGATTGTGGACCCCATTCTGGTCAGAAGTACCACACCACAACACCAAATCCTTCCCAGGCTAAATACCTGCACAGAAGTGAGCAGAGACCTGAGACAGGGACAAGCATTCCTCAAAGAGGAGATCTTGGCTGCTCCTAAATTTCACAACAAGATTTTGAAGCTTCCAGCTGAAGACCTGGACCTAGCCCATGTTGTCTTCTTCTCCCTGCTCTGCTACCACCAAAAATATTCATATTTGTTTTCTACAACCTGAAGGAATGCCCCCATGGAAGGAACCCTCACTGGAGCAGTTTGTGAACAGCTGTAGCCCATGGGAAGGACTCATGTTGGAGAAATTGGTGGAGGACTGTCTCCCATGGGAGTGACCCCATGCTGGAGCAGGGGAAGGACGCCTCTCCCTGAGGAGGAAGCAGTGGCAGAAACATTGATAAACTGACTGTTCATTCCCCATCTTCCCATGCTGCTGGCAGGGAGGAGGCAGAGAATCAGAAATTAAGTTAAGCCTGGGAAGGAGGGAGGGTTGGGGGAATGGTATTTTTAGGATTTGTTTTACTTCTCATTATCTGACTCTGATTTTGATTGGTAGTAAATTAAACTAATTTCCCCAAGTTGAGACTGCTTTGTCTGTGACAGTAACTGGTGAATTATCTCTCCCTGTCCTTATCTCAACTCATGAGCCTTTCATTGTATTTTCTCTCTCCTGTTCAGCTGAGGAAGGGAGGGGTAGAGTGGCTTTGGTGGGCACATGGCATACAGCCCATATCAAATCACCACAATCAGATAAGAGTCATACAAAGATCCCTGTCCACAGTCAAAATTTCCCAAAAATGACCTGACTTCATGAGAGCTCTGTGGTTGTTTTTCACAGAACTGATGAGTTGGCAATGAATATTATAGGCAGGAGGGGGTTTTAGTCCCAGGCCTTTGACAGGATAAATCCTTTAAGATGCCTTCTTTCCCAGCCCTAAGATGACATGATCTTCTCACCACCAGTCACAGTCAAGGAAGTCCTGATGATTAAACCTGCTTGCTTTCCTCCTCTACCCCCTCCCTGCTCCCATTAAGGGCTAGGCACTGTTACTGCTCACACTTACTTATCAATAATTAGAATAAAGTGCATAAAGGCACCCACCATATCACAGAGCTACATAATTTGTCAGCAGGGCAATGAACAAATTAAATCAGGCTGAAACATCCTTCAATTAACATCAAAACATTTGCAGCTTGCCATGCTCAAACACGACTTGTGCTTTTAAAAGTCTCTTAGGACACTCAAAATCGCTGTCCCCCTTTTCCTCCAGAGCTAATTCTGCCAGTGTGAGCTTTCTGAAGAGGGAACTAACAGGACTGGCTCATTACTCCAGCTGAGCAGCCAGAGAGCTCTCCATGCACCACTCCCCTGCCTTGCCTGCAGCCTGCCCTCGCTGCTCCTGTGCTCATTCCTGTGCTCCCCTGCTCATTCCAGAGGGGCAGGGGCTGGTCTGCTCAGCCTTTGCCTTCATCCACGTGTTTTGTGTTGCACCTTGGCCATTCCTGAACCTGTTTCCTGAGTGGTTCTGTGTACCTCTGCCAGCAAACATCTGGGCACCAGATGAATTTCAGCGATGTGGTTGTATTTAAAGCCCACAAAACCAAGCCAACAAAAATAAAGCAACAACAACAACAAAACAAAAAAAAAAAGGATGTGTGGGGTATGTCAGGTTTTGGCTTTTCTGCCTGAAGAAGCAGCTGGTCGGCCACAGTCTTTGGTGGATCAGTTCTGGGTAATTTGCAGTTTCCTAGATCCCCCAAAGCCCAGCCACTGGCCTGTCCTTCCGACAGCACTACATTGCTTTGCTTCCTAGAGGTCAGGGGAAGGGCTGTCCCAGTTCCTGCTGGCAGAAAGCCCTGCAGCTCTCTGGGACACCCAGGCACTGCCAAGGGACAGGACTTTCCCTCTCCACTGTTCTCTGTGCTGCCAATATAACAGGACAAGTTGTTTACCTGCCCTCCCTCTTCCCCAAAATGAGAAAAAGTGTTGAGACTGAAGAATTCAACCAGTGGACTTCAGGAGGAGAAAAATAAAATTCTAGGTCTTTTCAAGGACGTGTCCCAAAGCAAGGACTGTGTCTGAATTTACTTTTATTTATGCCCATCTGGGGGCAGGCAGAGAAGAGACATTTTAGTCAGGCCTGGCTGGGTGATATATAACAAGTTTTTGAAAACATTGTGGATCTGAGTTTCCTCACCACCACAAGGTAACAAATATGTCACACACATGGGAGTACAACGTTGACAGCACTGTCTCAACGGTGTGATCAGACTCATGAAAGATCTTCCAGCTTGTTTCGAGTCAACTACATGTAGATTTAGCAGATGCCGAGGTTCTGCTTTGCTACAAATTATACCACACATCAGAGGGTGCAAAATCAGGCAAAACCTACAATATTTCAGTGTTAGGCTTCATGCCACTATATTTCAAGCTGTGGCAGAATTGCCTTCCCTCTGCATCCTCGTTCTGGGTTTGAACTATTAATATCTTGATCATTCCTGCAAACCCATGAAGCAGGAATCATCAAAGCAAGTCTCAATGAGAGCATTTTTGGAAAAGCAGGGATAATTAAGTCATTCATGCTACCTTGAGGGGCATATTCCACATTAGCCCGAGCAGGACACTACCAGTTTAAACATTTCTGACTCCTTATCCTTTAAAACATTTACAGAAACACAAGACGCACTGACTAATTCTGACCACTTTCCTTAACTGGTCTGCAATATTTTACATATAATCAACAACTTTTCTTTAAAATCCTTACAGAACCCCTGGAGACTGAAGATCTGTCTATAACACTTAGAGAAATCTACACATTAGCATTCAATGCACATTGCTATATTTAGTTTTCAGGAAATATGACATTCATTCCACAGGAAGATTGGTAAAAAATATAACAGTGACCTATTTCTTTATAATAAATGTGTTGCCAAGGTATTTCCATTGGTTTTCCTCTATACAATATATTTCTAAAGCGCTGTAGGAGTAAATTTAGGATTCAAACCAAGAAGAAAATAAGTTTCTCCAACAAACCTGAGTTTGGTCAATCAGTCATTATAAAATACAATAAGGAAAATAAAATACCCCCACAGTCTGTCCTCCTGTGTTGTCCACAAAAATCAGATTCATTACGTGGTGTGCAATAAGCCAATAATTACACACTTGAGAAAGACGTAGGTTATTTATTTCAGAGTTGTGCAGGCCTGGGTGCTCTGTGGTATTCCACAAATCAAGCACACCAGCTATCAAAACTTTTTACTATTTATACATTTTAGCAAACAAAGAGGTTAGGCCACAAGTTACATAGTTCTCCTGTTAATTAGTATTCTATCCTTGGTTAATGACTCTGTCACTTCTCCTGCTAATTAGTCCCCATGCTCAGTTTTTCTCTTCTGCTGAGCTGGGTTTCTCAGGTCACTGGTCTGTCAGTTGGTGGTTGTGATCTGCCCCTGCAAGAATTACCTTCTACCCAGTCAGAGCTGATTCAGCACAGCTGCTTTATTACTTTCTTCCTTATCTTGGGAGTTCTGCTGAATGTCCTTGGGGCCCATAAATTCGGCATTCTCTGTGTCCACTATCAGTGGTACATCCTTCTTCCCAAGCCCAGTTAATTTATCCTCCCCCTGGGTCTGAGCTCATTGAAGCATGTCCAGCCCTAAATCTTAACGAGGCAATTCTACCCACAAGTAATTTGTTTCTCTAACACATGAACATCTCTCAGAGCTTGTTAGCTGCTATCTGTTTCACTGATTAAATCTCCTTGTTGATTAGGCTTGAAAGCATGCAAAGATCAAACATCAAAGAACATCCTTTCTAAAGAAAATTCAGTGGCTCTACCAAAAAGGCTTACCTACAGCCTGTTTCCAAATCTGAATATATGAAAAAAGCGAAGTTGTTGCAGCTACCCCCATGTCATTTTTTATTAAATCACCTCCACTGTTTCAAACATTGAAATTCAGCCTATCTTAATTTTACTTGGTGATTAATTGTATGTTCTACAAGATAACAGATACAGCCTCATTAGTACTGTTTACAGTGCCCATTCATAACATGACAGAAGGGAGCTAAGAAGTAATTTAATCTCATGTAAATGAGCAAAAATAACCACATCTGAAAGTTCAGCATAAAATTCTGACCTGTGAAGCAAGCTTGTTTGGAAATCACCATAACAGAAGGTGACCATTTGACAAATTGCATAAGGTTCAGTTTTCTTAATAGACAATATTATTCCAACAGCTTTGCTTCTCCCCAGCTGGCTTACACAAGCAGCTTCCCTCACCTTCTCTATCTAGGGCAGAGGTTTTCCATCCAATCCCAAGGATCCATGGACTTCTGAGGGATTGCAAGTGGTAACTAATAAAGGACCTACAGAGTGTATACATGATTCCCAATATTCCTGAGTGGTCAGGAGCTCTTCTGATAGACATTTAACATTCCATTAATTTGGATTATTTGAAAAAGCACATGTCTAAAGGGCAAATGATTAGGAGCAATGACTGTATCTTACTGAAAATGTACAACACCCCATTTTATTGATTGTAAAGCAACAGAACAGAAGCAAGCATGAATAATGGTGCTGGACTGACAAGGTCTGGTTGGAAATCACACATATAATTTTCTTTGCTGATTTTCATTTTAAATAAACAGTCCCATATTCAGATGCCCAGTCCAAGTTCAGCATTTAAGAGTTTATAAGCCCAAATAAGCAACAACCGCCACCCTTTCCCGCAGAATTTTTATGCTGGCAGCATCCTTCCATTCCCCTGGAAGTCAGGGTGGGAATAGCTGTCTGTTGGTATTACCCAGATTGTCAAAACTGCATCAAAACAAGAAGAGGTGTGGTGGGGGTCAGATGCTGTGAGTTCCTTGACTGTCCAAAGGGGCTGGTCTCCAGTAAAAGACTCCATCTGGGACCAGCTGGTCCTAGTCCCAGCAGAGCCAGACGAGCCTAGCATGAGCAAGTGCCTTACTAAGCCACTGATTCCAGAGCTTATTTCAACTATTTGCCTATTTTCAGTTGCCTGGAGGCTGCACCCTCACCTTCAACTCATGAGACTCTCATATATAACTCCTAGCTTTAAAGTGCCTCATTAAGTCCTGGATCTCCTTTTAACTACACTCCTGTAAATCAACAGGCTCTCTACTGCAGTCAATAAACCACAAGAGCAGGGGTTAGTTCTGCATCTGGCTCAAATCCACCTCTATTTTGGCTAATTGATACATCTAAGTGAATAACTGTGTAGAAATGACCTTTGGTGGGAAGAGACTTAAATCTCAGAAAAGTGTTTCTGATTTTACTAACCCAGGCTGCTGCCTTCCCAGAAAAGCCAGTCTCTTGTTCCCAGCATAACTAAGAGCAGAGGTATCTTTCAACAACACTATTTTCTGGTTCCCTCTTTCCTACCAAAGCCTATTGGCAGCCAAAAAAACGCTGGATGAAGCTAAACAGATTTTTTTCTTTGAACAAATCTTAGCTAGCATCAGGTCTGGAAACTCAGCAGCATCCTAGAGATGACCTTGAAAGGAAATAGTTTTGCTTTGCCCAGCTTTGAGCAGAAACAATTAAAGCTGCCTACACACACTGCACGAAAGTTTGTTAGCAGGCACAACAGAGCTGAGCCCCTCAAATGCCGTGTTGTTTGCTTGCTGCAGACATCCACCAGCACCACAGCACTGCACAAACACGTAACAAGCCTGCAGCATGTGGATTGTCAGGACAGGTGGCTGGAAAGTTTCTTTAGGCCTTAAACCCTGTGATTGAGAAAAGCTTCTTCCAAAAAGCAGGCAGTCATAAATCAAGGGGCAGCTTTCTGACTCAGCAAAGACAGCATCACCTTAAGTGACACTGATAAACGAGGCTGCGAGGTTTGCTTTGCTACGTTACCTTCTGTTTAGCTTCCTCTGAAATTTAAATGCATAAAATAACATTAATATAAAGAGGAAGCCAGGTGTGAAATGAAACAATTCAGATGCAGTACTTCATCACAGAGCTGTTAGTATAAAGTGGAGAATAACAGAATATTCCAAGTTGGAAGGGACCCACAAGGATCATCGAGTCCAGCTCTGAAGTGAATGCCTGTACAGGGGTCAAACCTGTGACCTCGGTGTTGTTAGCACCATGCTCTGACCAGCTGAGTCTAAAAAGTCATATGAATTGGGGAATGTGTAGGTATGATTTATTTATCAGTCAGTTTGTTCCGAGCCACACCACATCCCCTGCAGAGAACAATTTAGTTGTATTAATTGTCAGCTTTCATGAAACACTTGGGAAATCTTCTGTGCTGAAAGTCCAGCCCAGACTGTGATCTCAGCAGAACTGAGTGATGGCCACTGGTGCTCACCTTTGCTCTCCCTCCATCAGGACCCACCTGGAAATAGCCAGATCCTAGTGCCTAGGGAAGGGCCAGTGGGATTCCATTCTGGCTCCTGGCAGCTTCCTGAAGTCACTCTGCAGGATCACAGAGGAAAATGGGTAACTCTGTTCAGCTCTGGGGTTCAGTGGAAGAGAAGGAAGAGATGGAAATAAATGACTTTCATGGAAAATACAAGGAAAGCATTCATTAGCACTACTGCTAATAAATGCTGTAATTCTTTGTAAGTTTGAGATAAACAGGTGAATAACCATGTCTCATTTTTAAACCACTATGAAAGTACAAAAGGTTATATTCAAGATCTTACACAAAATAATTAACTTTAAAGATATGGACTAAGTTGTGGGTTGTGTTGCAAAGGTGCCTTGGTTTTTGAGTTAGTGAGATACAAATTTGGGAAAGCGCACACAAAAAACCAAAAAGGAAAACAAAAATCCATATTGAAAAGAGGGAAACAAGTCAACTCAGAAAGCTCAAATGTCATTTACTTACAGTAGAAGTAAAGGTTACACAAAGATTTAGAGAAAAAAAGAGTTCTTAAAACATACGTGGACTTGTCGTAATATCCCAAACGTCTTCTGATAGCAGCAAGCTGTGGTCTCTGCCCAAATTCTATCTTTACTCCTTCTTTCTTCCATTTTCCCAGCTCTTCTCTGGTTGCAGTAATGCCTGGCCACGACATCTAATCTTTGTGAAAGCAAATTCCAATCCGACGTGACTTACCGTGTTAGATCTGTATGACAGAACCTAGAATCCCAGGATGGGTCAGGTTGGAAGAGACCACCGTGCGTCATCTGGTCCAACCTTCCTGCTCAAGCAGGGTCATCGCAGAGCACCTGGCACAGGATGGTGTCCAAATATTGGTGTTCTTGAATATCCCCAGTGAGGGAGGCTCCACAGCCTCTCTGGGCAATGTCCCAGTGCTCGGGCACTGCCCAGGGAAGCTCCTCCTCATGTTCAGGTGGAGCTTCCTGTGCCTCAGCTCCTGCCTGTTCCTCTTGTCCCAGTGCCCGGCGCCGCCGAGCAGAGCCTGGCCCGTGCTCTGCCCCTCCCTGCAGGCACTGACGGACATTGATGAGGTTCCCCCTCAGTGCCTCTTCTCCAGGCTGAACAGGCCCAGCTCCCTCAGCCTTTCCTCAGAACTGAGCAGCTCCAGGCCCTTCACCATCTTTGTCACCCTCTGCTGGACCCTCTCCAGGAGCTCCATGTGTCTCTTGCCCTGAGGATGCCAGAACTGGACACAGCACTCCAGACTGGCCTCACCAGGGCTGAGTAGAGGGGCAGGATCACCTCCCTGCAGCTGCTGGCAGTGCAGTTCCTAGTGCAGCCCAGGATCCCCTTGGCCTTCTTGTCCCCAGGGCACTGCTGGCCCATGCACAGCTTGTTGTCCAGCAGCACCCCCAGGGCCTTCTCTGCAGAGCTGCTGCCCAGCAGGTCACCCCCAGCCTGTGCTGGGGCCTGGGCTTGTTCCTCCCCAGGTGCAGGACCTGCACTTGCGCTTGCTGAATTCCAGGAGGTTCTTCCCTGCCCATCTCTCAGCCTGTCGAGGTCCCTCTGAAGGGCTCACAGCACTCTGGGGTTATCAGCCACTGCTCCCAGCTTTGTGTCAGCAGTGAACTTGCTGAGCAGGCATCTGCCCCTTCATCCAAGTCATTGATGAATAAGTTAAACAATACTGGGCCCAGTACAGAACCCTAGGGGACACCATTACTAACAGGCCTCCAACCGGCCCCTGTGCCACTGATCACGACCCTCCAGGATCTGCTGTTCAACCAGTTCTCAATCCTCTTTACCATCCACTCATCCAGACAGGACTTCCTGAGCTTGCTATGTAAGAGTGTCAAAAGCCCATCTGAAGTACAGATAAACAATACCCACTGCTCTCCCCTCATCCATCCAGACATGCCTTTCATTGTAGAAGGCAACCAGGCTGGTCAAGCCCAATGTAACTTTAGTGAATCCATGCTGACTACTACTGATCATCTTCTTGTTCTCTGTGTGGATAGAGATGGCCTCAAAAGGAGATGCTCCTCCATCACTTTTCCAGAGATTGAGAAAGAGAGAGACTGCCTGTCTGGTGATTCTGTGGGTTCNCTGCTCTCCCCTCATCCATCCAGACATGCCTTTCATTGTAGAAGGCAACCAGGCTGGTCAAGCCCAATGTAACTTTAGTGAATCCATGCTGACTACTACTGATCATCTTCTTGTTCTCTGTGTGGATAGAGATGGCCTCAAAAGGAGATGCTCCTCCATCACTTTTCCAGAGATTGAGAAAGAGAGAGACTGCCTGTCTGGTGATTCTGTGGGTTCTCCTTCTTGCCCATTTTGAAGACTGGGGTGACGTTTGCTTCCTGCCAGTCCTCAGGCACCTCTCCTGGTCACCACAACCTCTCAAAGATCCCATCAAGGCTCGTGGATTTGTGGATGACAAGTTTGCCTGGGTGATCTCTAACCCAATTCTCCTTGACCAAGGGGAAGTCCTTCTCCCACTAATCCTTTACCCTGTTCTCCTGGATCAGAGATCCCCGAGAGCTGATCTTGTCAGGGAAGACTGATGCAAAGAAGGTGTTTAGTAACTCTGCCTTCTCTGCATTCTATTTGCCTCTTACTTGTTAATTCAACAGCGTGACTGCAGAGGAAAGTTACAGGCCCATTGCTGGAACTACATCAATTTGTAAGTTCAGTGGTGTCTATTTGGAGGGAGCAAGCAACTATTTTAAGACTGCTGGCGTTCTCAGAAACAATTTCTGGAGAGAATTTCTATTTACATTAGTGTTACTACTCTGCATGATTACTTCCCACAAGAAATATGGACTGTTTAACAATAAACCAGTCACCATTTTTCCACCAAAGGAGTGCTATGCAGTCATTCGAGGCTGATTCCTTTGGACCTATTTATTTTCTGGGTTCCTTGCTTTGTATCAGAGTTTCATTTTTCTTCCAGCTGAGCTCTGTGTTCCTTCTTGGCAGTTTTAAAGATCCTTATAAAGTATTTTTGTACTGCACAAATTAAATCAGTTTTTAGAACAAAGACATGGAAAAATCGACTGTGGCTGGTTTTGTCCAACAAAGATCCATGACAATCTCCAGCTATCTGTCTGTTCTACAGTTCAGAGCTTCTTGAGATGAGGGTAGGGTGGTGGTTTTTTTGTGAGCTGATACACTTCTTCTCCCTCTAAACTCTTCTCTGTTCTGTGCCTGGTCTCTGGTGTCTCATGCTGGACTGGGCAAATGAAGAAACCCGTGTAAAAAAAACCAAGGAACAGTGGTGGAGCAGTGTTGAAAGAACACACGCCACTGTGGCTGGTGTTGTAGCTGTGTCAGGAGAGCCCTGGCACACAGAGCCCTGCCTAGCAGCACAGATCAAAGGGACAAAGATGCTTGGGAGGCCATTGGCAGCATGCAGCTGTCTTGCCTCACATGTGCAGGCCAAGCGGGTTATGGAGTCCTCTTGTAAAGTTATAAATCGGGGTATTCCTCTGTCCCCCTTTCATGCAAACACACTCCAAACTCCGGGCTAAGAAAATCAAACCTTCCCGAAAACAAGCAGAAAGATGGGAAAACAGAAAAGAGACGCCATCAGAGTAGTTCAGCAGGCTGCTTGTGATTATAAAATCCTGACAATACAGTCAAGAGGCATCTTGCTTTCATTCTGTGGCCTATCTTTAATTCCCTGTTACACAACACAATAGTCCAGCCCCAATGGAGAAAATTGCTGTGCATACAGTGAACTCCCACGAACAATAAAATGCAGCTCAGTCCTGCCTATTCATCATATCCCCATGACCTTGAGGTATTTTAAAAGACAATGAAAACACCTGAGACCTTCAAGACTGAAAAGCTCTATGCATGTAGGAATCGCTTCTTTTCCAATAGGAGCTTTGTTCAAAATTAACAGAGTGTCTATTAGGCATACTAAAAAGTGAGAGTAACAGATAAGTAACAAAAAGCATTTCCTAGCATCAAAAAGTAGGTCCCATCTAGAATCTTTTTCTTCCTAAACTTGAGGTGCTTCTGTTCTCCTCCCTTTCTTCTCCAGATCTTTCCCTAAATAAACTTCTCGAGAAAACAAAGACCTCCTGTTCCTGCTCTAAATGAGGGAAATACTTTCCCCAGCCTACTCTATCTCTGCAGTTTGTTTAAATCCTCTACTGATTGCCATGTATTTGACAAGAAAGACAACATGCAGCAGCAGAGGTGATATAAATCATATTGCATGACCCTGGAAAGAACTACACCCATTGCTGCTGCCAGGGAGTTTGACAATTCCCTCTTGTCCATCCTCACCTTCAGCTCTGCCAACAGGGATCTCCATGGCTGAAAAGGGATGCCCTTGAAGGCAGTGACATGAGTAAGGATCTGGCAGGGAGGGTTATATTCATGCATGTTTTGTCCTTTTTATAAACATAAAAATATGAAAATTGTTCTGATTTTGAGCAAAGGCTGGTTTGTGTTACATGGCATGTGGGAGCACCTGAAACACTGGGGCAGCTCCTGGGACTGCTGCAGTGAAGCAGCAATGGATAGTTTCTATCTAGGGACTGGCAGGAATGGAAAAGCCTGTCATTTAGGAGGGTATGTTAATTTATCTCCACTGGATTTCTGCAGGGACCAATAATATTGATTTAGGACTTTGCTCTGAAGACAGCTGAAAGGTGGGAGCTGGGAAGATTTCCGTGCCTTGCCAACTGCTTCCCCTAATTACTACCTGCAGTAGAAGCCTGGAGTTCTTGCTCCTTTTTCACCTTGAGTCTTAAGACAGGATGCTGCCAGGGACTGAGCCATCCCTCTTGGTACCCTGCACCAGGACCTCACTATAGCTCATGTTCTGAAAGTGAAATTGGAGCTGCTTTCACTGTAGAACTGAATAAAAACTTAGCATCTGGGTTTTGCACAGCCTAGAGTACAATGTAGATGTTAATTGGTAGGCTGTGGGGGAAACCACACAGAAACACATAAAAAAAAAGAAAAACTAAACAAAACAAAAAACCCCAACAAAACCCCATAAAAACCAACCAATCAAACAAAAAACCCGGCAAAAAACTACAACCTCCCAAAAAAAACCCCATAAAACCCCCCAAAACAAAACAAAAACACCCCAAAAAACCGAAACACCCAAACCAAAACCAACCAAACAAAAAAAAAATCCCCAAAAAACCCACTAAAATAAAAACCTTGTATTTCTCCTTTGGGCACAGAGAACTCGTCCCAAGAGTAGAAATAGCCAGACACACTACCTTTCAGCACTTTAGGTCGAGTTATGTCTGTTTGTGCCATATACAACCACACAAATTCCCTCTCTCCTTGCAGTTAAAGGGGTTGATAGCTGTTCCCCTGCTCCCTCTAAAACTTGTGGGCATTTTTAGCTCCCACCTGTGGTGAGACAGCACTGCTTTGGCTCTCCTGTACAGCCAGTCCAGATATTAATTGGTCCAAGTAGGGTGTCCCACTGGGAAGTCGCCTGTGGTAGAACCTGAAATACAGAAGATGCCTTTCTTTTGTTGTTTTGTTCTTTTGAGTTGTTTTGTATATGAGAGCACAGTGTCATCCTCTTATGTTTCATTTTAATGGTTTCATTTGTCCTGTGAAATTCTTGCAGCAGGAGAAACTGGACACAACACATCAAAGTTCCTAAGTTTCATCCTTTGGCTTTTTAGGCAGAACCAAAGTGCATGGAACAGACACAACCACATTTTCCTGATGCTTCGCAGTGTTCCACTTTGCAAAGCACCCCTGAACCACAGGAGGCTGATCTTACAGCTCAGGAGGCATTGTCTGAGCAGAAGCAGCTACTGCTTATTTTGGGGATGAGGTGGGAGTGGGGCTTGATGTTATAAACCTTCTCCTTAAGAATTTTTTGAATTTGCAGTATCTTTTGCCTTCTGAAATGAGAAAAGCACAAAAGAAGGCATCAGATCCTCTGCTAATATGTTTGATGTTTTCTGCTGCTCTTCCTGAAACTTTATCTCTTCTTTGAAAATAGGAGCTGTGCAACTCTATTGCATAAGAAGAATGTCTTGCAGACATTGAAATAAGTGTAACTGGTGCAGAGATACTTGGCTGATTCTGAAGAAAACCAGAAGCAGTGGCTTGCAGACAATAAATGCTCCCCTTTCATCTCTACTCAGAGATCTAAAGCCGATCTCTTTAATGCCACAATTGCTGACTGCTTTCTTCCCAAAGAAACCACCTCAGGGAGGAGAAAAATAAAATTGCATTGCACAGTGTGCTGCCCACAGAGCACAGACAGACGCTTCTGATCACACTTTTTAAACCTCCCTAGCTGGTTGTGGGCAGCTCCTCTGATTTTAACAACAACAACAGCAACGACAACAACAATGCTTTTGCCTTACGCCCAATCATCTTTTTAAAGACAGAGATGAACAAAAATTGGCTTTTTTTTACTCTGTACAGTTTTGGATAGTGAGATCAGTAGGATCTTGTCTCTCAGACCTTCCTGATCAAACCTTCCTCATCCAAGACTCACCAATGATTACTTAACTACCTGCATTAGCTGATGGAAGCTGTCTTTGCCCTAGAACCCCACCAGAGGTGAAACACTGAAATACTGAGAAGGTGACTGGATTGTGGTTGTACTGCCTAAAGGGGATGTTATGGAGAACTTTCATGACCAAAAAGACTGCAGGGCTTTGTCTTGCAGGGCTGATGAGGCATCACAGAGATCATCAGCTGAGGAGCTGACAAAGACAAGCTTCCGTTTTCCTTTGCTGTTGTGCAGAAGGTTGCTGAGTTTTATTGCAAGGCTCCCTTCTTCTTCCTATCAACTCTGAAAAATCATGGAGAACAGAAAAGGTGCTCAGTGAGTGGAGAAAAACTGATGTTACTTCCATCTTCAAACAGGGCAAGAAAGAGGACGTAGGAAATCACTGGCCAGTCAGCCTCACTATGCTTGGAAAGGTGATGGAACAGATCCTTCTGGACATCATCACCAAGCATGGTTTTGAGAGTGTCTGTTTTGGCTCCATAGGGAGTTAGGGCTGCTCTACCAAGCAGAATTTTCTCCTGTGAAAAAGCAGAGCATCACCAAAGCTTGAGAAGCAGTATGCTTGGGTTTAGCTGGACCAAAGCCAATAAAGAGATTAGAAAACAATCCTAGCTTTTTCTTTCTTTTGCCATTGTACTCCTTCATCATCTTAGCCTCTGGAGCATGCTTGAACTCTTGAAGCCTTTCAGATTGCTCCATTGCTCTGAGATTTCTCTATCAGTCTTAGAAGTGATCTTGCTATTGGGTCTTTGGTATAAAAGGCATTTCAGGGTCCATTTGAAGTGGTGGATATCAGGATTTCACTTCAGAGCAACAGAGGCAGGATGGCCCATGTCAAGCTAGACTCTAAATCAGTGTGAATGTTAAATCAACCCTAGGAGGGCCAATGTTCAAGCTATCAGGGGCACGTCTCAGGCAGGGCCTGGCTCTTTGCTGGCATGAACAATATTGCAGCCTTTCAACCCTGCACTCATTACTGTGCACAAAATCCAGCCTGAGCTCCCTTCTGCATTCTGCTAGGAAAGCAGCTCAGAGTCACTGCAAAATTGAAACTCTGCAACTACAAAACTAGGAAATTAATATCTGGAATATCCCTTTAGGCTACTGGGTGCCTTTGCTTAGCACTGCAGTAAATGCAGGGGAAAAAAAAGAGAGGGTGAAACTCACTTCACTTACTTGAAAAAGTTCTGAGTAATTTATTTAGTTGAATGCTGCGTTTTGATGAATAATGTGCCTGTCTTGGTGAGAGAAACACAATCACATACTGTGAGGGGAAGCCATGGAGCAGGATTCAATCAGTGCACGGGATGCCAGCAGGGAAATTAACTACAAAGAATGGATTTTTTTCAGCGACCCCAGTAAATCTGCCTGTACCTTTCAGTCTGTAACCACCACTGGGAACCCAGCCCAAGAGCATGATGTGCCAGTAAACAGGGGACAATGGCAGCCTAGAGGTAAATATTGCACTGTTCAGGAGGCTGCTGGGCATGCAGGTCCTTGCCAACCGTGTCCTCATGGCAGGACCAGCTCCCCATCCCAACTGCAGCCAGTCCTCCCTCGCAGCAGGGAAGTTTGTGAGATGGACCTGCTCAAGGGGAGAGCTCAGGTTGGGCCCATCCTGATGGGAATATTTACAGAGTGAAGCGACTGGCTGCTAATCAACAGCACAGACAAGAGAGATGTGTCTTCATTTCACACCCTCCCTCCCCTCTAAGCAAGCCAGGATCTCTCCAGGTTGCAGGTTCACTGCAGGGCATGAGACCCATTGTTCCTTGGTCAGCCTGAACCAAAGCAGAGCCTGGGATCAAGCAAGTGCTTCTGTCACATCACCCCAGCCATCCAAAGGAGCTGTGCATTCCCCATGAAGGCACAACAGGGGCACAAAGGTTTTTCATGCTCGTGTCCAGCAATGAGCATTTTTCAAGAGCAGCCTGCAATGCCCTCAACTCTCCTCTGACTGACAGGTGGCAGAAGCTCTATCAAAGGCATGGCTGGAGCACACTGGAGCCCCAGAGAAGGAGTGGGAGAGGCATCTGGGGGCTTTTTCTCCTCGGAGTCATATCTTGATTTACAGCCAGACCTGCAAGACAATCCAGCTGATCACTACCTGACAAGTGTCAGCGGTTCTTGTTTGTGACCATTATCCCTTTAATATAAAGCAGTGGGGAGATTAAATGACCTGAAAATGCAGCCAGTCTTTGCTAGGTCTTGGAACAGCCCTTATGATGTCCTGGCCAGCTCTGCTTTATTCCATTTCCTCCACTGGCAGACAGCACAGCTCATTGTGCATGCAAGCGTGTTCAAAAGTGTGACATAAATGAAATGCACTCATCTTGATGGAAACTATAAGAGCCCAGATGTGTCAGGGCCTTCAGTTGTTTTACAAGGTCTGAAGCAGAGGGAGGAGGTGCCAGTCAAAACCTTTGGTTTCTTCTGTCTCTGTTTCTCTCAGTTTCTCCCTTTTTTAGAGGTTTCTTGGGAAATGAGGTAAGGGAAACACTGAAATTCCCCCTTGGATCAGCTCAAAGTCTGCAAAACCCCAGAGATGCTCCTGCTGACAGTTTCTACCCCCCAGATCTTTCTCTTCTGAAGCCTGTGCTGCAGAACAGTGCTCTGGCTCTGCTCTGCTTGCCTGGCACAAACCCTGAAGCCTCCGGGTGCCTCGGCCCTGGTGCAGGGTCATCCAACAGGACTCCCAGGCCCAGACCCTGGCTTTCTGAGGAATAATCTGGCACATGTCAGCATGTGCTCAGCTGATCTGCTCCTTGTACACAACCTCTCAGACCTACACTGGATTCCCATAGCCTGCCAAACACCCACAGGGATGGATGAAGGTCACCTGCCAATCAGTCCAGACTGGAAATGAGTAATGAAGGGAGAAGGTTAGCTGCCTCAATGATCCAAATGGGAAATGTTTCAGCTAATGTATATTTCCAAGGCATTATACTTCTAAGGGTTTATTTCTTTTCAGCAATCATCTGATCACTCCAGGGCCTCACAGCAGCGCAGGTTTGGTAATAGGCATCTGTGGCTCTGAAAATGGTATGGCCTAAATATAGCAAGCAGAGAGAAAGAGGAGCAGGAAGCTGCTAGAGAGAACTGGACAACTTTTTTTTCACATTAGCACCTATAACTGCTAGGCAGGCTCATCAATCCATGTAGGCTGTTCACACTAAGCATCAGTAATACCTTAATTCATGTATTTTTTTAATTTTTAAATTTTTAAATTTTAAATGCAGGACTTCTTATAAAGTAACTTCATTTGTGTGTCACATATCCACCAGGTGTGTTGCTTATATCTGGGAAGAGAGTACACAGTCAGGTGTCAGGTGGACACATATACCAGGGAAATGAAATTCTACTGGAATGTAGAGTATTTGAGAGTACAGGCAGTTTCGGTTCTTGTTAACTCTGTTGGATACATTTTCCCTGTGATCATATGGATAAAATTTTCAGCTTGGAAGCTGTCACAAAGACAAGGGCCTGTAAATGAGAATGATGGCTAATGGAGCACATTTCCAGCCTGCACTTGAGGATGCAGTTACCTCTTTTGTCTTTCCTCATCTTAACTTCTTCTCCAGTAATAAATCAACATCTTCTGCTCTCTATCTATTTTTGCCTCTAGGATCTTGGCTATACAACTTGTTGTGAGCAGGAAGGAGTCTACAGCTTTGAGAACCCAGTTGTAGGAATCATACAGGAATAGCATGAAAAGTTCCTGCTGGAATTAAAGCCAAGTACAGATGGACCCACATGCCAGTTTGTCATCATGAACAAAACTAGCATCAAGAGCGAGCTCTCTTTCTTTGGTTCCAGCTGACTCAGGAATTTCCTGAGGGAGAAAATCCTCAAACATCATAACTTAGCTCTTGGAATTCATTGAATATTCAGGAATTAAAATGAGAGATGTTGTGGTTTAGGAATGGTACTCCCCAATTTATGTTCCATTTGTTGTGGGTTGACCTTGTCTGGACATCAAGTGCCCACCAAACTGCTTTACCACTCCCCTTTCTCACTTGGACTGGGGAGGGAAAATAAGATGGAAAATGACTTATAGGTTGAGATAAGGCAGTTTGCTAATGCAAAAACAAAAGTTTGGGCATGCACAAGCAAGGAGAAAAAAAAGGTTTATTTTCTACTTCCCATCATCGAGTGATGTTTAGACACTTCCCAGGAAGTAGGGCTTCAGCCCCTGTAGTGGTTGCTTGGGAAGGAAAACATTGTAAATAACATGGCTCTCCCTTCCTCCTCCTTTCCTCGCCTTTTATACTGGAGCTGATGCCATATGGTGCAGAACCTCCCTTTGGTTCATTTGGGTCAGCTGGCCTGGCTGTGTCCCTCCGTGGGATCTTGCTGACCCTTGCCTGCTGATGAGGGGAATGCTGGAGAGGCAGCGCTGCCCACACTGCCCACACTGCCCAGCACTGGCCAAAACTCTGGGGTGTTATCAGAACCTTTCTNGAATGGTACTCCCCAATTTATGTTCCATTTGTTGTGGGTTGACCTTGTCTGGACATCAAGTGCCCACCAAACTGCTTTACCACTCCCCTTTCTCACTTGGACTGGGGAGGGAAAATAAGATGGAAAATGACTTATAGGTTGAGATAAGGCAGTTTGCTAATGCAAAAACAAAAGTTTGGGCATGCACAAGCAAGGAGAAAAAAAAGGTTTATTTTCTACTTCCCATCATCGAGTGATGTTTAGACACTTCCCAGGAAGTAGGGCTTCAGCCCCTGTAGTGGTTGCTCGGGAAGGAAAACATTGTAAATAACATGGCTCTCCCTTCCTCCTCCTTTCCTCGCCTTTTATACTGGAGCTGATGCCATATGGTGCAGAACCTCCCTTTGGTTCATTTGGGTCAGCTGGCCTGGCTGTGTCCCTCCGTGGGATCTTGCTGACCCTTGCCTGCTGATGAGGGGAATGCTGGAGAGGCAGCGCTGCCCACACTGCCCACACTGCCCAGCACTGGCCAAAACTCTGGGGTGTTATCAGAACCTTTCTAGCTGCCAGTGCAGAGCACAGCACTGGGAGGGCTGCTGTGGGGAAGTGAGCTCCAGCTCAGCCAGTCCCAAAACACCACTGAAACAGCCCAAACCATGCGCTGCTCACTCACTCCCTCCCTCACTCCTGCCCTCCCTGCCATGGGCTGGAGTGGAGAAGTGGATGCACAAAAGCTGAAGGTCAACGGCTGAGATCAGAACTGTTTGCTGGAAACAGCAGTGAAATAAGAAACAAATGCTAACAGCAACGATATTAATAACAGTGTACATGAGAGGCAAATGATCCTCGAGTGCTCACTCCACAGAACTTGAGGTTACTCTGGCCTCTCACTGCCCACTACCCCACCAGAATGGACCCCTTCCTCCTCCAACTGGGCATAATGTGAGGTGGTACAGAATGGTGCAGGCCATGCCCCTCCTTGCCACTGCAAAAATTAACCCTGTCCTGGCTGGAACCAGAACAAGATGTTACATGATATCATTGTGGCACTTTCCACAGGTATAGGACAGTTACCACATTGCAGGATTTGTCACATGAATTAGCACCAGACAGGCAAAATTAAGTAGGCATCAAATCACTTTTCCACCCTCTTCAGAGATTAAAGTAGATGTGTTTCCATTTGAGCAGACACATAGAGGAGTATTTATATGGACATATATTTGTATATGTAGTTTGCTCCATACATCTCCTATTAAAGCCTCTTGAAATATTTGGAAACCTTACTTTAAAAAAAGTATCCTTTTGCACCTCCCCATTTGAAAGAAAAGAAGGTAAATTGTACGAGTGTTTGTAATAAGTAAACAAACAATTCAAATTTCTTCCATGAATGTATTATTTAGCTGGCGAAATAGAGACTGTCTCTTTCATCAGTTGCCTCTTGATACAATTTTCAGTGATCTGTCCAAACTGGCAAAAGTCATAACATCCTTCCTTTACTTTTAAAATGCTCAGGGCGCATTTCAGAGAATTCACTGGGACACCAAGACTGGCCTTTATATTTTTAACTCCAAGTCAGCACAGAAACGAAGCAAACTCTCAGTTTACTCAGTTTGCTCAAGATAAGCAGGTGTTTTGGTACTGAACCCTTAACAAATTCCTTAGACACGGCCTTAGGCAGAGTTTCATGTGATCCTATCCCATATCACAGCAAAGTTTTGATAAATGAAAGTTTTTTTCATTTTCTGTTTTTCCTTACTGTTGCGCCAGCCTGCTTGTCAGCAGTATTTTTGTACTTTACTTGTAACTGTGCTTCAAAATTCCTGTGAAGTATGACACTACTTTTGCGTGTCAATCAAACCTGTGACATTTTTGGTGTGGTAAGCTGGAGGAGAGAGCAGTATTAGTTCTCGTCTACTCTCTCTTCTCCTAACTCTTTCATTTCTTCTGACATTTTGGTTTCAGTCACTTCTTTCCAATGCTTTTCTCTATGGAAAAAATATTTTTTAGTGAAACATCCCCAGCCTAAGCCTGCCTGTATAGAATGGCTCATGGAAACTTCAGTGGGAACTTCAGCACAGTTATTTCCTGTGACTATTCCCCTTTCTTGGGGCAAAAAAGCTCTCACAGACACCCATCAGACAGGAGGGCACACCACTTCATCCTGGAGCCTTGTCTGCAGAGTGAACCTATGAAGGTATCCAGACTGGAAGACCAGTGAGTCACAGAGGTTGTGTTTTCACATATTTCCATTTTCAAAGCAGTTGGGTTTTTGCAAAAATCACCCCAGAAGGTATCTTGTAAAAGTGCATTTTCCCTCCTATTCAGTCCTGCAAAGTCCAGATGATGAGGTGTTTCACTCTGCATGAATTGAGTGCCCAAAGAAATGCCCTCCAAACCCATTCTAGGTGGGATTTCTGTGTTACTCCCAATGGCAAAACTGTGAGAGAAAAGTGGTTTAGGGACTCATCTCAACAGTACTTTTTACAGAATGTAGTAACTGTAAGAAATAAAGCATAGCCTGAATCATTATTTTAGCATTAACTGGCATCAGATGAAACTACAGGACATGAGTATTACTGCATTTTAGTCACATAATCAACCAGAGCAGTGAGAACAGCAGTTAGATCATCTATACTGTAATAAGAAACAATTAAAAAAAAACCAAACCAACACCTAGAGAAAAAACTGGGAAGCAGAGTTGGTTTTTTAAAATGAGTTTCTACAAGGAACATTTAGCTTATAAAGAGAGATAAATTATAGGTGTGCATCGAGTGTGTGTTTATGGCTTAGCCCCCAGGAGACAGAAAGAAGAAAAATGGTTTCTGCTTTTTTCCATCTTTTCATCTAAGCTGCAGTAGAATGAGCAGTTGGGGCTGGTCCATAATTCACTGGGAAGTGGCGGTACAGAAAACCTTCTCAACATCTGCAAAGCTGCCAGGGGAAGACAAACACCAGGATCCCTGTGGCGGAGGCACTGCCTGAGAGAGAGGCAGCGGGACGGGGGTGAACCACAGCCACTTAAGGAAGGCCTAAAGCGTTTCCACAACAAAGCCCTTGGTTTTGTCCCAGTCTGATAGAAATTCCAGAGGAACTCCATCCTTCTTTTGGTTGTTTGGCTGGTGTGGTTGGCCTGCCCAGCCCAGAGTAGCAGCATTTTGCTTTTGGCCAGCTGCAGGGCTGGTGGCTGTACCTGCACACTCCTTGGTGTGGTGTAGCCATGCTGACACTGTTCCCACTTGGGCTATGAAGCTGCCCCAGGATAACCAAAGGGCTTGCTTTCTTTATCAGGTCTGGACCTGGGGAAGGAAGAGTGGTCACTGTTGGTGAGAACACGCACCTAATTACACTGTTGAGGGGACAGAGGTAGCATATGTTGCTGACTAAAGAAATAGAAATAGATCTGGGGAAGAGATGGCCCCGTTACAGGTCACAAATGACGTGGTTCCCAAAGACTTCTCCCTTCTGAAGATGCCTGCCCTGCCTAGCAGCGTGCCTGGGATGAGACCTGTGTCTCCCCTGATGTCTCTCAGGGGTTGACCTTACAGTGCAGGCCTTCTGGCGCCATGGTAAAGACTGCTCTTTCCCTGTCCACATAATTTCCCAAAATTCTGAGATGCACGGAATCTCTGAGGTCTAATTTTGGGTAAGTTTGGTCAAGAGACTTGCAGGCAGCATGATCCCATGTCCCAAGCATGGTAAGGCTCCAAAATGGATAGGCAGCACCAGGAGCAGTCCAGACATTCCTGGAGCAACACTCTTGCTGTACTTCAGGGTGTACAAAGGAGAAAAGGAAGGTTTTTCAGTCTAATACTGAAAACAAGGTTTACTCCAAGCCAAGGGGATGTGCATGTGGCTGCAGGCACTTGGAAATATGTGAGCAGGTACTGATTTTAGGAGCATTTTGGCTCTGGCCAGAAGTAAGTAAGAAAGTAAGGCTTCTGGGTTTTTGAGCTGTTGAAGCTGAGTCTCAGGTATGGACACAAATAGGGGTAATTTAACTTATTGCTGATTACATAATCACACAAATACAGCAGTTCTACAGCTACACGTATAAATTGAGCCACTGCTCTCAGCTAAGCACCATGGATATATATAAATATCTATCTTTACACAGATAGATTGTATCTTGCTCACTGTCATCTTTGTAGATGCAAAGGTTTGCATAAAGAAAGATGAAAAGTAAGTAGGGGGAACTAGGGTGAAATCATTATGAGGCAGCAGGAAGTCAATTTTTGTGCTGCAGATGGAAAATCTGATGTATAAATGTATCTTAATGTACACGTTAGGCTTATTGCCAGAGTGGTGTAGCAAATTCCAGATTCTGACTTCCAAATGTATTAAGGTCTGAAAAGTTTTAAAGCAGAAAGACAGAGACAAGTTGTTTGTTCTAGAATATAGCAACATTAACACGGAGTTCTGTCAACTTAAAAACCACAACCAATGTATTTGAAGCCAAAACAGGAAGGAGAGAGATGGTGGAGGATAGTAGAAATATTCCAGATATTTCTCATTTCTAGAGAATTCTATCCTACATCTCTTTCCTGAAGTACAGAATCTGAGTGTAATGAGAGCTGTGTACCTAACCCCTTTCAGCTGTTCTTAAATCCCTGTTCAAATACCTTAACCACTAATATTTTCCCAGGCCCCCTGATCTGACTGAGAACTTAAAACCTGAGTTAAGACAACAAGATAGAATCCAAATGTAGTTACGTTGTTGTGACACTAATATAACTCCTTCGGGGGGAGGGGATTAGAGTCTTTTAATACCCTGATTTTATAGGTTCGTGCAAAACACAGCATCAGTTTAGCTGGAGACATCTGGACTCTCACTGTTAAATGAATAAAGGCTTTTTTATTTTATGCAGTGGATGCTCAAAGAAAATAAGTTCACTACTCAGTGAATAAAACATGGAATAAATTTAAAATGCTCATGAGGGAAATAAAAGCATTGCATAAAATAAACAAAAAAATGTGAAGTTCTTGATAAAAAAATAACCAAATATAACACGTGAAAGGCTATGCAGCCATGAGTAATGACAAAAGGTGATATTAAACATTGCAGAACCCTGATTAGTTTTGTAATAATGTATAAATCTGTGAATGTGCAACTTCAAAAAGAAGATTTAAATGTCCTTCTCTAAGCTGCTTACCACAGCTCTATTTTTAAAATCTTCATTATTGTTTCTTGCTAATTTTTTTTTACCAGATTCTCCTGCTACCTCCTGTGCACTCTGATTATGAAGTGTTAAAAGGATTAGGAGGCCATGGATTTCAAGAGAAGTTTTCTACACATCCTTGTCCCAGGAAACAAAAGCTTTGTTGCTAACTCAAAACTGTCTAACACAGGTTATCCTTTCAAAGAGCTGGGGAGAAGATGCAGGCAAGCAGCTTTGTCTGCTGTTGCTGACTTTACTCCAGAGTGGATGAAGAGGAAATCAGAGGTATGGCAGATTCACCATTTCAGCAAAAATGCTGCCCTCATTTCAGGATTACTGTGAGATCATGGTGCCCACTAGCACTAGTCAGTTGTTTGACAAGGAATATCAGAAAGCAAAATAATTTCATTCTGGAAGAGCAAAAATTTAACTCCCAAATGCCTTTATTATAAAGCCTGATGCCACTGGCACAGCTTCCAGTTCTGCTCTGCCGGGTTTTATATCTGAACTCACAGCAAGGAATGCTGTTTCCCACAGCACAATGACTCCCTTGGCACACATGTGGGTTGAAGGACTGCTCCACATCTGCTGTAGACCTTGGAAATTTTCTGCTGGTTACTAAACCTGCAAAATCAGGATTTTGCAAATGTGTTATTTGGTTTATGACATACACCATCTCCACAATCACATCAGACCCCACGCTGCTGGTCCATTTGTGTCCCACCAAAATGATTCAGGCCTGGAATAAATGAAATACAAAGATCAGTGCAGGGCAGTGGACAGGATTAATCTGGAAAAGCAAGAGCCAATGGGACATCTAATATAGCTTGAGTAGTTTGGGTGGCAAGTAGCAAGATAAAAAAGCCAAGCCCTGCTTGGCAGGTCCAGGTGGTGAAACAAAGGCAAAAGCCGCAGATACAGTTTGGGATGTTCATGTTGGGCATTGGCAAAACTTCTTCCCAGGATGGTGGTGCATACACAGACATTGGTAAGATGGGGTATCACCCTCCCTGGAGTGTTTCAGAACTCACATAAGCAAAACCACAGCTACCCTGTCCTAGCACTTGGTGAGAACGCTGCTCCAAGCCTGTCCCCTCTGACCAGCATCTCTCCGAGCCTGTGAATTGCTGTGTCTTTTTCCATGGTGGAGCAGATATCCATAGAGTATGTCCTGATGGAGGAGGCTGTGACCCCATAGGAAGCCCAGGCTGAGCAAGCTCCTGGCAGGACCTGTGACCCTACAGGGAGCCCACACTGCAGATTCCCAAGGACAGAATTCCATTTTGTGGAAATGACCCATGCTGGAGCAGTCCATGAAAAGCTGCAGTCTGTGGGAAGGACGCACATCAGAGAAGGTTGTGAAGGACTGTATTTCATGTGTTACACACTGAAGCAGGGGATGTCATGATGGAGCAGGAGATGCTGAGAAAGCAGCAAAATATTACAAACAGGCTGTAACTAACTCCATTCTCCATCCCACTGCAGTGTTCAGGGGCAGGAGATGAGAAGTTGAGAGTGAAACTGAGCCCAGGAAGGAGGGAGGAGTGGGGAGAAGATATGTTTATATTTGTTCTTATTTCCCTTTATCTTGCTCTGCCTAATTGGCAATAAATTAAATCAATTTTGCCCAAACTGAGCCTGTTTAGCCTTTTAAGATCCTTGGTAAATGATCTCTCTCTGTCCTTATCTTCACCCATGTCACCCCTGTGCTATATTTTCCCCCTGTCCTGCTGAAGAGGAGTGTGATAGAATGGCTTGGGGCAGCTTTGCTTTTCAGTTCTATAGAAGGGCTTGTGCACCCCAAATCGTGTCTGTTTCCTCTGAGAACACTTGCTACTCTGGTAGGACATATTTGCTTTCCCTATAAAACATTTATTTACTCTTGTGTTGGTTTTGCACAGCCTGGGTTTTTTTGGTAGCAGGGGGGCCACAGAGGTGGCTTCTGTGAGAAGCTGCTGGAAGCTTCCACCATGCCTGGCA